>JAGSMP010000100.1:0-600000 GCA_029286625.1 Parnassius orleans | reverse complement strand
CCTCAAGTGCACAGTAAGGTTAGGTTAAGAGTTTTTAATTCATAATGACGTATGCAGTTGCCTTCGGTCCGGCGGCGGAGTTTACATAGAGCGAGACATTGTTTATGAAGATGATGTTGATAATGATGACAATGACGTGTGCAGTTGAGATCACGTAAGGCGTGACGTTGTTGTTGCTTGTTGTTGATTACGATGGTGGTGATGTTGTCGTGCACAGCTGCCAGCGGTGGCGGAGTTCTCGTCCGGCGAGACGATGGGGCACAGCGCGGACCGGCTGGCGGCCGCGTTCGGCGCCTCGCGCGCGGAGCAAGACCAGTACGCGCTGCGCTCGCACACGCTCGCCGCACAAGCGCGCGACAAGGGCTACTTCACCGACCTCATGCCTGTCAAGGGTAAGCCACACCACTCGCTACCACTCACTATCACCCGTGCAACAGAATGGAATTAGATATTGCGGCTCATCAGTGTTTTTCCATTAACAGCCTATAAAAGTTCAGTGTTGAACACAACCCCCGTTGATTACCTCATAGGGGAAATATTTCCCATAGTTGCCATACTTGGTTAACAGGTTGACAACCGCAATTTTTTTTGTTATTTGTTATTAGGAAAACGCTGCTGCCCATCCTAGTTTGTATCATTATTTAAACTAATAAGTCTTGAATTTAATAAAACATTTACTTCTAAAATACTCTCTTTAAACAGTCGCAAATCGTTTAATGAGTGGGCGACAGTAGGAATCCATAGAAGTAGACAAAAGTTATATGACCTTTACAATGAAAGATTATATAATCATAGTGTTTCATTTAGAGAATATGTAAAAAAATATTCCAAAATATTTAAAAGAGTGTATTGTGCAGCCAAGTCTTTATATTTAAGAAACAAAATTAAGAATGCCTCTAATAAAATTAAAATGACTTAGTATAATCAATAATGAAACTGGCAAGATGAAACTACACAACTCAAACTTTCAATTAAATTTTAAAAATAATTTGAAAAAATCAGATCAAGACGTTGCAACGGCTTTTGAACAATATTTTACCGACATTCCGATCTTGACTACAAAGTCACTCAATTCCTCCCCTGCTGTCGCCGAGTCATTACTCAAACAAAATGTAAATGTATGTAAAAAAGAATTTGCATTTCATAGAAATATATTATATTTCATTATATTAAATATAGATATTTCAAAACTATTGATATTAAGAAAATAGCAGATCTATATTGCGTCTATAATAGATGCGATCGCAACCCAACTTGCTATTATTTTCAATGCTAGTATCGAATCTAGTGTGTTTCCTGATTTAATGAAACATAGTAAAGTTATACCTTTATTTAAATCTGGCAATACATTGAACCCCACTAATTTTAGACCTATTTCTGTGCTGCCAACGCTCAGTAAAATTTTTGAAAAAATTATTCTAGATGAAATGTTAAGTTTTTTTAATGTAAATAAATTACTCCATAACAATCAGTTTGGATTTACAAGGGGTCGCTCGACAACTGATGCCGGTGTTGAGCTAATCAAACATATTTTCTGTGCATGCGAAAATTCAGAAGATGCTTTGGTTATATTTTGTCATCTTTCCAAGGCTTTCGACTGTGTTCACCATGAGACATTAATCAGGAAGCTACATCATTATGGTGTAAAAAACATAGCGCTTAAACTTATTATGTCATATCTAAATAATAGAACGCAAACAGTTGTTATTAATGGATGCAGTTCTTCCGGATCGGTACTATCTATGGGTGTTCCTCAGGGCTCAGTTCTTGGTCCCTTTCTGTTCTTAGTTTATATTAATGACTTACCTTACTTGGTAGGGAATAACCATGATATAGTATTATTTGCTGATGATACTTCGTTGATTTTCCGACTAAAAAGGCAATTATTGAAATATGACGAAGTGAATAACGCTATATCAAAAAATTTAAAGAAATAAATATATTAACTTTGGTCTCTCAATATATTTACGAGAATTTAATAGATAATCACAGAATACCAGCATGAAATAGCAGCTTAATGCTGCTGTGTTTCGTATGGTGAGTGTAGAGAACCGGAGACCCTTTTTATTGGAAAAGAGGTATTCCATCTTAGTCCTCAAGGCTGACAACGCATCTGCATTTTGATTCGCAAACGAGAATAGATGTAGATGTCTATGGGCCACAGCAACCACTTACCATCAGGTGGACTGTGTGCTCGTTTGTCACCCTATTTCTGTAAAAAAAATTAATGTATGTACACAAAAACAAAAATAGTTTTATTAAAAATAGTGATGTACATTCTGTAAATACTAGGAACAAGCACAAGTTAATTATACCAGTTACTCGACTCCAAAGAGTCGGTAACTCCTTCATGTATACGCTTTTACAACTCGGTTCCAGAAAATATGCAGACCTTTTCTATCAAAAGGTTTAAATTATTTATTAAGCAAAAATTGTCTAGTAAGGGTTATTATACTACTATAGAGTACATGACTGATAATAACCCCTGGGAATGAGGTGATCGCTACCATGCTGTTTCTATAATGTTTTCATAACAATTTTATAAAATATTATATTGTAAATTGTGCTTTTTTTAAAAAAAGTCCCGCTGGGTTTCTTGCTGGTTCTTCCCAGGACAGAGTTTTTTTTGCGAGTGGTAAAAGTAAAAAATGACTTTCAATAAGTATTATGTATTGTAATCTATATTGAATAAAAATGATTCTATTCTATTCTATCCTTCTGTCGCCTCTGTCTGTATATACGGTACCTAAAGCAAAAACAGCGATAATAACTTTATGTCACTCTCAGACTATAGACAGAGCGCTGCGTACATTTCTAGTGACGCCGAAACCAAGCCAAAAACAAACTCAACTTATAAGAATACACGCTCACACACGAATATGCCATTACCGTTAAAGTCTTATCAAAAATCCACTACTGAAAATAGGCCTTCCACATAAATTGCTTCATTAACGACACCCACGGGGCGATATGGAATAATGGATATTCTTACATCGCCGCTACATTGATAACATACGCATATGTATTTAAAACAATTTCCCAAAAACAATATGGTTTTAATGTTGTTTTTGGCAAATTATTGTGGATGTGTGCATCCAGCAGTAGACTATTACAAGCTGTTAAAAATAAATAAAAAAGATGTGTGTGTGAATGCATGTCAAGAAGTTAGGCATGGTTTCGTCGTCACTTGAAATGTATGCAGCACTCCGCCTGTCTTTCTTTGTTGGTCATTTTTGATCAACGTCAAACATTATATTAAGCACATAAACCCGTTGGTTCTGCGCCCGATCTATCTTCGGTCGTGTCGTGTGTCCTGTGGACGACGCCTTCTATTGTTTCCTATTGTTTATGCGAGTAGTACACAAAACGTACGTAAATAGATGCTACTGTTATCTGATAAATATTGCTGATAAGATGAAATGTGCTATCTCAAAGTCACTTGTAATAATAATTCATTTTAATTCATTTATTTTTCATTTAATGTTACTCATATGTTAAGGAATACTTTCTGAAATAAATCAATAATAATAATATCAAGTCTGGTCCACTATCTGGCAATTTTTTAGTATCCAGTACTCACATAGTGCCAGCGTAAAATAAAAGCTTGATTCTACTGTATTTTGAATGGCGAGTATAGGAAAATGGAGATCCTCTTTACTATCTTAGTCTTCAGAGATGACAATGCATCTACATTTTGACTCTTAATCAAGGATCAATGTAAAGGTTTATGGGCCAAAGCATCCACTTACCATCAGGTGTGCTCGTTTGTCACCCTTATTCTAACAAAAAAAAAAATTCCAGTTGAAGGCAAGGATGGCATAGTGGACAAGGACAATGGCATCCGCGTGTCGACGCCTGAGCAGCTGGAGAAGTTGAAGCCTGCCTTCATCAAGCCGCATGGCACAGTCACCGCTGCCAATGCATCCTTCCTGGTGAGAATTTAATTACTTTGTATGTGGTAGAGTGAACTGTGTACACATTTGGTCACCCTAACTTCCTACAAAAAAAGTTACACTCACCATATCAACAGTCCCCAGTAAAACAGGTGTAGCTTTGACTATTAAAATAAATTTAGTCCAGGACAATACATTTTTTTTACACTTCTAACAACAATTTCTTCTTTTTAATCTTCGAAAAATACACAGTACGCAAACAACCCAGATTCGATCCCTGCCGGCACCAATTTAATGATTAATTCCAATTTTAAGTGCCGATTTACCACAACATGCTCAGCGGTGAAAAAAAACATTGCGAAGAAATCTGCACGTCAGAGTAACAATAATATTTCGAAGACATGTAAAGACCGCTAACACGCACTGGAGCACTAATTGCTCCTTGAGCTTGAGCTCACCACCTACCATCAGGTGGGATTGTAGCTAAGCGCTGGCTTCGAATAGTAGAATATCCTCTCAGAAATGAGAAGAGGCGTGTACCCTATAGTGGGACATATATAGGCTACTTTTACTTTACCTCAAAGCCCAATAACAAATATTAATCCCAGTGCTGCTGGCACCAAGGTTCAGACTTATCTAGTAACAAAATGTGTGGTGGCATTGTAAGATAATCCATCCCATACCCCATTTCGTCCCATGGGTATCGTAAGAGGCGACTATGGTATATGCCAGAAAAACTTAAGGTTTCTGATACCGATACCACCAGTTAAACCACCACGTTTATTCCAGATTTAAAATACTCAGACCGGTGCGAGACGTCTGATACTGCGATTGTCAATCCAAAAATCCTGCCAAGCGTGACAATTAGGGCAAACCATCCTTATAACGGAAGAGGCTCACTAGGCTGTATGAGCCTTTGCTGTACCTGCACGGGAAAATATTACAAAAAAAAAAAAGGAAAAAATAGTCAACTTTTCTTCTATACAATTGGTTGAATTTCGACCATAGGCGATACTTGTATATAAAATAGCGCGAAATCATTTTTGCAATAAATTTTAATTATTTTTGTACTACAGACAGATGGCGCTTCTGCATGCTTGATCATGTCGGAGGCTAAAGCTAAAGAGCTCGGCTTGAAACCTAAGGCGTATTTGCGGGACTTCACTTATGTGGCTCAGGTAAGTTATTTTATGTCTACCATATCAAATATTACTATATACTATAATTTACGGTTATATACAAACATTTTTACGTGGTAAAGCCACGCTGCAGTTATATTGTGGTTGTAGCACTAATGGGTCGGCTCGACCGGGGTAGGTCCGCACTCTTACAGAATATGACCTTAAAATAACAGCTTAATGCTGCTGTGGTTCGTATGGTGAGTATAGAGAACCGGAGCCCCTTTTGGAAGCGGCATTCCATCTCCGTGCTCATGGGTCGCAGCGCGTCTGCATTTGGATTCTTAATTGAGGATAGATGTAAATATCTATTTCCTGCAGCATCCACTTACCATCGGATGGACTGTGTGCTCGTTTGACAACCTTATTCTATAAAAGAAAACATGATGCCTTTGCTGCCGACAAGGCGACATCTTACGGCCATAACAACAACTTAACAAAGGTGGGCGTGGCTCTGATTTGATCTGCCCATACTGTCAACGTATGCTGTCTCTATGGTTTACTTTTTGCACATTTGACTTTTTTTTAATAAACTGCTGTTTCATATTTAATTGAAACTTTATCAAGGTTTAAATGAGATCATATCATTTATCCTCAAACAAATTCCCACTTACAAAATAATATAAAATTAAAGTGACAAGCGAACTACAGCAACCAACTTTAAATAAGAAGGCTACATATCTTTTAAAAATGCTAAAATTCAGATCTGGCAACCTCAAAACTTTGAGATATCCTGATTTTCGATTTACATGGATTGATTATTGTAAACAACTACCAAATATGTAGTTAATATACCGAAAAGTTTTTCGCAATAGTAAAGGGGTTTATTTTTTTCATTAATTATAGCCTTTCACAAGTCCCCTTTACAAGACACTAGTTATAGTGCTTTATAGCCGTTTATTTTAATTATGTATATTAATTTCCCTAACAGGACCCAGTGGACCAGCTGCTCCTCGGACCCGCTTATGGTATCCCCAAGATCTTAGACAAAGCGGGCCTCAAGATGAGCGACATCGACACCTGGGAGATACACGAGGCCTTCGCTGTACGTAATTATTTAAATTTACTTATTTATATTCATATACAAGTGACTGTACAGTTATTACTTAAAAGACAAAGAACATATAAAAAGATCCTATGAGTTCTGGTGCGGACTGAAAACTCAGAATGTCGTGAATTCTAAATCCGCCCAATCCACCATTCAACTCCTGTAGTACTAACCTAATACAAGCTTACTTGGTGTGGTTAACGGGAGTATAATTAATATTAATAGTGTTAAACCTATATTTATATTTAAAAAAAAGGATAACGTAATAGTCTACTTATAACTTTATAGGTGCATAACCATTTATTTATCATATAAGCAAGTATTACAATGTATATACATGTATATGTATTGATAGCATTTAAAAACACTAAGGCTTATACCTGACCTATCGAGAGTTTACAACATTATAAGATGTAGCATAATATTGGAGGGGAACAAAGGTCCTTTTTCCAGACGAAAGTAAACATTCAGTAGAATCTATGGTAAGACTTTCCATTGACGTCCGTCGAGTTGGGGTTGATATTTGGAATTGACATAAATATTGCAAAATAATTGATTTTCAATAATTTTTTCTCAAAAGTACACATTTCCGCATGTTGAAACTTTGCGTGTGTGCTTATAATAATGTAACCTTTCTGTAAAAAATATCAACCCCAACTTGACGGACGTCAATGGAAAGCTAAGCCGAATCTATAGACTTTAGTGTTTCGTGTATATGTGTTGTAGTATACATATGTATAATTTTCAGACTTCATACATTATACTTAATTTATTTCTATTGTGTGTAAAAATGTTGGCAGTATTAACTTGATTTTTTTCCTGCAGGGTCAAATCTTGGCTAATTTGAAAGCTATGGATTCTGACTGGTTTGCTCAGAACTACCTCGGCCGTCAATCAAAGGTATGTATTCATTATATAAGAAAACGAAACAACAAATGATACAATTTGGTTTTAAAATTTTCTTGAATTATGTACACACAATACAACTTATAATATTTTTTTTTAATTTAAGATTTAGTTTAATATTTTAAAATTTTTACTAGGTGGGCAATCCAGATTTGAAAAAGTGGAATGCTTGGGGAGGCTCGCTCTCTATTGGACATCCTTTTGCCGCAACTGGGGTGAGTTTTATATGTGGTGGAGCCATGCTGCAACTATATTAATTGTATAGTTATAACACGAATGGGTCGGCTCGACCTTGGAAAGACCACGCCCTCACAGAATACCAGCGTAAAATAGCAGCTTAATGCTGCTGTTTCGTATGGTGAGTGTAGAGAACCGGAGACTCTTTTTACTGGAAAAAAGGAATTCCATCTTAGTCCTCACGGCTGACAACGCATCTGCATTTTGATTCGCAAACGAGGATAGATGTAGATGTCTATGGGCCACAGCACCACTTACCATTAGGTGGACTGTGTGCTCGCTTGTCACCCTTATCCTATAAAAAAAAGAGTTTCTTGTGGTTGTGATGTTGCCTATTGACTAAACACTTCTGTAGTGTCGAAGCCATAGATTATGATCAAAGATGAGAGCAGCATCATGAGGCAACAGCTCAAAGATAAGAAACGTCTGGCACTGTGAATGTCAATCCGCCTGCCAAGCGTGACCATTATAGCAAATCCTCCTTACAATGGGAGGCGCATAACCTGCAGTAGACTTTTACTGGCTGATGATGACGAAGGGAAGTTTTCTAGTTTAATTTCTCACCAGCGAAGTCAAATTCAACTCTCAATGAGGGTACCATGACTTTTTCAACCATCAGGGCGGCGCTATTTAGAATTGAGGTGAAATACTCCATAGATTTCATAACGGAGGAAGTAAATTTGTTAGAAAAGTGTAGAGATTAATGAGTGTAAAAATTAAGAGATTAAACCAAACTACGGACATTACTAAATGTAAAAGAATTTAAAAAAAGTAAAAAGATAATAAATACAGCATTGAGGCATTGTTTTGTATATATATCTATTTTGGATCAAGTGATTAATAGGGCATTATTCATAATGTCCAGACAGTTTGAAAAATGATGGTGACATTGTGGGAAATTAGTTCACTTTAGTCCCTACCAGCGACATTGTTACACCGTTACAGTCTATTAAAGTCCACTGCTGAACATAGTGTTGCGCGCCACTATTAATGTCTTGTACATGGCAACACTATTTACCACTAGCGCCCTCTAGTATCGAGTAGCAGAACTAGGAGAGTCAAGATCCTTCTAGAAATTTCGAGACCGATATGTACTCGAACATTCTAGATGTTTCTACGGTAGAAGGTTCTGGAAAGTATCTGAGGCGCTATATAAGGCCGGTATAGACAACGACCGAGTGAGTTTTAAGTTGTAATTAGTTTGCTGTAATTAAAGTGTCAATTTTGGTAATTCACTAGGCAGTTTTTAATTGTCTCGAACCCCAAGCTCGTAACAGGTATAGTTACGACGGTAATAGGTATCCCCAAAGATTGCTTCATAGGGGTGATATTTGCCATAGTTGCCACGCTTGGCAAGTGGGTTGGCAACCGCAGTTTTTTATTTTTAGTCGTTATTAGGAAGACGCTGCTGCCGATTTTTTGATTTGATTCCCTCTGTTGCCTTGAGGGAAATAAATTAGAAGATGTGCAGCAACATCTTATGAAACATACAGGATGATATAGGCACTAAAACGAAATGTATAAAATTCATGACTCCAAATGTCAAACATTTAAATATGAATGTAATTTTAAATGGGGAGGAACTAAGTCTTGTCGATACCACCAGTTTTCTTGGAATAATTGGAATGGAAATGGAAACTTCAATGGAGCCCCCATATATCAAAACTAGCAAGCAGACTTAGTTCTGCAGCATATGCTGTAAAAAAGATTAGAAATCTTACGAGTGTTGAAACAGCTAGACTTGTTTACTTTAGCTATTTTCATAGCATAATGTTGTATGGTATTTTGCTATTTTGCTATGGGGACACGCGACTGACACTGAAATTAAATTTTTGTCAGAGCGACTCTTTAGGTTTTAAATCATAGATTGATCTTATGGCCCTCTTCTGTAAAACAAATATAAGGAAATTAATATATTAACTTTGGCCTCTCAACACATTTATGAAAATGTAATGTATGTACACAAAAACAAAAGTAGTTTTACAAAAATAAGTGATATTCATAATGTAAATACTTGAAACAGACACAAGCTAGTAGTACCAGTTACTCGACTCCATCGAGTTAGTAATTCATTCTTGGGGCGATTTATACGCTTTTACAACAAAATCTCAGAAAACATACAAAATTTGATCTGCTCAAAGTTCAAAAACTTTATTAAACGAAGTATAAAAAGGGTTATTATATTAAGGAATTTATGGATGATAATAACCCCTGGGAATGAGGTGATCGCTACCAGGCTATTTCTAATTTGTTTTGTGTAGTTAATTGTGTAACATACATTATTGTAAGCTATTATTTAAAAAAAAGTCCCGCTGGGTTTCTTGCTGGTTCTTCCCAGGACAGAGGTTTTTTTCGAACCAGTGGTAATTTAAACATAATAGTGACTTTCAATAAGTATTATTCATAATCTACATTGAATAAAAAGTTTCTGTTTCTTACACTGCCATCACACGGTAATTAGCGATATCTTGTGAGCGGAAAATGAACCCTCATTGTGATTGATTGTTCCCAACTGGATTGCATTTGAGCAGGTGCGGCTGGCCATGCACACGGCGCACCGGCTGGTGCGCGAGGACGGGCAGCTGGGCCTGGTGGCGGCCTGCGCGGCCGGCGGCCAGGGCGTCGCCATGCTGCTCGAGCGCCACCCCGACGCCAGGCCGGAGTAGCCAGCCCCACCATCACACCACCACATACACGCACTAATTCTCATGGTACCTTCGACGCCATCTCGGTATAGATTGTGACAGTTATCGTAACTGACCGAGTACCAAAAATTTCATTTCATAGCGCTCCTATTTTTTTCTGTTTAGATCTTATCGTCGGCTAAGAACCAGATGAACGTATCTACAAATTCACGTATTTTGAGGAAGCGTGATTTAGTGCAGAAATACGGTATAGTGAAATTTTTACCCTATTTCAACCTTCTATTACAATGAATAACAAGTGGTAAAATAAAAAAAAATGTACAACCGACTTCAATATAAATTATTAAGGATAACTAATCAAAATCGATTCACCGAGAAAAAAGTTAAAAAAACATACAGTCGAATTGAGTACCTCCACCTTTTTGAAGTCAATTGAAAAATAAATGGACATATCAACCGTTCTATTAAAATCATTATCTATTAAACTAATAAATTTATTAGAACTTAATCACTTTTATGTTATTATTAAAGTTTTATTCTTAAATACGTCGTTTAACTCTCACAATAATTTAAATTTCATTAAGAAGGGTATACTACCATACAGAGCTACTACAAAAAAGACATTTTTTCTATAATTTAAAAAATTTGGTTAAAATAAAATACAATACTCATAAAAATACATACAATACAACATAATACTTATAATATAGGCATAAATATAATGTAGGTAAGTAATATTTTTTTTTAAGTAGAAAACTTCTCATTACACTCAATGAACAATAATAATTACCTCATTTAGACAAATTATTATTATCAACAACACCAAGAAACCAGATAGAACCACCAAGATATTGGTTGGGAATCAAATCACAATGAATTTTTCGCGAGAGATAATAAATAAAGTAATAAAGCAATAACCCTACATAATATGTTTTTCTCAAAACAATGTTATCAATAGCAGATCTTCTACCACTTTAATAATTTTAAATTCAGGATCATCTAAATTGTACTTGACGTAGATAAGTTTGACATCGTCTTTTCTATATCGTAACCATCGAATATTTAACCAATTCCCATTGTTACCCCTCCGTGTGTGCTTTCTTCAACTCTTTCACATGAGTTCCAAAAAAGTTTTATTTTTAAAGTAAAGAAACGACGTAATTTTCAATAAATTTGTAGTACATTCATCTGGTTCTTAGCCGGCGTTATACTCATCTAATTAGATACGACTGTTAAAATAATTATAAGAGAGTTATATAAACCTTTTCATCTGCATTTTAAAGATTAAAATGAGCCCTAATGTTAATTTTGTTGAATAACGTTAAAAATATTGCTAAAAGACATTTAATGAAGAGATTAAAAACATCTGCCAATCATGACTGGGGTATGCATAAATATTATATAGCTAAATAATTATTTAACGTTAAGTGAACTATTAATTCATTCTACTTTAATATAATACAAAACAGTCTATATTTTTAATATTATATTTTATAAGCGTATTTTATTAACATATTTATAAAATATATTGAGTGCATAGAAAAACTAGGTAATAAGTGCTGTAATTTCTATTTATACAGTTGTTGCTAAAAATAAATAAATAAATAAATAAAAGATGAAGTGGTTTTTTTTTGAAAATTTACTCATTTTTCAACATCGCTTGTAAGCGATTTTGTATAATTAAACTTATTTCATAGTTCATTTATATAACTGCTAAGGTGCTATGCCGGTCTTCATTTAAAATATCATAATTCTGTTTAATTAAACTGATAATTTATGTATATATATATATATATATATATATATATATATATGATTTTTACATAATAATTTGGAAGCTTTTACTCGCAATTTCGTCCGCATAGAACTTTTAAAAAACCTGCAGATTTATAACAATTATTTAGTTTGCACAATATTTGGTCAAAGAATGATTCAGTAAGTTTACACTACATTTCGTAATACTTAAGGATTCTACTTTCTACATGGCTAGCCATTCAGCACCTACACAAGGATTTAGCACGAATGAGTCTTCAATCGGGAAGGACCACTCTCTCACAGAATATCAGCGCAAAATGCTGCTGTTTCGGTAGAGAATCGGAAATCCTTTTTACTGGAAGCAAGGCATTCCATCTTCATCATCAGGGGTGACAACGCATCTGCATTTTAATTCTAATTCAAGGGAAATAGATATATATATTAGACTTCACGCGAGCACTTTGTTGATCCGAAAATATATGTTGATCCAGCGCCTTTTGTTGATCCAATGTGACTTGGGGGTATACTTCGGTGACTGCTACTGGAACTCTCCGACGAGTAGTGCTAGGTGTGCCGAGTTTGGGCTCGTTATGTTAGTTATGATGAGACCTCACCTCAGGACTTGATGGAGAGACCTGATGGTGTACTTCGGTGATTACTAACGGAACTCCTGGACGAGTAGAACTAGGTGTGCCGAGTTTGGGCTCGTTATGTTAGTTATGATGGACCTTACCTCCGGACATTGTGGAGTGACTTGGGGGTATACTTCGGTGACTGCTACTGGAACTCTCCGACGAGTAGTACTAGGTGTGCCGAGTTTGGGCTCGTTATGTTAGTTATGATGAGACCTCACCTCAGGACTTGATGGAGAGACCTGATGGTGTACTTCGGTGACTACTACTGGAACCCTGGACGAGTAGAACTAGGTGCTGAGTTTGGGCTCGTTTTGTTAGTTATGATGGACCTTACCCCGGGCATTGTGGAGTGACTTGGGGTATACTGGTGACTGCTACTGGAACTCTCCGACGAGTAGTACTAGGTGTGCCGAGTTTGGGTTCGTTATGTTAGTTATGATGAGACCTCACCTCCAGACTTGATGGAGAGACATGATGGTGTACTTGGGTGACTACTACTGGAACTCCTGGACGAGTAGAACTAGGTGTGCCGAGTTTGGGCTCGTTTTGTTAGTTATGATGGACCTTACCCCCGGGCATTGTGGAGTGACTTGGGGGTATACTTCGGTGACTGCTACTGGAACTCTCCGACGAGTAGTACTAGGTGTGCAGAGTTTGGGATCATTATGTTAGTTATGATGGACCTTACCTCCGGACATGGTGGAGTGACTTGAAGGTATACTTCGGTGACTGCTACTGGAACTCTCCGACGAGTAGTACTAGGTGTGCCGAGTTTGGGCTCGTTATGATAGTTATGATGAGACCACTTCACCTCCGGACTTGATGGAGAGACCTGATGGTGTACTTCGGTGACTACTACTGGAACTCCTGGACGAGTAGAACTAGGTGTGCCGAGTTTGGGCTCGTTTTGTTAGTTATAATGAGAGCTAACCTCCGGACTTGATGGAGAGACCTGATGGTGTACTTCGGTGAGTACTATTGGAACTCCTGGACGAGTAGAAGTAGGTGTGCCGATTTTGGTGTGTGTGCTCGTTTGTAACACAGTCCACGAGATGGTAAGTGGTTGCTGCGGCGCATAGACATCTACATCAAACAAAATGCAAATGCATCCTCACCTCACCCGTGGGGACTAAGATGGAATTCCTCATTTCCAGTAAAAAGGATTTCCGGTTCTCTACACTCACCATACGGAACACAGCAGCATTAAGCTGCTATTTTACGCTGGTATTCTGTGAGAGCGTGGTCCTTCCCCGGTCGAGCCGACTCATTCGTGCTACAACTATACTACTAATATAGCTGCAGCATGGCTCTAACACGTAAAGCCATAGTGTTTCGCCCGGACAGACGGACAAGAATTTACAAAAACAGCAATTCGGCAGAAAAATCGGCAGAAGTGAAACCTTCAGAAAATGCGAGTAAAATTTCTTTGTAATAGCGCCATCTACTTCATTCTATAAGTAAACATTTTATCACATGATTCAAGGTGCTACGTAAAATAGACGCTAGATGGCCTAAACACGACTAATTAATATAAATCAGTAAGTTATTAAATGGTGGATTGTTATGAATAGATTATTTTTTATTTAATATGGTTAATTTTATTTATTCAAAAATGTTACATATATTATATTTAGCCATTCGCTGTCCCGTGTACTACATATTAGTTCATTGCTATTGTCTTACTATTGTGTTTGAAAATCGGACAGTGAAAGTGTTAACCATCTTTAAAGCACTGCGCAAAAGGAGACAGAGATACATTCTATCTCATTCTCTCGCGGGCAAAATCCTGCAAATGTATGTTTGTCTCTAAGGTTATTTATGTCTTATAGCATGCAAATAATCCCCTAAGGTCAATTAGAAGGCAGTTATTTCGATATTTCAGACAGACATAGGTATATGTAGACTAGACAGTATATCAATTGAGTGTCAACCACCTTTTTCTAATTTATCTTAATCACTTTTAGACATGTTTTATCTTCTTAGCTACAGCAGCAGCCGCAGGCATCGGAGCCTTTTTATAGTATTAAAATTAAAGAGATGACATAAAATGCGGGATATCGCTTTTAGCGTTAAGACCGCCTATTGCTTTTTTAATATAAGAGGGGGCAAACGAGCATGCGAGGCACCTGATGATAAGTGTCGGACGCCGCCGGAATTGCAGGCGTGTTGCCGGCCATTGTACTGTATTTTTATCACTCTTATTTTGTGTTTTGGTGTGTATAATAAAGATCTATCTATAGCCCATATATTTAGTACTAACTGACATCATTTTGCATTTTTGTCATTTCATTGACTAACCTCTATTTTGAATAGAATCTATATTTACTCCAATTTTGAATATAATCTGTAGAGTAATAATTACTTGCATATGCTAATAATTACCCGAGATGGTATCATATGAATGGTATCAGCGCTTATACTGAAAATTATTGAACACAAATAAAAACACGTTATATTTGGCAACATTTTTATTTATTAGTCGCCCAGTATTTATTCCATATAATTAACCTAAAGGAGATTGTCCCCGGATGCGAATGCAATCGACGCTACACGATATATCTAAACTTTTTTTACATAAAACATGCGCCTTCTCGGGGACGATCCCGCAAAATTAACTACTACAATAAAATACGAAGCATCTGTTAAAAAGAGATTATAAAGGATAGACTGTTCCGTCTAAGATTTTATCCAATAAAGCTACGCTTTAACAGCAAATAAATCGATTTTAAACGAAATACACAAATAATATAACATGCCATCAGGTCTTGCAATTAAAAATTATAATTGTCAAATTTTCGAAAAGTCGTTCTTTTTTTTCTTAGAATAATTTTCATACAATTTGTATATAACTAGAATTATACTGTACACAATGACAAGTTGAATAATTTTGAGCTCCTCTATTTAACTTATACATTAAAAAGGTTATATTGGTCAGTGCTATTTTAAAACTAATCCAGTTAACAGAATAGAGGAGATAGAGAATTTACATACTGTTACATTTAGAAGAAAAATATGTAACAAATATTGCATAAATGTTTATCTGGACGACCATGTTTAAGGAGCGAAAGATCTACATTAGAAAATGTTTAGTTCCCATAGATACATTGATCATATAGCTATACATCTGTATATATGTATGTCACGGCTTAAAGCCGAAGTGCAGTTACAACTAGCATTAGCTGGCTACAACTAAGGGCAGCCGATTGCTATTTGTCAAACTTAGCTAAGACTAAATGTGACTGGTTGGTTTCAGATAAAACTAAATAAATATAGTAAAGTCCGAATAATAATTAAAATGACTATTGCGTCTATTAACTTTGTCAAAAATACAAAAGCACAAATCAAATAATATCAGCGAAGTAGGTAAAGCCGAAGATATTTATATTACTTACATATTATTCGGATAAATCGAATACAGCTAAGTTTAATCAACCGCATTTGGCTGCACATAGTTGCCGGTTAACTCTGGGTGTGTGCGTCCGCACATTCGCCTTTTACGTTTTAGTCGTAACATATACATAACATAAGACATGAAAATATTAAACGAAATATTGTATTACTACTCTCACAGGCACAATTAACCGCCCCACCCTTCTTAAGTGGCACTACCGTTGCTTTTGTAAGTTTATACATTTCATTATTATTGTGTTAAGTGGGTACATTTTGGAAACAAACAAATCTACCCTGTTTTTTTGTTTATCTTGTGGTTTTAACGCCATTTTAAAGATTAGTCTACAGTTAGCGTTACTTGGAATCGGTATATTGGAGGCTTAAAATTATTGAAATTGTTATCCTTATCAGTTAAAATTGCTGAAGTCAACTTCTTAAGGTAAATTTTAGTGTGTTGTGCTTAAAAAAATGCCGTTGTATGCTGCTGGGGCTGCTAGAGCTATAGCTTTAACTGATGAGGGGTACAGCCAGCGGCGAATTGCACGAACACTTGGTGTACCGTGTACAACGATACGAGACGCCATCCGGCGGTATCGGGAGACTGGTCGTTACACATGGAGACCCGGTCAAGGGCGACATCGATGCACGTCAGCTCGGGACGATCATTTTATTGTCAGTAATGTATTAAGAGATCGCTTTCATACAGCGGCTGAGGTTCGAAATCGTCTGTTTGAAGTCAGAAATGTCAGTGTAAGTGAAAGAACAGTAAGAAGACGGTTGGTTGAGAGAGATCTGACAGCATTTCGTCCAGCCCGCGCTCCAGAACTCCTCAGATCGCACAGAACAGTCAGGTTACGCGCGTGATCATACTAACTGGTCAATGCAAGGAATGGAAGAATGTTTTGTTCTCAGATGAAAGCAGAATTACTGTAAGAGGTCTTGATAGACGCCAGCTTGTGTATAGACGCCCAAACGAGAGCTTTGCTCCGTGTGCAATAGTGTAAACGGTGAGATATCAAGGAGGCTCAATTATGGTATGGGGAGGCATCAGTTACGAGGCTCGTACCGACATCGTTATCTTTGAAAGAGGTAATGTAAATGCTCACAGGTACGTCGAAGAGGTTCTGCAAGAGCATGTCATTCCTTTTGCCCTTTTTATTGGCCAGAATTTTCTTTTGATGCATGATAATGCTAGAGCCCGTGTTGCCCGGAGTGTTAATGAATACCTGAATGAGGTCGGAATTCAAACATTGCCATGGCCCACACAGTCCCGACCTCAACCCAATAGAACACATATGGGACAACCTCAAAAGACGCATTAGAGCCAGGATACCAGCTGCTGTCACCATACGAGAGTTGAAAGCGGCTGCAGTAGAGGAATGGCACAACATTCCTCAATTTGATATCCAGAATATTATGGATGGGCTACCAAACCGGCTGCAAGAAGTCATTAGAGCCAGGGGAGGCAACATCTATTATTAAATTGGAAGAATGAAAAATGTTTTCATCAAAAAAATTTTTTTCAATACTGTTTTTTGTAAAAAACTCTTAATTTCCGTTTATTCTATTTTTCATAAAAAATTCTAAACATTTTCATTACATTTTATCATTTATTGTTTTGTTAAATGTAGCCCTAAAACACAAAAACAAAAATTAGTTTATTTTCAACAATTTTTGGAAATAATTAAAAAATATGTTGTGGGCGGTTAATAGTGCCTGTGAGCGTATTATCTTTGCAAATACTGGTTTGTTTGTTCATTAGACAAATACGTTTCTAATGTTTCGTTTCGTTGTTTATTTTTTTTACATTGTTGATTTTACAGTTTGACATATTGCTATATGACATGTATAGATGTTGGGCGAATTTAAATATTTTCTGATAACCTGTTGTCTCTTGAATAAGTTATCAAAAAGGGTAAGTATAAGATTACCCACATTAATTTTTAAAAACATTCAATGTGGGTAACGAACTAAGAGCATAAAAATAGAAGAAACACGGTCGCAAATAAAGGAGAAAATTTACACAATTAAAGGAAAAATATATATCTTGTACTTTCCATACAATGTACAAATTTAAAAAAATTATATATTTCTCATGTCTACATAATTTGCTCCAACCATCAAATATTAAAAAGATCACTCTAAGTTTATATTATACGAAAACAAAATTAAATACACACAAACATTATAATAGTTCAAAATCTTTATGCCTCTGTATGGTATGACCATGAACCAAAACTTCCACATAGGCACTGTTCTCTACTCTAAACTTAAATGTATGTACAAATCTTAAATTTAAGCGAACATTTTGTCTATTATAATATATAAACATTATGTCTATTATATTATAACATTATGTCTATTATAATATTTCATTGCAATGAGTTTGTTTGTAAATAGATATAATTATGCCCAAATACTCAAACCCTGCTCAATTCTAAGATGCCGTTAAGTCTCGTCCTGTCTCTATCACTTAAAGTCAAAGTGACTGTGATACCACGAGACTTAACTACATCTTAAAATTGAGTTGCATTTGAGTATTTGGCCATTAGTTTTACAAACAAAAACTACTATGATTATGCGTCGCATTTCAAAACACGCAATCCATTGTTTCTTTATAGAACTTGATCCTTGCAAAGCAATGTTTAAAAGAAATAATTATTTGAAAAATACTCTATATTGCATCCTGACTTTAGTCCTCAGGGTTACTTAACATGTTTTATGGTAAGACCTCCTTTTCTGCCTAGGAGCCCGTCTGTACAGGAACCACACTCTTTATCTGCCACCAAGCAGCAGTGCGTGTACTGCTGTGTTCCGGTCTGAAGGGTACAGAGAACCAGAATAATTACACGCTGTGAGGTATTGCATCTTAGACCTCTCCGTTTGTAGTTGGCTTCAGGTGTCCATGGACTGCAGTAGCCATTTACCATCAGGTGGACTGTAAGTTCCATTATCAGCTTAGTTTATTAAAAAAAATATTGGTTCAATCAAAGCGATGTTGAACGCCGTTAGCGTCGCCATAAAAAGAGCGAGTAATGAATTGCAACCTTAAAATTATTAGTGGCATAATTTTGATAATATTTCTTATAAATAAACAGACTTCGAATCATAACAATAATCAAGGATACATTTTTCAAAATGCCTCCATCCAAATTATCATAAAACATTAATTTCTAATTGGACGACACAAACAACGTAGGGACTGATTTAAAAGACTGGCACAATGTCGCCAGTCGCCTAAATGTGACATTATAGTATGTTCGCTAAGATAGTGTCGGTACACCCGGAGGCACTTATTGTTTTGCTTTTATTTTAATAGTTTTTACTGTATTTGTTATTTTGTTAAATAAATAATATTGTATTTTATTCTTATGGTTCTTGTAATAAAATACGAATATAAATAATAAAAACAAGTTAGGTAACAAAGAACCTTTTACTACGGCGCTTTGTTGTAAAAAATACCAAATTCTCCTGCGGGTATATGCAGCACGCGGCGACCTTTGATGTCGCAGCGGCGCCTTTGACAATATCCTTTCCAGTACCGCGGACGTGAATTCACGTCCCTATTAAATGACCATTGAGTACCACGGACGTTAATTCACGCAGCTACACCGCGCTGCTATTTTCGTCTTAATTAACATAAAAATACAGTATATTTTCAATTAAAAACTATTTCATTCGATTCTGAACGAACTAAAGAGTATTCCCAAGTATACTCACTCGGTTACATAGACAAATTAAAAAATAATAGTCACTTTCGGGTAGTTGGTTCGGGTGGTGATTTTTGTTGGATTTTCTCTCAAAAACTGGTAAAAGAAATGTTAATGATCTTTACTAGATAATGTTTTGAATGATTTAAGTTACAACAACAGTAAATTTTTGTGTTTCAAGTGATAAAAAAGGAAATAAAAACACCTCAACGCGAACAATTTATAACGGTCAAGATTTCAAATAAGATCTACCTGTTGAGATATTTAGCTTTTTTATATATAGTTTATTGCATGTATGTATATTCATAAAAAAATATTATTTCTAAATGTTATATCTATATGATTGTATAAAAAAAATTAAGGAAGACTATAATATTTTTTCAAATAAATTTTGAAAATGAGGTTAAAAAACGCGCGTCTAAACTGTTTATGGTTGAACTTTTAGCAAATGTTTGCGAGTGAAAAAGTACAATTATTATAATGATTATATTTATAATTTTGGTTCATTTTAGGAAGAGCATGTTATATAGATTATGAGAACATAAAAATAAAATAAAAACTTACATTTTTTTTCATTCTTAAAACCAAATTTATTGGCAGTAAATACACTTTTTCATGGTCCCTTAGAAACAAAGAGCTATACAAAACTAAATAAACATCTAAATGTCATTGTTATTGTTTCTATTCATCTACAATCTTATCGGCTTTCAAGAACTGTAACTCAAACTTCTTGAGGTTGACTCAAGTGCCGCGCGCCGTGATTATTTCAAGTGCCCTCGGTACATAGGGCCATGTTTTGTTTTAGGGAGCGCGGTACACGAAAGGATATGCCAAGGCGGCGCGACACAAAGGCGACCGTATCTAAGGGAATAGACTATACACGCCTTTATTGAAAAAACTGTAACTCTTTATAAATGTGTAACATGGAAATACTAAACTATCTTGAGAAAAACAACTTTAATTGACTGCCCAAAGGATTGTTTGGACGATTTCGCTAACCAATGGAGAAAAATGCTCCAGAGTCCACTACATGAAGTGACGAGCTGGTAAGACATGAAGGAAGTCGATGGATGCAGTACTGTGCTTTGTTGCATTCCTTGGGGAAGATCTACGTTCATCAGGCAAACTTGGTTAAAGTTAACTGGTTAATATTTTATATTTTTAACAAACTAGGGGTTAATGGAAAAATACGCTAATTTCTAATTCCACAGTAATTCTATTCTCCCATATTGCGCTCTTTTTATATTTCATATTATTTAAAGTATAAAGAATACTAAATGAAAATATAAGATAATATGTGCTAAATAATAATGTTATTTTAGATAAAAAATTAACTTTAATGAAGAAATATCTTCGGATATTAACTTCAATAGATCTGAATGTTAGATTTCTTTATAAAAACTCCTGTATAACTTTAACCGAAGCTTTTAGAAAAAGCTAATATGCCAATGCCAATGGGTCAAAATAGCTATAAAGGAGTTAGGTGTCCTTGTAAAGGTGTGGCGGTACTTCAAGCCAGGACAGTCCTTATTACTGTATATGAACCGTCCGGTCGTGTATAGAGTAGAGCTGCCATAAACGGGCTAGTGCTGCAAAATGCCACCTAACAGCTTGATACTCAATAGAAAGCTTGATACTCAATAGAAAGGCGTGACCTCAATCTATTTAAAACCAATCTTGCCAGTCAAGAGCGTTGGTGCAAAATAACTAGCCTGTGTTCTGCAGAACACTTCGGAGTAAGCGCAGGAAATGCATGACTAAATTCCTTCCTCTCCCTTTCACCATCGGGCAACCAGACGCTCAACCAGTCTCCACTTCTTTTTTGTCGACATACCACGCATTCGAACCAAACGGTTTGCTTTGACCTCCGTAACGCGTACAGAAAATGGTGTAGAATAATTTGCCAGCTGTCTTTTCATTTGATTACATTGTGGCTGTTTTCAAGGCAAGAGTGAATAGGCTTTGGTTAAGCTAAGTCAATACGCTTTATCAACATCGGCTACGTCACCACTTACTATCAGGTGGGATAGTTGTCAAGCCTATAGCCTACCAATATACGACAATGTTTGGATGGTAACAAAGTGGTAAATGTATTTCATACATTTTCAAATATGAATAAATACAGATAGTACTATAGACACTAATGAAAATTAATTGCTTTTTCAAGTATTGATTTTACCACGTGCGTTGTTTGGAGAAAACATCTATATAAATAAAATGATAGAGGTTTGCAGTTGTGCACGCATCACGGAAAAACGACAGGATAGATTTCAATTAGGTTTTCTAAGTTTTATTTCTTAGACACTTGGCAAAAAAATATTGCGATATTTTTATTTAATATAGAGTTATTAAAGTTTTAAGATACAACGATTTTTATAAGTACTACGTGTTCAGTGATGTGTGTAAGCAACGCGGACGAAGTCGCGGGTATCAGCTAGTCGTTAATAAAACTGAATGTCTGAGATGTCAAAAAATATTGAGGACATGTGAAGTCCGCCAAAACCATCTCAAAAAGGAAATCTATATAAGCTAAGAATTGAGGCACACTGTTACTTGAAATTTTTACTTATAGATGGTAAAAATTGGATACCAACTTGAGTACCGTAGTCAATCTATTTCTGACTATTTCTACCTTTAATATGTAATAATTTGCATCCTTCTGTTAATAACTTTTGCGATATTTTCTTCAGTCGGTCCACAGATAAAAATAAAATATACCTCTTCCTGTATACAATAAACCATATTTTAGACAACCACAGCAGTGCAGGCAGTGTAACGCACTAAAAGAAGAATACTCAAATGTCACTCACAAGCTCATACCAAATGTTCTTAACGGTTCTCTTGACCTCTACTAGCCTTCTGTAGGCCTATCACGTCCATTGCTTATCGGGAAGCAATATACAGCGTCGATAATGATTGTGCTACTGAAAGTCTGCGAGCGACTGCCGCCAGGTGGCGTGGAACGGGATGCGTAGTATTTTCAGCTTCGTGTTGGGCATTTGTGCTGATAACAGCCGCTGGAGTGTTGGTAATGGCAGGATCTCCACCTACAAAGAATAAGATTTATTTTAAATAAATTACCCTTGAAATGAACTGTACCATTCTCACGATGGAGAGTCGACCGTAACAATCATACTTCGAAGGGTTGATGGGTTAGCCAAATTGACAAAAAGCCAACTTGGCTCATCTCAAACATTCTGTCCTTTTTATATTTTAAATTAAAAGGCCTGGTAATGCATTATTTTAACTGATTTTACTGCGCACGCACACATTAGTAAGGGTCGATCGGTAGGCAAAGATGTTGTTGCCCATAAATAAAATTCAATTTAGATGAAATTAACCAAAAAAATAATAATAATAGAAGGCTTATTTACTCGTATTTTCAAAATAAATGCAATAAATAATGCAATATCGGAATATTATTATTTATAAATTTGAACTTAAGTTTAAAAGGAGGAGACGTCTCCATACATTCTTGGGCACAGGTGTTAACAAGATGAAAGTAGGACCATTTGAAAGCGTATATATAAACAATTCACAGCTGAAAATCTGGCAAGATTTGTCAATCTAAGAGCTGAGTTATAGTAGAACAAGTAAAAGTGAGATTATATATTACCTACACTGTAACAGGTGATTTTTGACTGTTATTACACTGTAACAGGCTATTTTTCACTATAAGGGCGCTTTTAGTGTCACGCGGATTGCTCACGCACGCGGGATTGGACCGCATGCGTAGCATCCGCAAAGAACAATTTCATATAGGTATCTATTGTAAGCGTGATAAACGCACGCGGGACGCGGGGCGCTGTGCGGGGCGTCACCCGGTGCGGGGTATCCGCATGCGTAAGCGCTGCCTACAACTTCAGTGCCCATTTTAGAGTCAGCGGGGCGCACGCGCCCATTGTACCGAAATGAAAATCGATACAGAACGAGTAATCATTGAAGTTCATCTGCGGCCCGTTTGTGGGATAAACGCAATGAATTATACAAAAACAGGGACGCGAGGAGGCTGCATGGAGATATTTTGAAGGAATTGCACTTTACGAAAATTTGAGCGAAGAGGAAAGAAGGCGGGTATGTGTTTGGTTCATTATTTTATTTATACAAGCATCATTACTTTATTAATATAAGCATAATTATTTAATTCACAAATAACATCAAAACCTTCTAAAACCTTTTGAGTTTAGTTAATTAATTATATATCGGTGTTGCCAGGAGACTTTTCCTTCATTGATAAAGTAATCTGCAAATATATCTCTGATATTACTTGCCGACGTATTACTACTTTCAGTCTGCTGCCTGGGTAGTGGTCCCGTAAAACCATTTGTGACAAATGTATGGCTGACCTTAGCCATCCCGTTTCCTATGAAATTGTGAAGTACACATGCCGTCTTGACTATTAATTGTGCTAGATCTAACTTGACATTCATGGATCTGTGAAATATTCTAAATTTATTTGACATAATTCAAAAGTGCATTCTATGTACCTTCTAGCTCTGGACAGACGGTAATTAAATATTTTCTTTTGTAAGGTAAATTATCACGAGCATAAGGCCGCATCACATGTGATGATAAACCAAATGCCTCGTCTCCACTATCACGAACGGCAACTTTGCTCTTACACTAGATGGATAAGCTACTTCAGGGGCAAATAATAGGCAACTCTTGCGGGTCAGGGATACCCAACGTGTTACTTTCAGTTTCGTATACAATTGACTCCTTCTAAAGATGGTTGAATCGGCGTTGCTTCCACTGGTACCGACATTAATATATGTAAAATTATAATCAGCATCACACATTGCAGGAGCACTACAGAATAATATTTCTTATAATTAAAATATAGTGATCCACTGTGCGGCGGCCGAATCACTCTTATATGTTTTCCATCAATTGCACCCAAGCAATTAGGAAAATTTGTATATGTGAAATCCTCTGCGATTTCTTTCCATTTGATCCCATTAAGCTGTGGAATACATTCAGACTTTAGTTCAATCCATATTATGTAACAAACTTGTCTTACTATTTCGCTAATTGTTGCAATTCCAATCACATAGAATAGTGTAGATCAGTGAATGTATTACCAGTTGCCAAATATCTGAAAACAAAAACAATATATTAATAATATGATAACATAATATATTAATAATGCTGACATCAGACATAAGACAGCATGCACCGCTCGATTTTACTTCAGAAGAAAAATAAATACCCTTAAGGTGAAAGGGCACGGGTGGCGCTAGAAGTTTTTAATTCGTTTTAACTACAGTACTATAGCTACGTTAGATTTCTAGATTGCCGAAAATTTTATCATAGGGGGTATTTATGCAGTTATGATTTCATGAAAAGTTCAGTATAGTTATGTATCTCATATCTGCAAAGTGGCCACTTTTAGCAGATTTGAACTATAACTATGCTGTAAATATTTTATAAGAAATCTTCTCTGTATAAATTAACCCCATGGTAAAATTCCGGCAAATAGAAAGAATCTAATAAATATATATAATATAATATAATGAAATATCGTTTATTTCAGGCAATATTTACATTACAGATGTCCTCCTTCATGAAGGTTGACAGATGCAAATAAAGCAAATTTTGTTAAAACAAATTAAAACTTACAGCGCTAGTGACTTCCGGAAGTTTTCACCTTAATTTTGATGATGGCAAATTTTACTGTAACAAATAAACAAATTGCCCGATTCAATCCGGTGTTTTCAAAATCCTTAAATGAAGTTCTAATTATTTTGTAAAAATGAATTATTTCGTCGATGTCTGCCCGCGCCCAGCCGCGCCGTCTGCGTCTAGTATAAGATTCACTTTGCGCTATCGTTCGCGGCGAAATTGACCGGCCTGCGCCGGCCGCCGTTGCGTTGCGCCTAAAGGTACTTTCCTTCAACTGCGGCCTTATTTTCCACTCTATGGAGTATATATATATTGCTTGATTTATCTAATGCTTCATGAGACAGTGTAAAGTTGACAACATGTGAATTAAGGAGGGCCTTTAATCGAATGCAGTTAAATTTCCAACTAATATCAGATTTGTACACACGGCCAGATCAAGCTTCCCAAAACCAGTATAAACAGGACTCATGCGTTGTTTATTATCGTAGACGACTCGGCGCCCGGCGAGGCCTAGCAAGTTCATTTATTGGTACTGGTTTTGGGTAACTTGATCTGAAACTGTGTACTTTTTACCACTACCAATATATTTTGTCATTTCAGACAAGAAAATACAACAACAGCGAACAGCAAGGACACTTACCAGAAAGACAAGATATCTGAAAAAATCAGCCATCCGGCTCTGGGGTAAGAAGAAGAAGAAGAAATATTCTTACTATGACATTTTGACTTTCTTAGACAGTACAACAAACTGCTGGAGAAGAGTCACTCTGTGAAGAAATGTCTGAACAAAGTAATTTAAAACACCTAATGAGTCCACGCAACCAGATACTTCACGTCAAGAAAGTTCTCACCCAACATCAAAACAAAAACAAGTAAAATCTAAAAGCAAGCACCATCTGAATTTGAGGCACAGTTATTAGAATGCTTAAGTCTAATCAACTGGAGCTAGAAAGTGAGATTTGGCTTTCTTTCAGTCTCTGCAGCCTTCATTAAAAGATTCACTAGATATCAAAACCTTTCAGAACAAAAGTGTTAAATATATTTATGGAAATGGAAGTCAAACACAACCTGCATACTACAGTCCCATACCTACAAAGTTCTAGTGCTTTTACTGAGCTTGACAGTTTGTCACCGATAAATCAAGATTACCAAACCAATAGTATAATCCAGGATACTTCAGTCTTAACGACAATGCTATTAGTTCTGCTGTGAATGAGAACTCTATTTCATTTGAAAGCGGCCTGTTTAATATCGTCTTATGACGTAATTTATACCCAGCAACAACATCATCTACAGGCGAAAGTAATGTCAACGCTCAGGATACAAATTTACAAAGAAATGAATGATGTAAAATTTGATTTTTAATTTATGAATAAAACTCTTTTATTAAAATGAGTACGATTAACTTTTTTTCTCCAGTTTCTCTCTAATTGTTTGTTTAGTCATATGAGTGCGGTTGTACACACGGCACAGATCAAGTTACTCAAATCCAGTAAGCGGGACTTGACGGGTTACCTAGTGGCGATGGCCGCATGGCGCGAGTTCCACGCGCCGGCCTTGGGTACCGATCTGCGGCCATGCAGCAGTTTATCAGATGGGTGTGCGATTGCATAAGAACGAACGTGTCATCCCAAACAGTGATTCTTGACTTTAACACTGCAGTGCATAACTTTATTCATATTATTGCGCATGCGTGATTTAGCAGACGATTCCGTTTTACGATATTATTTTATGAGTGAAATAATCTATTTAATGAATTAACATGAACCGAATGGTCCGAGTAATACCACAGACATGACAAACGCACACATGCAACCACATGACAGCATTTGAAGTCAAAAACGTTTATCCAGCCTGAAGTCCTTCCACCAACATAGGAATATTAAATTTGACCATTTCATCAGCGAGTTCAACGACAGACATCCTTTCAAACGCCAGCGCATTCACCACACAACGTTCATCGCGCTCGAAAGCAATTTCACCCCACGTTCACAGCCTTTCAGCGTAACAACGCTCAGTAGCAGCTCATTGCAGTGATCGCGCTCTGTTCAGCCCGTCGTTTGTAGTGGCGACGGCAGCTCGAGATGATCATTTTTTACAGTAGCCTGGCCGAACTGCTGCGTGCTGGCAGCGTGAGCCTCTGATACGTGGTTCATCCCGCGGCGTAGCAAACCGGCGTGACACCAAAGCGCCCCAGTGTCACGCGGATTTGCTCACGCACGCGGATTGGACCGCATGCGTAAAATTTCACGCTGCGGATCATACGCAGCATGAGTTTCAGTTTTCTACGGCTGCGTAACGGTATAGACGTGTTCAAAATGATCAATGTCAGAAGAATATGTGTCGCTTACATACTTACAAACGACGAAACAAGAAGACAAGAGTACATGTTGATCCCTTTCTTGAAAATAGGCTTTGCTGGGGCGTTTGTTACACGCTTTGGAAAACTACAAAATAATGAACGTAAATTTAAAATTACTTTCGAATGTCCATTCGTTCTTTTGATGAACTGTTGTGTAAAATTGAGAATAAGCTACAAAAAGCAGTTTATGAAGGATTACAATACAACTGATTGAGAGGCTCACTATTACATTAAGGTAAGTTTTAAATTTTAAATATTTAATTTCCGCTATGATTTAGTGGAAAGGGATTTGAACAGGTAGGATAAACGTTTTTGACTTCAAATTACTGTCATGTGTAAATTTACATGTGCAAAAAAATTTTGTCATGTACTCTGAAATTTCATTGTTCATAATTTCATTCAATTTCATGTTGAAATTTCATTAAATAAGATTATTTCACTCATAAAATGTCGCCATTAAAGTGGAATCATTCCTACCTTTCATCACACGCTACTTATTATAATATAGATAAAAGTTATAGGTTTGCACATGACAGTAATTTAAAGTCAAAAAGTCCTTAATTGGTTTGGGATTGGTACGTTCAACCTACATACACAACTTTTTTATCTGATAGCACATGAGCAATATTAGATCGTTTACCCAAAACCAGCATAAATGGAACTCGCGCCTTGCGTATTATCATACTTAGGTAACCCGTCGGAGTCCCGCTTATACTGGATTTGAGTAATTGATCTGTGCTGTGTACAACCGCACTCATATGACTAAACAAACAATTAGAAACTGGAGAAAAAGTTAATCGTACTCATTTTAATAAAAAGAGTTTTATTCATAAATTAAAAATCAAATTTTACATCATTCATTTTGTAAATTTGTATCCTGAGCGTTGACATTACTTTCGCCTGTAGATGATGTTGTTGTGGGTATAAATTACGTCATAAGACGTGATATTAAACAGGCCGCTTTCAGTCGAAATAAGAGTTTCATTGTCATTCACTGCAGCAGAACTAATAGCATTGTCGTTAAGACTCGAAGTATCCTGGATTATACTATTGGTTTGGTAATCTTGATTTATCGGTGACAAACTGTCAAGCCAGTAAAAGCACTAGAACTTGTTGTAGGTATGGGACTGTAGTATGCAGGTTGTGTTTGACTTTCCATTTCCATAAATATATTTAACACTTTTGTTCTGAACATTAGTTTTGATATCTAGTGAATCTTTTAATGAAGGCTGCAGAGACTGAAAGAAAGCCAAATCTCACTTTCTAGCTCCAGTTGATTAGACTTTAAGCATTCTAATAACTGTGCCTCAAATTCAGATGGTGCTTGCTTTTTAGATTTTACTTGTTTTGTTTTGTTGGGTGAGAACTTTCTTGACGTGAAGTATCTGGTTGCGTGGACTCATTAGGTGTTTCTAAATTACTTTGTTCAGACATTTCTTCACAGAGTGACTCTTCTCCAGCAGTTTCGTTGTACTGTCTAAGAAAGTCAAATGTCATAGTAAGAATATTTCTTCTTCTTCTTACTCCCAGAGCCGGATGGCTGATTTTTTCAGATATCTTGTCTTTCTGGTAAGTGTCCCTTGCTGTTCGCCAGCGTTGTTGTATTTTCGTCTGAAATGACAAAATATAATAAGCAGTGGTAAAGTATATTATAGTTTCAGATTGTTACCCAAAACCAGTACCAATAAACGGAACTTTCTAGGCCTCGCCGGGCGCCGAGTCGTCTACGATAATAAACAACGCATGAGTCCTGTTTATACTGGTTTTGGGAAGCTTGATCTGTACGTGTGTACAAATCTGATATTAGTTGGAAATTTAACTGCATCGATTAAAGGCCCTCCTTAATTCACACATGTTGTCAACTTTACACTGTCTCATGAAGCATTAGATAAATCAAGCAATATATATATACCTATAGAGGGAAAATATACGCAGTTGAAGGAAAAGTACTTTAGGCGCAACGCAACGGCGGGCCGGCGCAGGCCGGTCAATTTCGCCGCGAACGATAGCGCAAAGTGAATCTTATACTAGACGCAGACGGCGCGGCGGGGCGGCGCGGCGCAGACATCGACGAAATAATTCATTTTTACAAAAATAATTAGAACTTCATTTAAGGATTTTGAAAACACCGGATTGAATCGGCAATTTGTTTATTTGTTACAGTAAAATTTGCCATCATCAAATTAAGGTGAAAACTTCCGGAAGTCACTAGCGCAAGTTTTAATTTGTTTTAACAAAATTTGCTTTATTTGCATCTGTCAACCTTCATGAAGGAGGACATCTTGTAATGTAAATATTGCCTGAAATAAACGATATTTCATTATATTATATTATATATATTTATTAGATTCCTTTTTGCCGGAATTTACCATAGGGTTAATTTATACAGAAGATTTTTATAAAATATTTAGTTATGTGTTCAAACGCTAAAAGTGGCCACTTTTAGCAGATATGAGATACATAACTATACTCTGAACTTTCATATGAAATCATAACTGCATAAATACCTATGATAAAATTTTCGGCAAATCATAGAAATCTAACGTAGCTATAGTACTGTAGTTAAAACGAATTAAAACTTCTAGCGCTAGCTACTTCCGTGCCCTTTCACCTTAAGGGTATTTATTTTTCTTCTGAAGTAAAATTCGAGCGGTGCATGCTGTCTTATGTCTGATGTCAGCATTATTAATATATTATGTTATCATATTATTAATATATTGTTTTTGTTTTCAGATATTTGGCAACTGGTAATACATTCACTGATCTACACTATTCCTATGTGATTGGAATTGCAACAATTAGCGAAATAGTAAGACAAGTTTGTTACATAATATGGATTGAACTAAAGTCTGAATGTATTCCACAGCTTAATGATCAAATGGAAAGAAATCGCAGAGGATTTCACATATACAAATTTTCCTAATTGCTTGGGTGCAATTGATGGAAAACATATAAGAGTGATTCGGCCGCCGCACAGTGGATCACTATATTTTAATTATAAGAAATATTATTCTGTAGTGCTCCTCGCAATGTGTGATGCTGATTATAATTTTACATATATTAATGTCGGTACCAGTGGAAGCAACGCCGATTCAACCATCTTTAGAAGGAGTCAATTGTATACGAAACTGGAAAGTAACACGTTGGGTATCCCTGACCCGCAAGAGTTGCCTATTATTTGCCCCGAAGTAGCTTATCCATCTAGTGTAAGAGCAAAGTTGCCGTTCGTGATAGTGGGAGACGAGGCATTTGGTTTATCATCACATGTGATGCGGCCTTATGCTCGTGATAATTTACCTTACAAAAAGAAAATATTTAATTACCGTCTGTCCAGAGCTAGAAGGTACATAGAATGCACTTTTGGAATTATGTCAAATAAATTTAGAATATTTCACAGATCCATGAATGTCAAGTTAGATCTAGCACAATTAATAGTCAAGACGGCATGTGTACTTCACAATTTCATAAGGAAACGGATGGCTAAGGTCAGCCATACATTTGTCACAAATGGTTTTACGGGACCACTACCCAGGCAGCAGACTGAAAGTAGTAATACGTCGGCAAGTAATATCAGAGATATATTTGCAGATTACTTTATCAATGAAGGAAAAGTCTCCTGGCAACACCGATATATAATTAATTAACTAAACTCAAAAGGTTTTAGAAGGTTTTTGATGTTATTTGTGAATTAAATAATTATGCTTATATTAATAAAGTAATGATGCTTGTATAAATAAAATAATGAACCAAACACATACCCGCCTCTTTTCTTCCTCTCGCTCAAATTTTCGTAGTTAGGTGCCAATTCCTTCAAAATATCTCTCCATGCAGCCTCCCTCGCGTCCCTGTTTTTGTATAATTCATTGCGTTTATCCCACAAAACGGGCCGCAGATGAACTTCAATGATTACTCGTTCTGTATCGATTTTCATTTCGGTAGTACAATACGGCGCGTGCGCCCTCGACTCTAAAATGGGCACTGAAGTTGTAGGCAGCGCTTACGCATGCGGATACCCGCACCGGGGTGACGCCCGCACAGCGCCGCGTCCCGTGCGTTTATCACGCTTTACAATAGATACCTATATGAAATTGTTCTTTGCGGATGCCGCATGCGGTCCAATCCCGCGTGCGTGAGCAAATCCGCGTGACACTAAAAGCGCCCTAATTACAAAGATATAAAAGCAGGATCAGTATTAAATCACTAAAGAGAAGTTATGGTTTATAAGGAAACGAAATGGTGAAACGATTAACGAAAGTTAAAACAACAACTACTAAGTGAAGTGAATATTAGGGATATAGATCTGAGAGCTCGAGGTTACTTGAATTGTTGTTATTACTGTTATTTGTGGGAATATTGATATTTTGTATTTTTTATTATTATTTTGTAGATATGTTTGCAATTATTTTTAATTACCCTAGTTAACACAGAAAAATAATCGATAATAGATATTAAAATGCTCAATTTAATCGAGAATCGATTATATTGCGCTCGTTTCAAATCGAATCGAAAATCTGTCTTTCTTTTAAGTGAATAGTTTGAGGTTTGAACTGTCAAGTCAAGTTTCAAAATGAGAAGTCCTTTATTGGAAGATAACGTTCAGAAACGAGAATCTCACTAGTGTGTTCTTTATGGTAATCGACTTATTGCCATAAAATGTTTGTTTTTCTTTTTTTCATAAGCGTATAATATATTTTATTTCCAAATGAATATATCATTCAAAGTAAATAATGAAACCTTGCAAGCAATTTTATTTTATTTTTTTGATCCGAATAAATATAATATCGGTTGTATTAATACAATCGATTTTCTACCTTATTTCTCATTTCATTATTTTTTCATGGGCCGGCTACCAGGTGGCGGTCGTCGGGCAGGCGGCAGCCGGGCACGGGCTTGAGCACGGGGATGCACTCGCCCACGTGCGTCACGTGTCACATACCTGCGGCGGGCCGGCCACAGGTGGCGGTCGTCGGGCAGGCGGCAGCCGGGCACGGGCTTGAGCACGGGGATGCACTCGCCCACGTGCGTCACGTGCGTCACGTGTCACGTACCTGCGGCGGGCCGGCCACCAGGTGGCGGTCGTCGGGCAGGCGGCAGCCGGGCACGGGCTTGAGCACGGGGATGCACTCGCCCACGTGCGTCACGTGCGTCACGTGTCACGTACCTGCGGCGGGCCGGCCACCAGGTGGCGGTCGTCGGGCAGGCGGCAGCCGGGCACGGGCTTGAGCACGGGGATGCACTCGCCCACGTGCGTCACGTGCGTCACGTGTCACGTACCTGCGGCGGGCCGGCCACCAGGTGGCGGTCGTCGGGCAGGCGGCAGCCGGGCACGGCTTGAGCACGGGATGCACTCGCCCGTGCGTCACGTGCGTCGTGTCACATACCTGCGGCGGGCCGGCTACCAGGTGGCGGTCGTCGGGCAGGCGGCAGCCGGGCACGGGCTTGAGCACGGGGATGCACTCGCCCACGTGCGTCACGTGCGTCACGTGTCACGTACCTGCGGCGGGCCGGCCACCAGGTGGCGGTCGTCGGGCAGGCGGCAGCCGGGCACGGGCTTGAGCACGGGGATGCACTCGCCCACGTGCGTCACGTGTCACGTACCTGCGGCGGGCCGGCCACCAGGTGGCGGTCGTCGGGCAGGCGGCAGCCGGGCACGGGCTTGAGTACGGGGATGCACTCGCCCACGTGCGTCACGTGCGTCACGTGTCACGTACCTGCGGCGGGCCGGCCACCAGGTGGCGGTCGTCGGGCAGGCGGCAGCCGGGCACGGGCTTGAGCACGGGGATGCACTCGCCCACGTCGCGCCGCTTGTCGCCGGGCTCGGCGCCGTCGCCCTCGCCGCCCTGCTCGCATTGGTCGATGAACAGCTCGGTCACGCGCAGCAGCTCGATGGTCACGCCCCACATCAGGTGCGTCAGCGTGTCCTTCAGCCGCAGCACGCCGCTGAGCACCTGCACGCCGCAACCACAAACACAAACCTATACTCTGCCGGAACCAACGGAACGGCCCGGAAATATAGCTCGAAGGCTCAGTATTAGACGACCCTGCACTAGATAGAGTGACGACCTGGTAAGGCATGCAAGGTGTTGGATAGATACAGATGAAATAAAACTACTTTTAAGGATTTTATCGCGTTTCGTTTTACATATTTTTCATTACCGACATTTCGGGTGCTTTACGGTACCCATGGTCACAAGGGAATTGTCTTCTCTGCTGCATGGGTGCTGCAAAACGTCGGGAATTAAAAATAAATAAAATTAAACGCGATAAAATCCGTAAAAATAGTTTTATTCAATGTGTAGCGTTCGCGTAAATATAACAAATCATTATATGCAGGTGACTCAGAACCATATTTTATGGCTTGTGAAGTGATGATGGCAATAATAATTACTAGAACTTATTTCACAGACGCTATTTCGGAAAAAAGTGCACAGTAGAACTTTTTGATGTATCGTAGAGGAGGTTTACATACATAAATTGCATAAGGACACAAATCCAGACCTGAAACATCTATTTTTGACCAGCGGAAACCCGCAGCCCTACAGATTCGCGACCAAACACTTAGCTACTACGCTACGAAGCCATTTACAAAATAATTATTATATGCTCATACATATTTTTTCCACATACAATATAGTGACACAAATTACCTTGTACCAATTTTTTTTTTCGATCTTGAACTTGTTGTTTATATCGTTCAAAGTAACTTTTTCTAATCTAAGTCAATTAGTTAGAGCTAGTTTCTTCATCAGATTTATCCAGTTTCTTCTTCTCCAACGTCGGAAAAATGCCTGATTTAAACTCCTTTTTCTATATCTTTATATATCTAAATCTTTCTTAATATTGATAATATTATATTAATTTAATATTTATAATAATTTTTTCTTAGATTTTAAGCTGGCTTGTTTCTATGTACAAAAATATTTAGTAATAACTATAACTATACCTGCTTATTCGTGGTTGCCGATTGTGACACGTATGTGGGTATTATTAAGAGTCTCTGGATATTTTTGCACTCTGCCAACGCGTCGTCAAAACCAACCTGAAATGAACAGCATATTTAAAAGCATTGTCTTTAAAATAAAGTATATTAGATATATAAAATATTATTATTGCAGATATGGTGTTTAATGGCATCCCTTGGGGAGGTCTATGTTCAGCAGAGGACTTGTGAAAGGCTGTATTGATGATGATGATATAGACCCAATCAAATATGAACATTAGAATGTCAATGCATAGAGCATAGACGTCCAATCGTCGTATTATATAATATAAATTATTTCAACATATCAGCAGTTACTTGTGAACCGTAAATTTAGACTAGTGTGATAGTATTTAAGTTACAATGAATTATATACATATTATCCGTATAGTGGAGGGCAAGAATACCCACTAACCCATATCTTTCCGTAGGTGTCGTAAGAAGCGACAGAGGGAAACTGAGGCAGAAGATGGGTAGCAGCATCTTTCTGATAACAGCAAAATAACAATAAAGAAACTGCGGTTGCCAACCCGCTCGCCAAGAGTGGCACCTATGGCAATATACCCCCCATGATGAGAGTTATATATAGATAGAGACGGCCCCCAGTCCCCGGCAGCCCCGCTATTCCTGGCTACGGTGGCGATCATAGTAACGGCAGGGCAGGGGGTTCCCACCTAAGACGACTCGATCTGGCAACATATAACGCTGTGTGCGTTATATGAACCCTGAGTACTGACGAAAAGATCCTGGAGCTAGAGGAAGAGATAGACAAGTTGCGCTGGAATATTATAGTATTATCCGAGGTCCGAAGAGAGGGGGAGGACACAGTAATTCTCGAATCCGGCAACTTGTTCTATCACCGGGAGGGCGACCATCTGTCCCAAGGAGGTGTCGGATTTATCGTCCATAAGTCTCTCGTTAACAACGTTGTAAAGATAGGGAGTGTGTCGACGAGGGTAGCGTACCTTATACTCAGAATCACCAAACGGTATTCGCTGAAGGTCATACAGGTTTACGCACCAACCTCGGCACATCCCGATGAGGAGGTGGAGGAAATGTATGAGGATATATCTAGAGCCATGCATTCCTCCAAATCCCACTATACGGTGTTAATGGGAGACTTCAACGCAAAACTAGGCACAAGAGATAACGGTGAGCTGAAGGTAGGGAAATTCGGAATAGGGCAACGTAGACCAGCAGCTGGCCGACTTCATGGAGAAAAAGGGACTCTTCATGATGAACTCTTTCTTCCAGAAGCGGCCCCACAGGAATTGCACCTGGTCGAGCCCCGGTTCGACAAAAAAAGAGATTGGACTTCATTATGACGACTAGACGGCAATTTCGGTGACCGGCAGCGGTCATCGAATGTTGAGAGCGAATGTTGAGACGGAGCGTTAAGTCAACGCTCCGTCCCCCACGTGCTCTAATCCAAAGTCCCGAAAACTTTCAGCTTGAGTAACAAAACCGTTTTCAGTGCCTAGAAGACTGCAATGCAGTGGACGATATGAATGACAAGCTCGTGGAAAATATCCATGCGGTCGGAGCTAAGTTATATAAGACCCGTCGCAGAAGAACACAAAAACTCTTCGATCACATTCTTAATCTCATGGCTGTTAGACGGGAGATGAAGCTGCAGTCTTCAGCAGATTTGACAGCATACAGGCAACTGAACAGACAGATCTCCAAATGCATGCGGCGGGACTTGCGCAACTTTAATACAGCTCGTCTGAATGAAGAAGCGATCGAGCGGAACCAGGCCTCCAAAATCTTTGCCAGAGATCTGTCTGCGCCAGAAAGAGCCAACTGTCGAAGCTGAAGACCGAATGTGGCAGCATCGCTTCCGGTATACCTGAGATTTTGAGTGAAATTGAGAGGTTCTATGGGCAGCTGTACACGTCATCGTTGGAGCGCAAGTGTGAATAACGATCCAAGAGCAAGTCTTATCTGACACTGTTCCGATGATATCGCGGACGTCAGTCTGAGCGAGATTAGAATGGCTCTCCAGCACCTTAAAAACGGCAAGTCCCCGGGCGAATATGGAATTACAGCGGAGCTTCTGAAAGTGGGTGGGAAACCGGTACTTGAAGTCCTTCAGAAACACTTTAATTCCGTCCTCCATGGTGGCACTACACCGGAGGCGTGGAGCAGAAGTGCGGTGGTCTTGTTCTTTAAGAAAGGCCACAACGCTCCCTTGAAGAACTACAGACCGATTTCCCTTCTGAGCCGCGTCTACGTGCTGTTTTCGAGAGTCATTACGAATCGTCTCGCATGCAGACTCGACGACTTCCAGCCTCCCGAACAAGCCGGTTTCCGAAAAGGTTTTAGTACCATAGACCACATACATACCCTTCGGAAAATTGTACAGAAGTCCGAAGAGTACAATTTGCCACTATGTCTGGCGTATGTGGACTATGAGAAAGCCTTTGATTCCGTCGAAATTTGGGCGGTGCTGCAGCCCCTTCAGCGGTGCCAAGTTGACTGTCGGTATACATCATATCACTCACCTTCAATTTGCAGAATCGCTGGAGGACCTAAGTAGTATGCTCAATGACCTCAATAGTGACTCCCAACGGAGAGGTCTTAAGATGAACATGGACAAAACAAAGATGATGTGTAACGTCCATGTCACATCTATGTCAGTAGTTGTTGAGAGCACTATGCTCGTAGTTTTTGACGAGTATGTTTACCTGGGACAAAACTTCGACCGAGAGGTCAATCGACGGATTCAACTCGGCTGGGCAGCGTTCGGGAAATTACGGCACATCTTCTCGTCAGGTATAACTCAAAACTTGAAAACGAGATTGTTCAATCAGTGCGTGTTGCCAGTGATGACTTATGGATCGGAGACGTGGTCCTTCACTTCTGGCCGTATGAAGAAGCTCAAGGTTGCTCAGCGAGCTATGGAGAGGGCTATGCTCGGAGTCTCTCTGCGTGATAAACTTAAAAATGAGGATACCCGCAGTAGAACCAGAGTGACCGACATAGGCCAACGGGATTAGTAAGCTGAAGTGGTATTGGGCCGGCCATATAGCTCGAAGAACCCACAACCGATGGGGGAAAAAAAGTTTTGGAGTGGCAGCCTCGTACCAGTAGGTGAAGTGTAAGTTAACCCCCCACTAGATGGAGTGAAGTGACAACCTCGATTTGTTATGAGTGCGTGCGTGTGCGTTTGCATTTTGACGTTGAAGTTGACGAGCTCGAGGCGCGTGAGGCGCGGCGCAGTGCGCCACAGTGTACGTGTGCACGTGTGCGCGTGTACGTACCTTGACGTCGAAGTTGACGAGCTCGAGGCGCGTGAGGCGCGGCGCAGTGCGCCACAGTGTACGTGTGCACGTGTGCGCGTGTACGTACCTTGACGTCGAAGTTGACGAGCTCGAGGCGCGTGAGGCGCGGCGCAGTGCGCCACAGTGTACGTGTGCACGTGTGCGCGTGTACGTACCTTGACGTCGAAGTTGACGAGCTCGAGGCGCGTGAGGCGCGGCAGCGTGGCGGCGCGGCGCAGTGCGCCACAGTGTACGTGTGCACGTGTGCGCGTGTACGTACCTTGACGTCGAAGTTGACGAGCTCGAGGCGCGTGAGGCGCGGCAGCGTGGCGAGCGCGCGCAGCAGCGCGGGCGCGGCGCAGTGCGCGACGCCGCGCTCCAGGCGCAGGCGACGCAGGCGCGCCAGGCGGGCCAGCGCGGCGGCGAAGGGCGCGCCGAACGAGCACTCGCCCAGCTCCAGCGACTCCAGCATCTCGAGCTGGCCGACCACCTCGCAGGCGCACCAGCCCAGCTCCTTGATGCTGGTGAGCGACAGGTGCTGCAGGCGCGTGAGCGCGGCCAGCGGGCGCAGGTCGGACACGAGCGCCAGGCCGGCCAGCGACTTGAGGCGCAGCAGCTCGAGGCGCGGCAGCAGCGCCAGCGCGGCGGGGTCGAGGCGCGCGTCGCGGATGGCGGGCGCGGCCAGCGCGCGCAGCGAGGGCACGCGCGCCATGGCCGCCTCCACGGCGCGCGCCGGGCAGCGGCACAGCTCCAGCCTGCGCACCACACGCACACGCACACGCGCCGTTACTGCACCGATACACTCGTACCATAATATAATCTCTAAACTACCTCCTTGGTCTAGTGGTCGTAAACGTGACTGCTGATCATGAGGTCCCGGGTTCCAATCCCGATCGGGCAAAAAAATCAGTTTATACAATTTTTCCGTCAAAAAATTTCAGTAACTGCCCGGAGTCAGAAAGTTAACAGTGTCTCACCCACTTGCCCTCGGAAAGCACGTACAGCCGTTAGTCTACACCTGATCTCTCTCCGGTCTTGTCGGTTTATCGTCCCATCGGACGATAAGTATGAAGGAAAAGAAAGTGCACATACATGTAAATACACTCGAGCACTATAATCCTATCCTGAGCAGATGACTAGTCTCCGTTAAAACGACCCGCCGTAAGCGAAATTCGGTCTAAAAAACATTATTATATTGTCTAAAATACCGCGACGTCCTGTAACGTAATAATAACATAACAATTTCTTCTGTCTTTGTATGCGTGTCGTAGAGATACCAGTGTATGTCTACGGCACGCATACAAAGGATGCAGCAATATAGGAAAATATGCATATATTTCAAACACACAAAATAATAATTACTCAACCATAATTTAACATACTCTATAATTACGAATTCTTAAAAATGCAATCAGTAGGTAGTGGTCATTCACATAATTCTCGATTCTGCTCCGATTGTATTTATAATCAATATTTGGGAGTCCAATATGGTCTATGAACGAGAACTCGTCGTCAGAACTAAAGAAAATATCCACATTTTATGATGAAAACTCTTGTTTTTGGAGCAATTCCTTTAAAAAAATGAATATACTGAGTCCAAGTGGTCTATAAATATGAATTCGTCATGAAAACTGAAAAAGTGACCACCATTTGAAAAATCACGTTTTTGGAGCGACTCCTTTAAAAATCAATATCTTGAATTCACACAAGTTCACAATAGTGACGAAAATAATTACAATATTGAAAATTTTTGTTTTAAAACCGGTTTCTCTTTAAAAACAATATCTGGAAGCCCAAGTGGTATATGAACATGCCTTCGTCGTGATAACTGAAAAAGTAGCAGTCATTTTGAAAATGGTTGCTTTTTGACCGACAGCTTTTAAAATCAATACCTTTTTTCAGCTTCCACAAAGAATTCATATTTTAAGAAATTTAACTAACAATTAATGTAGAATATAAAAATATTTATAGACCACTTGGACACTCAGATATTGCTTTTGAAGGAAATAAGTCAGAAAACAAGAGTTTTGAAAATAGCGGCCAATTCAATGAAGTAAAAAAAAAATAACTAAACAAAATACACCCGAAGCAGCACACAAATTTAAAATATTTTTTTCATTCTAACGTAGAAAACCGATATTTAGTTACCGTATTTAGTGTTTCGTCCTTATATTATTTGGTTATTTTGCTGGCGCGGCTAATTTTAATAGAAAACATATACAAGTTTACCGTAAATCAAATTTTGCACTTTCAATTCACCAGTTATCACCGTCAAAACTCATGTCCAATTCCAGTATAATATTAATATGTTAAATATATTTTTTTACTCTGACATAAAATAAATTATATAAATATTCATCATTCATAAAGTATATAAATACAATCTAGTCATCCAAAATAAAGTTCTTTTTGTTTTAAATTCATTTGTAATCCCGTTCAAAACCCAATATAGAAAGCTTATCTTTAAAAGTTACTTATAAGACAATATCTGTAGTGTAATAGTTTCCTTGCACACCAAATAACAGCTGTAATACAGCTATTATACAGCCTCTTTTATGTTTGTACAGCTAGTGTACGGCGCTACTAACGCATAAAGCTGTACAATTTGTGCCAATTTTTTACTTATAAGAACTGTATAAGCGCTTATACAACCTCTTTACAGCCAAAAAATACAACCTCTAGTATAAAAACGAACTTCAATACAGCTCGTATACAGCTTGCGTGCTGCTTGGGATACTTCAATATTATGTTATTATTTTAGAATTATATTCACTGTGAGAATATTATAATTCAAAGACTTTCTGATCCATTTCAAACTGCTACTTGTAGTTGTAGCGTTGTGACATATACTACTACAATTGTCCAAGTCTAGATGTTTGACCATGTACTATACGATCATATAAAAAATTCTTTAGTGATAATATCTTATTTTTCATACGTTATTGCATGAGTATGTAGTAAATTTATACTAAAAATATAACTACAATTGAAATAATCATATTACCTCTCCAACGTATCTACAGTGCCAATGTGCTCAGCGAATTGGTCCCAGAAGATCGTGTCGTTTTGTGGTAAAAGCATTTTGCGAAGATCAAGCCATTTGGTCCCGTGACGTTTTAGAACTGCACACAACCCACCCCAATCACTCACCTAAAATTAAAATTAAAATCATCACTTTTCTACACTAACTTAGTCTACCTGATGAGTTAAATGGCTACCAGAACCCATGGACACCTGCAGCCTACTTCAAACAAAGAAGTTGAGAACTAAGATGGAATGCCTCACAAAACCTGTAATTATACTGGCGGCAGAAATAGGTAAAACGCATAAACCCAGCGGACCTCTAGGTAAAACAGGAGTCATACCACATTGTATAAAGTATTATAAGCTAAAATTTACTTTTTAAACAAGTTCACAGCTCACCCACATATAAGATTTTAATAAAATTACAACAACAAACAAGCTAACAATCAAACCATAGTAAATAGCTACAACAGCATTAATTTTTAATTGCTTAATGAAGAATGATAAATGCAAGGTTTGATGGATTTTAACATTTGAGAAATTGTTATATACCATAGTTGTAAAATTGACATAGGGTGTAAAACTTTTTTTACGCAGTCGGTTTTGTTTTAACTATTGATCTTGTTAGAGATGAGTTTGTATGTATAAATATCCAAACATTAGTTGGAAACTACGTGCAATTTATGTGTAAAAGATAAGATGATAACGTTATTTAAATAAAAATAAATAAATAAAAGCGTCACTAACATGTGAATTTTTCATCCGCACATGTCTCCAGAGAGCTGGCGTAGAGGCGAGCTGTTGCCACAGCTTGCAGACTCTTGCGCAATGCGCCAAATCCCTCATACCTAGATACTGGAATATCTGTAAATAAAAATTTACTATGAGGAATGTGAGTGATGCCCGGTAGTGGTCGTACACATGAAGAACCTTTCTCCCTATTAGTTGTCGGTAATTTTCAAATTATGTGACACGAATTCAAATTATGTGACGTAGTATATTTTTACTGTAAATTAAAACATACTTTTTCAAATGTTATATCCGTCAAATTTATTTATTTTTTAATTTTGTAATACTTTTATTAATTGATGTGTCTACAAATGTTAAAATTTAAGTGCCTAATGATGTTTGTGGCGTGTTGCGATAAATGTTTCCATCTTTCTTGATAACTTGTTAATGATAGTGTCACCTAGCGTATTGTTTGTTTGATAGGTACCTGTACGGCGACGTTGTAGCTATGCTGCTGCGCGCGCGTGCAGAGGGAGGTGAAGTGGTCGAGCTCGTCCCGCGCGCGGCGCCGGCGCGGAGACGCGGTGGGCGAGGCCGCACCGTTTGTTTGATAGGTACCTGTACGGCGACGTTGTAGCTATGCTGCTGCGCGCGCGTGCAGAGGGAGGTGAAGTGGTCGAGCTCGTCCCGCGCGCGGCGCCGGCGCGGAGACGCGGTGGGCGAGGCCGCACCGTTTGTTTGATAGGTACCTGTACGGCGACGTTGTAGCTATGCTGCTGCGCGCGCGTGCAGAGGGAGGTGAAGTGGTCGAGCTCGTCCCGCGCGCGGCGCCGGCGCGGAGACGCGGTGGGCGAGGCCGCACCGTTTGCCATCCGACTGCGTGTCATCTTTTCGCTGCACAATGGACAATGTGTCTTTTATTTTTAGTTCTAAATAGATTACTGTAAATACCCCTTTTTTTCTTTACCAGTAGTCTATTGAATATGGGCGTCTCCCATCAATGGATTTGCCGAAATTGGGGGAATGGCTGTATTTCAGACACCTTAAAGACGCTGCTCCGTGTCGCCGGTCTGGATGTTTATATTATATAAAATATACGCATATTCTATACCGCCGTGTGTCTGAGGCCATGAGATTTATATGGAATTTCCCATTATCACCTCTATTTACACTCGAGAGACGAAATCGTAACTGAATGGGAAATGCCAAAATCTCATTTTTTATCTAATTTTATTTAAACCAGATGTAAAGATGTCTAACGCTACAGGTGCGTGATGTCGAGTACAAAAATCGCCATTTCTCCGTTCAATTAGATCGTTTTAATATTATGCAACAAACACACCAAGGAAAACATTTATGACATAAATTTGATTCATCGGTATCTTAGGTGAAATAATTATTAGTTTCAATTCGTAATATTTCAAATTGACAAAAGAAAAGTTATAACAAAGTTATACAACACTCAATGTTTAACGAATAATTGTGAATTCGGATAACAGGCATTTGGTAATTTGCATATTAATACGAGCAATTCATATGTAACAATGAATGAATTGCAACAGAAACATCTCCCGTTGAACATATATTTGTCATAGTTGCCACACATCGGAGGTGGGTTGGTAACCAGTTTTTTATTATTTTGAATTGTTTTCAGGAAGATGCTGCTGCCCTCTGACACCTCTTACGACCACCCACGGGATGATATGGGGTAGTGGATTGTCTTACGCCGCCACTAAACGGCGACAGCACTAATAGCTATACTATTATTTTATAACTAAGATAGGACTTTCCTCTTTAAATCACTCAAACTTAGACTAAAATAACCCATGCCATCTGACAACACTATTTTATTTTAGACAACTACTATAAAATTAAACCTAAATGTAACTTACAGGACCACCGCCTATAGTAAGCACCAACGATTCTAACACTAGGTTTTATGATCTGCGCTCACGGTAAGAGAAATAATTTATTTGGCCAATGTGCAACCAACATGCCAATAATCAGCAACAATTGCTATGAAATTGGTAGGCATACTAACCTATTTATACTTTTATTAAATGATAAAATTTTAAATAAAAATAAATCAAATATTACGTTACGGAATTCCCTTATAGAGTTAAATAAATCACATTAGATTTTCAACAGCTTTGTATTGTATACAATTTTATACAGTATTGCATTTCTTACAATATATATGATACAAATTAACTTAGGCAATAATGTTAGGTATATTAACTTGTAAGACATTTTACTGTTTGTGCCTGCAAAATATATATTGGTTTTGCAAGTGTGACTTTTTTTTGTTTTTACATGAGTTAAAGGTATTTACTAAAAATAAAAAAGTAACAAATATAACAAATAACTAACTACACATTTTGGAAGTTATTTATCTTGGCTATAACTTTAAAAGAATCGTAAAATAAAATGTCGAATAACGTCGTCACACAATGGGCAAATGGTAAAACGGCGAAAACAAAAGAAAAACACCATAGTACACAGTTTTGGAGTGAAAAATAGCTTAAAACTGCTTTGTATGGAATGGTGAGTGATAAGAATTTTGGTCTTTCGTTCTCATCATTGACCTTTTAGTGATAACAAGGCATTCCATCTCAGTCCTCATAAGTGTACAACGCATCTGCATTTTGATTCTTACACGAGCATAGATATAGGCGTTTATGGGCCACAGTATCGACATACCAACAAGTGGACAGTGTTTCTTTGTCACCTTCACTTATACAAAAAAGGTCACTACAGTCGGGTTCTTTGTTTTTTAATTCGTAAATATTCTTGTTTAGTCATGCACATGTGTTACTGCAAATGTTATTAAAATTATTTTAGTTGCCAGCAACAAAAATTGTCCAGTAAAATATTTTAGTAAGGGCAACATTAATATAGCTTCGTTATATTAGAATATACAAGTAAAATAATGTCCAAGTATTGTTAAGTAACAAAAAGATAAAATTGGGATAAACAAAGATAAACGTATCACGTTAAAAAAACCGAAGCCTAAATAAATGTTCATATACAGGATGCTATTTGACCACAAATACATAATATTTTGTATGTTATCTAAAAGTAATTCTAATATATTATTTAAATTATAAATGCCATATTTTGAAATTTGTGAGTGATAGTAAAGTTAAGTTTTTCAAGATAATATAATTTTCAGAATTAAAAGATCTGAACGTCTTTCTTTTAGCATGAAATAAATCCAAATAAATATAATGACTATATTTTAATGTGCCCTCAATTTCTTTTCTAGTACAATCATCGAACACACACTCACAAATACCAAACACAACACTTATTAATTATCTTATACTAACAAAAAGTGAACACATCTTTCAATATTTCAACTTCATATAGGAGTTTTTATAATATAATTTTACGAATATTTGTGATTCAAGGCTTTCTAGCGTGAGATTGGTTGCAAATCTTCCTGGAGATAATCTGTAAATATATGTAATTTCATTTTCGTAATTATAAATTAGATTTGATCATAAACTTTTCAGAATTTTGATCATAAACTTATCAGAATTGATCATAAACTTTTCAAAACAGTCCAGCATAAGCCTTGAAATATGTTATTATTTGACATACTAGAACCCATGTTCGTCAGCTCGGTATCCATAAAGGGCAACCACACAATACACATATTCTTTTAAATATTTCAATAAGAAATATTTCCTGTCGAAACAGTAACTTCGACGCATCAGTGATCACAGATCAGTGTTGATCGGAGTGCACAAGCGATCGAGGTACGACGATGAAGCGCCTGCCGTTGAGTACTGCCAGAGACTGTGGTAGCGTCGGCCTGACGCCTGATGGAGGTCCACAGGTCGCTCCGCTTGTGGGCCCGCTGCCCGCTCCGCTCGTGGCCCCGGTCGCTCCGCTCGTGGCCCCTGTCGCTCCGCTTGTGGCCCCGGTTGCTCCGCTCGTGGCCCCGCCCGTTCCGCTCGTGGCCCCGCCCGCTCCACTCGTGGCCCCGGCCACTCCGCCGCCAGCGGTGGTCGCTGCTACCGCCCAAACACGAGACCCGTCTGCGCCGCCGCCTGCCACCTGGTAATCATTACGTATGTAAGATTAAAGATTTTAAATACAATGTTCATAAAATGACGGATGACGGTATGTAAAAAAAAGTAATTGGAGTAGTCGCAGCGTGGAAAATCTATTTCCCATTGTAACTTTGTAAGCGCTGACTAAGAATAAAAACCGGCCAAGTGCGTCACGCACAATGTAGAGATAGGGTTCCGTAGTTACTCGTTACAATACGTGAACTTAGAAGGGGCCTTCTTGATGCTGTGAGCATATTAACCTTTCAGATCCCGACATTGTATCGGACAAAGTCCTTCAGACCTGTGGTCAGGCCAAGGTCAATAATATTTTTTTTTTCTCAAAACCAGGCCCTGTCAACTAATGTATGGTACCTTTGCGGCATGAATAATAGCGTCATAAAGAAAAAATACTACCAAAGCTTTAAAAAATATCTGTTACGTTTGATCTGCAAATAAACTATATTAAAGAAACAGTTATCTTCATTTGGTTTGGTTTGAGCGCTGGTTTGATACAGGCATTGAAGTCTCTTTATAGGGACTCTGGTGCTTGTGTCAGGATCAACGGGGTCTACTCGGACTGGTTTGGCATCCAAAAAGGTGTCAGACAGGGCTGTGTAGCTTCCCCTGGCTGTTTAACCTATTTATGGACAGTTGTTTGCAAACTTTGAAAGTTGAAGAATGTGGGTTGAGAATGGGTGAGTTAACCGTCAAATGCCTTTTGTACGCCGATGATCAAGTCATATTTGCATCGTCGGCGGCCGAGTTACAAATGATGGTTACTTTAATGAACCGGTCATTAAAAGAAAGAAGTATGAAAGTGAAAGCAAGTAAGACGAAAGTGATGGTTTTTGAAAAAGAAGAAAGTAAAACGTTATGTGAAATAAGAATAGAAGGGGAGTTCATTGAGCAAGTGGATGAGTTTGTATATTTGGGATGTTTATTTAGCAGGGATGGTAGATATGATAAGGATATAGAACACGCTATTGTGAAGAGTCAGAATGTGTCAAAAAAGGCACGTTTGGCAATTCACAATGCTGTGTTAGTCCCTACTTTAATGTATGGTAGTGAAAGTTGGGTCTGGCAGAAGAAGCATGAGAGTAGAATAAATGCTGTAGAAATGCGGTCATTAAAGGAGTATGCTAGGGCTGAATCTGAATGACAGGGTGAGAAATAGTGTGATAAGAGAAAAGTGTGGTTTGCAAGATGACGTTGTGACCAGGATTAAGAAAGGAATGCTTCGGTGGTTTGGTCATGTAGAAAGAATGAACGAAGAAAGAGTGACAAAGCAAATTTATACTGCAGAAGTGAACGGCAGAGTCGGGAAGGGACGCCCTAGACGAAGGTTTATCGACCAAATTGGCGATATATTGAAAATGGGCCAGATTAGGAGTACCCTTAACCGACGAGCGTGTATGCGTAGATATATGGATGTAAAGGAGGCGAGAGAGGTGTGTCAGGATCGTGCCAAATGGAAGTCCGTAGTCTCTGCCTACCCCTCTGGGTGACAGGCGTGAGTGTTTATGTATTATGTATATGTATGTATTATCTTCATTTAAATTTAAACGAAAACTTGCACGCCCGAACTTTTTTAATTTTTTTTGGTGTTGCCATTTTATAAACTTAATATTCTACTACCAAAAATGAAATAATTTTGCAACAGTGCCATCTAAATGGCTTGTCAAGTACTACATCAACCTGCAAAGCCGACGTAGTTCTCAGAGCCTGGACTGAAGTAAACGCGACGCGTAATGACGGAAGGTCGTTATTTGAAGTGAATTCTCTAAATTTATAGAAGCGTAATTTAGTAACGAGACTAATTCTAATAAAACTTTTAGAATTTTAGTTGTATAATTGGACCCATTTACGCAAACAGGAACCAACCCACAGCAGATTGATTTCGAGAAAATGGGACTTTTGTAAAAAAAAAAGAGTGTGCAAAATGTATATGAAGCATATTAAAAAATAAATATTTACCAAATTTATGTGGGACATCGAAGCCTTTCTAGCAATACATAATATAAGATTATTTATATTATGTATTGCATACATTTTTATAAGATTATTATAAGTAAAAATTAAAAAAACGGGTTGGTTCTTTCTGGCAAAAAGCAAATTTGTGGCTTGGTTCCTTTTCAAATATTTTTAAAAATAAAAAGTTTTCTTTACTTTACACACTTTTATTGCTGTGAAAGATCTTAGCATTTTTTACATCTAACGTACAGAAATCATAAAAAGAGTACAAAGAATTTAAGCTAGAAATATCCATTATCATCTTCTACCTCAAAATCAATAGCACCAGTATAATCATCATATCATCTTCTATATCGTTGCTGTTATTTTTTTTTTAAGATGCGTTGTCAGCCGTGAAGACTACGATGGAATGCCTCTTTTTCAGTAAAAAGGGTCTCCGGTTCTCTACACTCACTATACGAAACACAGCAGCATTAAACTGCTATTTTTTTTACATTTTACAAAGAGCTGTATTTACCCTTTTGGATGATGTTGAAGTGTATTCAAGAACATTTGTTTGCAAACAAGTATGTCATTCAAATAATATTCCCGAGAATATGTTTTGTTTTTATTTTAATTTTTCGTTGTAATCGTGACGTATGCGCGTTTCTTTTGTTTTTCTTTAACGCATGCTATTAGATACATATTTTGGGTAACATATGAGCCTAACGAATAGAATTCATTAAATTCTACAAGGTTTTCTTCAGTAGATTCTTCTCTTGACATTTTTTTTTTACACGATTGCAGCTATAATCGATGAAAACCTTGGATTCGATGATTTGCTTCTTAAAGTTCACATAGCTTTGATTATTGTACTGTCCCTTCTTTCTGTCTTCTGTCTACCAGAGAAAAATATTATACGGTGGAGCGTTAAGCTCCACCGTATAATATTTTTCTCTGGTTGGTCTTGCTTGGTATGAAGATTCAGTTTCAGTTTCTTTTCTTGCAAGATTTTACTGGTACTAATACTTTCAAGTACCGTCTCATTCGGTGTTTAATGGACTTCAGGTAATGTTGCTATCAGTGACATAGAATTTTCAGAGTTTTTATCACCAAACATACTATTTTCATCATGACATACGAAATTTGGATCCTGTACAGAATCATCGCTATTCATCATTATGTTTGTTTATTATATAATTATCAAGAGATTCAGCTAGAATATTAAATAATTCAGTTGTCTCTGGCGACATCGGTCGCAATGGGGAAGATGGACAGTCAGTGTTTGGGATGCTTTTTTTTATTGAATCATGTGATTTTGGAGATTGAAGGACAAGACCCCTAGTGATTCGATGCTTCTTTTTGAACTTTCGTAAGGCAGCGCGCCGATATTAGTTAGCTCGTTGTCATAGGATAAAGAAATGTTCATGCATTGTTTACCATCACTTGTGTATGTAACATACTAGCAAGCGATTGCGACACTCTAGGTGTAAGTGGAGAATAGGGAGGCGGCTCTATACTTTTTCCCCAATATCCTCAACAGCATTTTCATTTGAAGCTTTTCATTCCCATTCCCGTGTATCTAACACAGGAGGTCTAGGCGTTAAGTCGGAACATGATGGAGGGCTAATGCTTTTTCCACCTGATTCTTTTCTACCGACTTCAATAAGGAGGAGGTACTCAATTCGACGTGTATATTTTTTTTATGTATGACCACGCATAACTTTTTACAGAGTAGTCCGATTTTGATAATTCTTTTTTTTATTGGATAGGGTATATCTCGAAATTGGTCCCATATAAATTTGATCAAGGTCTGACCAAGTTTTTGAGTTATCTTTAATAATATATATTGAAGTCGGTTGTACAAAATTTTAAATTATTCATAGTTAATTGTCGAAGCTAGAAATAAGCACCCTTTCCCAGACAAAAGCGGTTTGTCATCAGCAACATGCAAAGCTGCACAAGAAACCAAAATGTTATCTTCTGACATATTATATAATAAAATAGTTAAGTTGCAACCTATCTGTAACCTGTAGTTTACCCTTCATAATTTAAGATGCAGGCATTTTTTAATTACAAGGATGTGTCTCAATTTATCATCAAAATATTAATTTCGAATCAGAGTTGAATACTTGTTTAGGGTATAAAACAAATTATTAGTATTTAGGTACCAAGTTACCTAGGTTAAGAAGTAGTTAAGAAATCTCTTATGTACACTTGTAGCTTTCCGACGACTAAGAACAGAGATAAAACACTGTCACTTGTGGAACCAACCCACTTTGGCCAACTTTAAAAAAAAAACTATGCTCACTATACAGTGCCGAATTTGAACGATTAAAAGAACCATGCTACTTGGTGCCTTCAGGACCTAAGCATTTCCATTATACAAACAAGAACTAAAGTTAGTTGGTTCCGTTTGGCACAAAAAGTTACAATATTTAAGCGTTTAAATTCGATACTGAATAGTGAACCATGCAGCATAGTATTCTTTTCTGATTTTTTTTTAAATTGGCCAAAGTGGGTTGGTTCCATAAGTGACAGTATTGTATCTCTGTTATTAGTCGTCGGAAGCTACAATTTTTTTTTGGGAAGATTGAAAGAGTCATTTGGGCGCCATCTATGTACGAAACTCAATTTCACTCAAACTGGGTTGGTTCCTGTTTGCGTAAATGGGTCCAATTCTTATAAATAACATTTAAAAATGAATTGTTCTGAGGGGTCTACAAATGTGGCATGTGCTAATTCGATGAGATGGACTGGGACTCCACAGATTAAGTGAGTACGATGTTTGACCGCTATAACGACTAAAAATGGGCCCAAATAGGACGATGATAACTGAAGGACTTATTTTCCAAGCCTTCAGAAAAGGAGCTGAGATAATAGGAAACACTGTATACCGTCTTATATCTCATACTCTTGCAGGTTAAATCCTATAGATGTATATGTTTGTCTCTTTTTAGTGTCGCTTTTTCATTTCATTGAGTTTCAAATCACAACATTCTATACAATTTTTCACTTCAAAAACTTTTCGATTTTGAAAATAATACAATCTACAATAAATAATTCACTTACCAAATCCGTACGAAAATGGTTATAGTTCCCTATCCATCTATTGGTTCCCGGCAGTGCAAACCTAAGATATACTCGACCTTCCCGTAAACCACCACTGTCCTAAAATAAGGCAATACTGAGGGTTGTCTGCGTTAACCAAGAGTACCACAAATGAAACTGTAGGCCTACAATAACTAAAAAATAAGCGAAAATGGTATGTCAGGATCGGTCTCTTGGCGATCGATTCTCTCTGTCTACCCCGCAAGGAAAATGTAAAGCTATAGTAGTAATGCATAAGTCGTTTTCTTATAGTTTATAATAACATTACAAAGCTATAATGCATCTAGTTTTAGGTCATTTTCTATAGAATTGTAACGAAATTTTTACTAATAAAAGAGCAGTTTATAAGAAGTTGATCGACTATTACTCGTTATATTGTTAAGCCTTCTTAACTTTTATATTTTGAGTAGATTGTACAACAATTTCATCTTATATAATCTTATATATAAATTTTGAAAGACCTATTCAACAACACCCCACACGATGGAGTAGACGGGTAAAAAAATCACCTGTATGGGAAGTACCCAAAATAAAAATGTTTTTAAAATTTTATTACACAACATTGAAGGTGTGATTAATATCTATAACTATGCCAAATTACAGCTTTGTAGCACCTAGGGTAAAACAACGGACGGACGGAAGGACGGACGGACATGGCGAATTCCTTAAAAGAACTCTAAACGAAGAAGCCTCGTTGAAAACGGACTTACAGACTACCTGGTGGCAAATGGCTACTGCATTTCATTGAGTCCATGCAGCCATCTTATATCAAGAAAGGCTACATATGCGCTGTCACCTCAGACGACTACTTAGTCGTACAGCCTATACTTATATTGGCTCTATAGACCCTTCAGACCGGAACAGCAGTGTACGCACTTCTGTTAGGCGGCATAAATAGGTAAGAGAGTGGTGGACCTACAAAGGCGGACTTTTAGTCAAAATAGAAGTGCTAACACCTAAAAACCTCAATATACCTATTTATAATGTTGCTTGTCATCAGCTACGACTTTCCGGAATTGTTTTCACCATCGATATCGGAAGCCTCCATAGAAGCCGAGAAGCCGGGCTTGGCCTATCAAACTGCTCAATCAATAATATCAACTAATAAAATAACTCGTAAACTGTTTCAAACTATTTCAAAATTCCCGCGTGCTTCTCTGTCGCTGTCGCCGACCTGTTCTACACAGGCCATAGATTACTGTATATACACAGGCCTTATGACGTCAACACCATAAAAATTAGTCGTCTCTCTCGCACGCGTGGGCTTTTACCGGGCTTTCGAGAAGACGATCGCTCCCTTTCTAACCTGTGGTAAAATGTTCTATAATGAAATATAACTACAATTGTTTATATAGCAATTTGTACGTAGCGAAAAGCCCGGCTTTTAATGTGAAGTTAGTCATTAGTCAAGCGCGGGCGATACTTTTGCAAGTTCACTTCACATTTCAATGTTTACTCTGTGTGTTTACTTGAGCGAATAAATATTGCGAGTTGAAAATTTATGTTTTTATAGATTTTAGTGAAAATGGAGGATAATAGTGTTTCCTGTGATAAATTGAAGTGTGTTAAAGTGCTAATCGGCGAGGAAAAGATAAAATCGAAAAAGAGAAAAGGTAAATTTTTATAAAACTGCTAAAAACAACAAAACCATATCTTGGGCTTACCCTAGTTTGGAGCCCTAGCTTCGCCACTGATCGATATATATGTACTACGCACTAGATTTCGCATTCCGAACATTCACTATGTTCAACTGAACTGTACTGCAATCTGTACACCTTACTTTAGTGTCATTTAGTGTGGCTTCAATCAATATTCATGCAGTGTGGAGCGACGCTAATAATATGAGATTTCAAATTAAAGTTTAAACCTGGACGTAAATAACAATTCAGTTGTCAAGTAAGTAAAATTATTTGTTGTTCAAGTGAATAAATAGGTAATAATATCGTAATATTACTATAGAAAAATATTTATTTTTCATTTAAATGCCACGCTACCTACAATTATATATATATATATATATATATATATATATATATATATATATATATATATATATATATATATATATATATATATACAACGTGTCCCAAAATTCAACGATAAAAGGGCACCAGAGGGTGGACCTGCTCATGACTACTCGAGAAAAAAAAAGAAAAAAATCTAAATCGTTTTTAAAATTACAAAAAAAAACATGAAATTCTTCGAAAATCGATATGGTATTTTTAACTACCATGAGCACATTTTTAATTTTTTTTTGTTTTTTTTTTGTAACGGCAACCTTAGTAGTACTGCTATTTACCACAACCCTTATTAATCCCAGAATACATGTAGTTTTTAAACAAAAATCAATCAAAGTAACTTTTTCTTCTAAAATTTTGAAAGATTTTTACTTTCAGTCCACTTTCACGCATCGTGGTGTAAAAAAAAAGTACTGACACTACTATGGCAAGTTTTTTTAAAAATTGACGCAACTAACAAAATTCTAAAATCTAATATACTATATATATATATATATATATATATATATATATATATATATATATATATATATATATATATATATACTATATTATATAGTGGTAAATAAAAAATGACTTTCAATAAGCATTATGTAATAATCAATATTTAATAAAATACATAATGGTATACATAAATGGTATTGTATACAAGTAAATGTACTTGTATACAATACCTTTTTTATTTTTTTATTTGTTGAGCTGGAATAAACGCATAACAATAATTAATTTTCTTTTAGTTTCCTACAATGTTTCCTTACAAATAATTCATAAGGCACAACACCCGCCCCGACTAACGAACGACGAACGAAACCTTATTATTATGTCACAATTACATTTTAATAATATATTTTTTAATATTATTAAAAGATAACTATGAAAAATATAAAAACATACATTTGTTCTCAAATATAATTATTATTAATTTTTATTTACAAATATTTGTTTAGATTAAAATAAAGAGTATTTTACATTAAATTAGCACATATGCAAAATAAATGTCAATTTAAAAATGTACTCGATATAATTAACCATAAAATCTAATTAAACAATTATTACATACTGATCATTCTACCTACGTATACCTAATCTATGATGACAAAAACTGCGCATGCGCGATTCTACTATCTACCGCGCATGCGCATAGACGTAGAGTAGCGCACATTTTTTGTTTGGAATAGCTTCTCTAATACGTAGTACATATAACTCAATGGTTTTCACCTTATACAAGTCTATATTTAAAGAAGTACTCTAATACATAATCTAATATATAAGGAATGCATGCCTCTAATACATTCTCAGAAATGCTTACGCCCAGCATTCGACTAATAACCGGTGAAGTGCGAGTCAGACTCGCGCATGAAGGGTTCCGTACCATCGTAAAACACGTTTCTAGTAGGGGAGCCCCTTTAATTTTTAATTTATTTTTATTATTTGTTATATTTATAGCGGCAACAGAAATACACATTCTGTGAAAATTTCAACTGTCTACCTATTACGAATCATGAGATAAAGCCCGCTGACAGACAGACAGACAGACGGACGGACGGACTTTTAGGGTTTCGTTAGTTACCCTTTGGGTACGGAACCCTAAAAATAGTTGATGATGATGACGCACATACCTTCATCCGCAACATGACTCGTTTGTCAGGTCGCACTTTGGCTGAGACGGGTGGTGGGGCGGACACCGGGGCGGGTCGCCTCGCTGCAACCGCGCCGCTCCCCGCCCCGCTCCCCGCTGCCGCCACCGCTCCACTCGCCGCGCTGGCTGTGGCCCCAGACTTGTGCGTTAGGGGGGGTGGCTCAAGCGGCGGAGGTGACGGTTTGCGGCAGTTCTGTTAAATAAATACATCGTAAATGTTAAACATTAAGCAGGTTGTACTACACTGTATTTACTTTACAAATATTTTATTGGAGCCGAAGCAGTGAAAAATTTATTTATTCGACTTGCGGTCATGGATTTTCAATATGTTTCTTTACTTTTTTCAATTTATAAACCTATGTAACTAAAAACCAGGAAAGCTCGGTGGCTAAGCGCATCATGGTAAATTCCACTGTAGGCGGGCAACCCGGATTCGATCGCCGACGGCAGCAGTGACATTATTAGTTGCAATTTTAAGTGCTTATTTAAACATCCTAAGAAAACCTGGATGTTTCAGAAATTAAGAAATATATTTCGAAGATATGTAAATACCGCCAATAGGCATTGGGGCAGCGCGGTGAACATTCTTTTTTTGCCCGAAAATCCTCTTAGAACTCATTTCTGAAAGTCAGCAGCCAGCAGTAGTACGTATATAAGTTGAGTTGACATAAGATACTTCTTAGAATGTAATGGCCGTGCGGGCGAGACGATACAGGCGGAGGCGAGGTGCGCGCGAGGTGGTACAGGCGGAGGCGAGGTGCGCGCTCATCTTGCACAGGAAGTGTTGGTGCTGCAGCTGCGCGGGCGGCAGGCCGGCGCAGGCGGGGTGGTACAGGCGGAGGCGGTGCGCGCTCACCTTGCACAGGAAGTGTTGGTGCTGCAGCTGCGCGGGCGGCAGGTCGGCGCAAGCGGGGTGGTACAGGCGGGCGAGGTGCGCGCTCACCTTGCACAGGAAGTGTTGGTGCTGCAGCTGCGCGGGCGGCAGGCCGGCGCAGGCGGGGTGGTACAGGCGGAGGCGAGGTGCGCGCTCACCTTGCACAGGAAGTGTTGGTGCTGCAGCTGCGCGGGCGGCAGGCCGGCGCAGGCGGGGTGGTACAGGCGGAGGCGAGGTGCGCGCTCACCTTGCACAGGAAGTGTTGGTGCTGCAGCTGCGCGGGCGGCAGGCCGGCGCAGGCGGGGTGGTACAGGCGGAGGCGACGTGCGCGCTCACCTTGCACAGGAAGTGTTGCTGCAGCTGCGCGCGGGCGGCAGGCCGGCGCAGGCGGGGTGGCACAGGCGGAGGCGAGGTGCGCGCTCACCTTGCACAGGAAGTGTTGGGCTGCAGCTGCGCGGGCGGCAGGCCGGCGCAGGCAGGTGGTACAGGCGGAGGCGAGGTGCGCGCGCTCACCTTGCACAGGAAGTGTTGGTGCTGCAGCGCGGGCGGCAGGCCGGCGCAGGCGGGGTGGTGGCAGGCGGAGGCGAGGTGCGCGCTCACCTTGCACAGGAAGTGTTGGTGCTGCTGCAGCTGCGCGGCGGCAGGCCGGCGCAGGCGGGGTGGCACAGGCGGAGGCGAGGTGCGCGCTCACCTTGCACAGGAAGTGTTGCTGCAGCTGCGCGGGCGGCGGCAGGCCGGCGCAGGCAGGTGGTACAGGCGGAGGCGAGTGCGCGCTCACCTTGCACAGGAAGTGTTGTGCTGCAGCTGCGCGGGCGGCAGGCGGCGCAGGCGGGGTGGTACAGGCGGAGGCGAGGTGCGCGCGCTCACCTTGCACAGGAAGTGTTGGTGCTGCAGCTGCGCGCGGGCGGCAGGCCGGCGCAGGCGGGTGTGGTACAGGCGGAGCGAGGTGCGCGCTCACCTTGCACAGGAAGTTGGTGCTGCAGCTGCGCGGGCGGCAGGCCGGCGCAGGCGGGGTGGTACAGGCGGAGGCGAGGTGCGCGCTCACCTTGCACAGGAAGTGTTGGGGCTGCAGCTGCGCGGGCGGCAGGCCGGCGCAGGCGGGGTGGTACAGGCGGAGGCGAGGTGCGCGCTCACCTTGCACAGGAAGTGTTGGTGCTGCAGCTGCGCGGGCGGCAGGCCGGCGCAGGCGGGGTGGTACAGGCGGAGGCGAGGTGCGCGCTCACCTTGCACAGGAAGTGTTGGTGCTGCAGCTGCGCGGGCGGCAGGCCGGCGCAGGCGGGGTGGCAGGCGGAGGCGAGGCGCGCTCACCTTGCACAGGAAGTGTTGGTGCTGCAGCTGCGCGGGCGGCAGGCCGGCGCAGGCAGGTGGTACAGGCGGAGGCGAGGTGCGCGCTCACCTTGCAGGAAGTGTTGGTGCTGCAGCTGCGCGGGCGGCAGGCCGGCGCAGGCGGGGTGGTACAGGCGGAGGCGAGGTGCGCGCTCACCTTGCACAGGAAGTGTTGGTGCTGCAGCTGCGCGGGCGGCAGGCCGGCGCAGGCGGGGTGGTACAGGCGGAGGCGAGGTGCGCGCTCACCTTGCACAGGAAGTGTTGGTGCTGCAGCTGCGCGGGCGGCAGGCCGGCGCAGGCGGGGTGGTACAGGCGGAGGCGAGGTGCGCGCTCACCTTGCACAGGAAGTGTTGGTGCTGCAGCTGCGCGGGCGGCAGGCCGGCGCAGGCGGGGTGGTACAGGCAGAGGCAGGCGACGCACGCCAGCGACGGCACGGCGCCTCGCCCGCACGACATCGAGCACGGCTGGACCACCTGCCGGGGACTCTGCGCCCGAAATCAACAACATATTTATAACATTGTATGTACGTGGTAGTCATGCTGCAGCTATATTATGGTTGTAGCACGAATGGGTTGGCTCGATCGGGAACGCTCTCATAGAATACCGGCGTGAAATAGCAGCTTAAAGCGTTTCCCACACATAAGCGACTCACGGTAGCGGCTAACCGCAAGCCGCAACTTCAGCCGCTGCATCAACACACCACCACAGTCTCAGTGGCGACCTGAAGCTCCATTCGTTGTGTGCTACGATCGGACATAAGTCAACATGGCTAACCGTGACGAAATCTTATTATATCCAGCAATATTATCCTATATTTTGTTTTTAATGCTAATGCTTTTGTGATCACGGTGTGAAGTGTCATAAAGTACTGGATAATTTTGCACTGTTTCTATTAAAATCTCTTTATGTAATATCATTTTGCACGCGGTACAGGCGGCTTGTTGTAAAAACTTACAAGTGACCGCGCTGCGACCACCTATAGGCCGCACGTCCGCTAACACACGTAGTGGCGGAGGGGGCGGGGCGTGCGACATGGCCGCACGGGTTTGCAGACTCACTTACAAGCCAATACAACTGGCCGCCACCGCAAGCAGCTTGTGTGTGGGAGGCGCTTAATGTGTGTTTCGTATGGCAAGTGTAGAGAACCGGAGACGCTTTTTACTGAAAACAAAGCATTCAATCTCAGTCCTCAGGGGTGACAACGCATCTGCATTTTGATTCTTGATTGAGGATAAATGTAGATGTCTATGGGTCACATCATCCACTTACCATTAGGTGGACACTGTGCTCGTTTCTCACCCTTATACTATAAAAAATTATTGTAAGAAAAAGTTTTAGATGCATATATATACGCGTCTAGCAGTGTTTTTAAACCTTATTACTTTACGGTCTGTTAAAGAAAATAATAAGTAAAATATATGCTCACGCAGTGCTTGTCAAGAAGTTGAGCACGGTTTAGCCGCGACTCAAAATTGACGTTGTCTAAAGTCAAAGTTGAAAAATCAATTTTACATATCATTTAATTTTATTTATAAAGAACAGCTATAAAATAATACATTAATTAATGAAGCTATCAATGAAGAAATAAGAAAAACTAGTGAACTAACCACAGACGTCCTGTTACATGCACTAAAAAAATGCAGACAAAACAATGAGCTTTACTGTTTTGACTCAGACTAAGATATTTTACAATTTGCTAGAATTTTTTAAATTAAAGTATTATAAGTAATTCCATGTCAATATTAACAATTATTAATTTGAATATAGATATAAATCTTTGCCTCTAATGTTATGAACTATGAAAATCTATCCATCGATATCGTAAGAATCGATTAAGGGAAACGTCAAAAATATTTTAAGGCTTTCGACAGATAACATACTGTTAAGTCCTGACTCATTTGGTAGAGTATAATAACAATACACTGTCTACAATGTTACAGTCTAATGGAGGAGAAGGAGATGATAATACAAGTAGTATGATTGTACACAAAGATAGTAGTAGTACCTGATAGATATAAATAGTATTACCGGTACAGCAGTATCGGCGAGCACCTGGTGCGGCCGGCTCTGCAGCGGCGGCGGCGGCTGCGGCGGGAGCGGCGGCGCGGGCGGGAGCGGGAGCGGGAGCGGCTGCGGAGGCGGCAGCGGCGGCGGCTGCGGGAGCGCCAGCGGGAGCGCCAGCGGCGGCTGAGGCGCGCCCGCCGCCCTGGCCCCACACGCACACTACACTCGCCACCGCTCAGTACCCGCACCAGGGGGTTAATTGCACCAAGTCAATTAACCCCCTCACTTGTGTACATGTACATGCTTAGCCACAACACCATCAAACTCCTCTCACGCATGGTGGTTAAAAATAAAAACGACATTTAAATATAACAATAATTTGTTCGGTTTCTTAACAATTTTCTAACACTATAAAATAAGCTTTTATATTTCTTAAATATAATAAAAAAAATCTTCTTTTTCTTCTTGATTTTGGCTAAACCAAAAAATAATCTGCTAATATCATGTCAGTTATGAGAGTGACAATAAATTAATATGTACATAAATTATAAATAATTCAATCCACAATTACACCAGCCTTTTTAATTATCTAATCTAAATCGCCAATATGCGTTATTAATTATTACTTACTATTTTACCATTTAAATTCATTGTTCCACCATACCCTGATAAGTATTATGTGCGCACGTAACCGAATTTAAATTAACAAAACTATGCTATAAAATTTTTACTTCAAAATTATTAAACTCACAACAAAATGTTTTTATGGATTGAACTATACATAAATTACAACTATAAATACTTAAAAACAAGAATAACTTACAATTACCTAGTAACTTAACATACACTTACAAACAAACGTAACATATTTATGTATTTGTGTGGTCATATATAGCACCCTGCATTTTTTATACCAAACCTAAAACTAAATCGTAATATTGCAGTTACCTCATAGGTAACTTCTTTATGGTATATATATTATATAATATATAATTTAATGTACTCCGATATCTTACCTAGGTTTCTTCCAGGCAGCAGTGTTGTTGTTGTCAACAGCGTTAGCGGTAACGGGGGCGGGGCTGGCAGCTGCCGCAGCTGTGGACTGCGGGCGACGCGGCTGTTTGGGCACACTGGCAGCTGGAGGGTTCCATTGTTGCTCAGCCGTGAGCCGACAGATTTCACCTGCAACAAAATTAGTTTTTTTTTATAAGTAAAGTTACAAGTTTATAAAAAATAAGTGATTAGTTAAAATAATGAAAACTGTCAGCTTGTAATGTTTGCACTTTAATGGCTCTATGGTCTGGATCTAACATCCATGTCCCTTAACAGCAGCTACTTAGTTATATGCATGTTTTTCTTTTCTTAATTATAATATAATATTATCTTAAAGTATTATTTTTGCGACATATTTCTTTATTAGCTATTGTAACTTTGCTTTGTTTTAATTTTAAAGTACTTTGTAATGCTGTGTCACCGACAAAGGTGCTCACATCAGTTCCTAGATTAAGCCTACTTAAAATGTAATATTGTGTGCACTGCTGGTTTCCTATGAATAAATAAATAAACAGTGCTATGACCATAGTGCTTGGTCACGTTATTTCGCCCTTTTTTTAGCAGTAAGAAAAGTCATTTAAAACAGTTGAGAAATTTTAATTTTGTAAATATATGAAACAATTTTCTTTTTTATATAGAATAAGAGTGACAAATGAACACACAGCCCACCTGATAGTAAGTGGATGCTGTGGCCCTAGACATCTACATCTATCCTCGAACAAGTATCAAAACGCAGATGCGTTAGCACCCCTGAGGACTAAGATGGAATGCCTCGTATCAAGTAAAAAGGGTTTCCGGTTCTCTACACACACCATACGAAAAGCAGCAGCATTGAGCTTTACGCTTTATGCTGGTACTCTGTGAAAGCGTGGTCCTTCCCCGGTCGAGCCAACCCATTCGTGCTACAACCTAACATAGCTGCAAGATGGCTCTACATGCAAAGAAATTCAGTATTAACCTTGATTTTAGCAGGTGGTGACTTAGGTGTCACTGGCTCTGGGCTGGCACCTTTGGGAGGTTTGGGCTTTGGCGTGCGCTTGCCCTCTATCGTGGGCGCCGCAGGAACTGTGACTGGAGACTCCACGCGACGCATTAACTTGGCATCTCTGGAATTAATTGAAAATTTTGTACTAGAATAATATAGTTAATACCATCAGACCCACACTTAAATTATTAATAGTAATACGAAAGTAAAATATTTCCTTCCTTTTAGAGAATTTACTGTCACCTTAACTTTATCGGCCCTATTTCAAAAAGTACCCTGTTTATAATTAGTTTCTGGTTGCTATTTTTTATTTATTTTAGTCGGTGGGAGGCGTTGTGAAGTAACCTATATAACATAATAAAGGAGTGTTAAGTGGAGAATAAGCTAGTCTACATAAAGTTATCAAACCAGGCACACGTCTCTTCATTGATCACCTTCCAACATGACACTAAAATCTCTTCCAGGAAAGAAAGAAGTCATTGTATGATATTTGACAGCAAATGTTAAATTTCGCGAAGACTGTGGCGCCGCTGCTAGGGGACTTCTTTAGTAAGAAAAACTTCTTTTTTAACCATCGTTTAACTGGAAACTATCCAATAAACCATGTTTTGTAATAAGACGATAGGTGACTACAATGGAGTTAACAGTAGTTCCTCCAAAGTATAAATATGAAAGTCGAAATTTATTGTGTACTTGACCAATTTTAAAATAATAAAAAAGGCTTGAATCTTTTTTTATAGCATGCGGTGACAAACGAGCACACAGTCCACCTGATAGTAAATAGTTAGAGTTAGATTATAGAGTTAGTTATAGACATTCACATCCATCCTCAAAAAATAATCAAAATGCAGATGCATTGTCACCCGTGAGGACCAAGATGGGATGGCTCTTTTCCAGTAAAATGGGTCTCCGGTTCTCTACAATCACCATACGAAACACAGCAGTATTAAGCTGTCATTTTACGGTGGTATTCTGTGAGAGGGAAGGGCCGGGGAAGGACCAAGCCTTCGCCGGTCGAGCCAACCCATTCGTGCTACAACTATACTACTAATATAGCTGTAGCATGGCTCTAGATAGATAGATAGATATATAACACTTTATTGTACGCCAAAAAATAACATAAATATTAACAAGGAGAAATAGAAATGTGGTACAATGGGCGGTCTTATCGCTAAGAGCGATCTCTTCGAGACAACCTTTGGATGGACAGGATTGCAACAAAACAATAAAAACATGTGTGTGGTTTGGCGACAAAATAACATTATTTTTATTAAAGCCATAAAATAGAAATATAGGATGGATATATAAGTACATAGATAAGATAAATACATACATACTTATTAATATATATGTATATATATACATGTAAATATATATTTTTATAAATACAAATATATAAAAGTACAATATATACTTTAAAACTATTACATATAACATAAATGTGCCATACATATAAACAAATAGTGCAACTAAATAAAGGTAGAATAATTATATACAAATGAACTTGATAGAATCAAAGTTGAAAAAGGTAATCATGTACATTTTTCTTAAAAACCGGTAGGGATTGAGCGCGTCTTGCTGATAACGGCATGTCATTCCATAATCGGACAGCTTGTTTTGTGAATGATCTGTCCAAAAATTTGGTAGTGTGAGCTGGCATTTTTAACCATTTCACTGTCCCAGGAGTCATATATGAACATTTCAATTGTTTAACTATTGTGTCTATTTCTCGGACAGGGAAGTTGTTAATATCAAATTTTCTGATGATGTCAAATGTCTCAAATGTGAGTCATGGAGGAATTCAAACCGATTTTTTAGGTAAGAAGGATAGAAATGATTAAAAAGAATATTATAAAGAAGCGAGAGAATATGAGCATTCCGGCGAAGACGGATTGGCAACCACTAGAGCCTTTTACGAAAATCTGACACATGATCATATTTACGCAAACCAAATATGAATCTTATACAAAAATTTTGAAGTCGCTCAAGTTTATCAAGTTGTATTTCAGTGAGATCCAGATAGCTGCCATCTGCATAATCGAGGATTGGAAGCAGAAGAGTTTGCGCAAGTGCAATCTCAATCAAAGAATGAGCAGCTGCAAAAAGTTTACGATTAACTTCCTGTAACTGAGGACCCCAAGATAAAGTTTTATCGATGTATACACCCAAGTTTTTGACAGTGTCACTAGTCGGGATTATATTACCATCAAATACAACTTTGATTGCTTGTGGTAAATTGCATTTTGTAAGCATATGCGGAGAACCTATAATAATTACTTGTGTCTTCAGTTGGTTAATTTTGGAACCATAATTTCTGCTCCATTCCGAAATGATTGCTAGGTCACTGTTTATAGTATTAATAGCTACAGCTAAGTCACTAGGAGTAGCTTGTGTACATATCTGAAAATCATCTGCATATAAATGATAGGAAGAATTTATCTTAGTGAATATTGAGTTAATAAAAACTGAAAAAAGCAAAGGTGATAAAACGCCACCCTGTGGGACACCATGATGAGAATAAATCATCAATGCGTAAGCGTTGCCGGCGCCCAAACAGGTAACTTCGAAACCATTCAACCACCGTTGGATATATTAAGAGAGCTTAATATGCCCAGTAAAATGTCGTATTCGACAGAATTAAATGCATTACTAAAATCCAGTAAAGTAAGTACAGTTAACTTACCATTCTCCATGCCATATCTGATATCTTCCGTAATATTGACTAAAGCTGTGCTAGTGCTATGCCCCCGACGAAAACTTTAAACTTTGTAAAGAATTTAAAAGGAGATTATTACAAAGGAAAGCGTTAAGCTGATTAGACACAAGCCTTTCAAGAACTTTGCACAGGAATGGTATATGGATATAGGACGATAATCAGAGAAGGATGCAGGATTAAATTTTTTAGGTATTGGTATAATTTGAGCATCTTTCCAGGTTCAAGGAAAAACACTACAAGAAATTGAGGAATTAAGGATATGACATAGGATTGGGATGATTATATCAAGAATTGGAAGGATCATATTACGGCTGATACCATAGACTTAGGATATACTAGCGTATAGACCAACATAGTGTGCAAGGGAGAAAAAAATTCCTTATGGCAAAAATGCAAGATAGAAAAGGATACCAAATCTCATGACTCTGTAACCGATTTTGAATGACAGGTCGGCACAATTCGGCACGCAAGAAATAGCTCCGAGATATTTTGTAATTTTTTAAAGTATAATAGTGGTTATTTTTAGTAAGTAACTTTTTTCCAAAATGGTTAATTGTTCCGTGAGTGAGTGCTGTTAATAATAGAAATAATCCTGATAATTTCACATATCACAGGTAAATTCTCAAGACATCGTCAATGTTATGATGCGTTTATTTTTGGTTAAAATTTATGTTACATACTGTTTTAAATATAGAATATATTCAATTATTTTGTTAATTTTGATATTTTGGAAAGAAAAAAGTCACGTTGTTGATAATTTACATGAATTTGGTAAATACATTTTTATACAAAATATTTTACATGTACGCTAGGGATTGACTCAGCTATATCAAAATTAATGTCGATATTTATCTTGAATGTTTATAATGAATCGATAGACTTGCCTACACAACAAGAAAATAAATCCTCGGTTTGCGTTCTAAAATGTAATTTTATTTTGCCGTTTTCAAACAGATTCCTCTGGATTCAATAATTAGAAAATTGGTTAAGGTTCATTGGACGGGTTGGTTGGAATGCAAAGAAGAACTCAACAATTTGCAGCAAACATTTTCTTGAGAAGTATAAAAGAAAAAGTAGAATAAAAACAATTTTATTAAAAGGAGTCATTTCTACATTATTTGTACCAGTAAGTAAAATATTGTTATAATAAGACTTCAAAAATATAACTTTCAAAACTTTAGATAAATATAGAGACAGATTTTCATACATTATAAAACTGTAGTACATTAAAGACAAAAAAATCTTGAGATTATCCTCTTTAAGCCATTATGAACCCAACTAAGTATCTATTTATCAACCAAAATAAATGTATAACCTAGCTTAAGCAACCGCACAGCCTCACGGTCATACTAGTACAATATTCATAGCATCATGCTATTTTCCCCAAGGGGTTGAGCGGAGCTTCGGAAAAAACATAAAAACATTAACACTCATGCCTGTCACCCAGAGGGGTAGGCAGAGACTACGGACTTCCATTTGGCACGATCCTGGCACACCTCTCTCGCCTCCTTTACATCCATATATCTACGCATACACGCTCGTCGGTTAAGGGTACTCCTAATCTGGCCCATTTTCAATATATCGCCAATTTGGTCGATAAACCTTCGTCTAGGGCGTCCCTTTCCGACTCTGCCGTTCACTTCTGCAGCATAAATTTGCTTTGTCACTCTTTCTTCGTTCATTCTTTCTATGGAACTTCGGATTATATTCCCAAATCTTAACGATAAAACTTTTAGCGTAGTTAGGTATAGATATTTAGTAATGCTCCTCAAGCGCTACTAGATAACCGCGCATGAGACGTGATAGTACCTATAAATTCCATAGTATTTGATACTCACAACGGTCAATGCCCGATTCATGCTTGATGGCCGACGACATTGTTGCGAGGGCTTAAATAGCGTGGTTTATCCCCTACAGTGTTATTCGTAGAGAAGAGGAACTCGTGGTTAAGTAATAGCTGCGCAGATCAATAGATCTGCGAAATTAAGTTTTCTTGCCGCGGTCAGTCCATGAATGAGTGACCATTTTCTTAACATACCGAGATTGAGAGAATAGAGAGTGCATCTGTATCCTCAGACACTTAGTGCACTTTACTGTGTTAAGATCATTATGATTTTAAAATTCATGCAGCTAAAATGATAATAAGTTTATTATTACTTTATACTTTTCAGGGACTGATGAAAGAATATAAACATGAAGCATGATAAAGCCTCATAAACATATTGGCCTTTAAACAGAGCAATCTTATTTAACTGATTCCTAAAAGTTTCCTTCCTTAAATTATTAAGTTTACATTCATACTTAAGTCGAATGTTAAAATAAACTTCTATAATCTATTTAATTATTAATTATTAAATGTTTGTAATTATCACAAGTAATACTTATATGAAAAATAAAGCAGCCATTATGTTGTACTCCGTGTCCCCGTTTTTGTTTCCCCATCAAAACATTTTATAAAATATATAAAATATAAATAGGTATATACTTAGTTAAGTATCTACTACCTATTTATATTAACAATATGTTAAAAAATAAATTCCGGGGAAACTGCCCACGGCAGTAAATATTTTTCTCCAAAGATCATAGCTCGAAAATATAACATTCTGATCTGATTATTGGGGAGTTTTTTAGATTTTTCAGTAAAGTCACCTGGGATTTTATACATTTGAATTAAAATCCAACAAAAGGCAGGTAGGTTCAGCTTATTCCCAGGAACATGTTATATGAATATTTTTTAATTATTTTAGAACTATCATGGTAAAATTCAGTTAATTTTTTGAAGTTATTCAACTTCATGCACTAAACAATTTTTTATAATCTTTTTACCGCTTCCTTAACAATCATTTTCGATAGTCCTTTTAAGTAAAATATACATCACTAGCTAACGCACACAATGACAAATCAAAATTGGTCACGCGTTTTCGGGCTGTCAGGTGGTCTATACGCTAGTATATTCTAAGTCTATGGCTGATACAGTCGTTGCCAATAGTGTTGGAAGTAATGAACAAAATGCTCTTCTTAACATCACAAGCAGTGAATTGATTGAAGACAAAAGGTAAATGATTAGGAGTTGGAAGTGTTGAAAGATGATTTAATGTATTTAATTTAAATGCCCCATTAAAGTCAGGCGAAGATGAGAAGTGTCGATTTAGTAAATCAATATTTAAATATTTAGGTAATGCATTACTACGTGACTTTCCAACCGCCATTGCTCTGAGAAATTTCCAGACTTTAGCTGGATCATCATTCTGTACTAATTCATGGATATAATGGCGTTGAGCATTCCTAGACAACTTATTACAGTGATTTCGGATAGTAACATATTTTTCCCAGTTTATGTCTGTAGGTTTGCATTTATATTTTGACTTAGCTGTAGCTTTTTTATTTAATAAGATTTTAACTTCTTCCGTTAACCACGGTGAAGGAAGGTGTTTCATTTTGACGGCATGAACTGCAGCATGTTTATCGTAGAGACTAGTTAAGGTAGCCGTAAACAATACTACCTTGTCATATACCGATTCCGCGTTGAAAAGTGGCAACCAATCAATGTTTGACGCATCTTCGCGAAGACTATTAATATTCATACCACCAAAATTGCGTCGCAGAAGAAATTTTAACTTAATTTTAAGAGGACGTATTTTATAAGAAAGAAATATGAGATCATGATAAGAGAACGCATCAGCTGAGCATTGACCATGTTTAGAGACTAGTTCAGTGGAAGACACAAAAATTAGGTCAAGAAGTGATGGACTAGAATTAGAGAAATGATGTGTTGCCTTTAGAGGCAGAATAAAGAGATTAGCGGAATCTGCAATGGATTGAAGGGAGGCGGAACGGGGATCTTGTTTCAGGAGACAGGTATTAAAATCACCCATAATAATTGTATGTGAATACAAGGAAGCTACATTTTCAAGAATACTTTCGAAAGAAGTAAAGTAGTCTATACGTGAAGAAGGACAATAGTATACCCCGAGCAGGACTTTGGTATGATTCAGCTCTACCTCTACAAAAAGGTGTTCGCCTGCATTAGACAGAGGTGGCTGTGTCGACATATCAATCACAGAGAAAGGGATATATGCACGAAGATATATAGCAACTCCTCCACCACCGCCTACAGCACGATCATTTCTTATGAGCTGGAAGCCGGGTAGTGAATAAGAAGTTGAAGGAAGGCACGGTTTAAGCCATGATTCAGAAACAAGAATACATTACGCTATTCTTGTTTCTGAACACACAAACAGTACAGTCAAAGGTTGCCAGCATACCTGGGAAATGAGCTGGAATGCTTTGGGCATTTATATGAACCACATTGAATTTTTCGAGACATCAGGCTCTACCACTTATAAATCTGACTTATGGACTCTCATTTGAAAAATACTAGAAACGCTATTAACATTACTTATTCAAGTAAGCTTAAAATGCTTGTGTTAGGATTGGAACACGACAGTAGGCAAATGTCGGATTCGAACCATGACTTTTTAAGTTTGCAATACGTACCCTTTGCAACACTATTACCTAAAATAATAATTTAAACATGTTTAATAGATGAAAAATGTTGTCGTAAAAAACTTACCGTATAATTTCCTTCTCAGGATCATCCACACCCAGAGGTTCTTTGAAGAAGGAAAAGTTTTCTAAAGTCAGGCCAGTTCCTGCTAAATTCTCGGCAACCTAAAAAGAAATATTTATTTTAATTTTTATGATTATATAGGTTACCAGAGGCAAATTAATAAAACACATTGAAGGTTTAGAGTCCAAGAGAACTAAAGTAGTTTAAAGTGAGCTTAATATCTAAATGGAAAACAGTCTGGATTAACATCTATCTAACACCACATTCTTGTCTCAAACTGCTACTTACCAGATAGAATTAAAATAAATGTTGGGCCACCTGCATAACTATACTGTTAAAACAGTATACTGATGATTCAACGCCGCAACTGTCAACGGGTTTCTACTCATGTTTTAGACACTAAGTTAATTTTAACTAAACTCTTATAATTATAGTTTAAATATTGGTGAGATTATTAACTTGGACTAGGATAACATAAGCTGCAATGCAAGCTTGCGTCGTAGAACCACGCTGCAGCTATATTATAGTTGTAGGAGGAATGGGTCGGCTCGACCAGGGAAGAACCACGTTCTCACAGAATACCAGTGTGAAATAGCAGCTTATTGTTAATGTTTCGTACGATGAGTGCAGAGAACGAGAGACCATTTAGGATAGATGTAGATGTCTAAGATATCAATATCGCCATCCTTTTCCTATAGTTGCGGCGCAGTGCGGCACTACGTACGGTGGAGCGCAGCTTCTTGCCGTGCGGCGTGTAGTAGTAGATGTCGGCGTTGCGGCGCGGTGCGGTGCGGCACTACGTACCTCCCTGGTGGAGCGCAGCTTCTTGCCGTGCGGCGTGTAGTAGATGTCGGCGTTGCGGCGCGGTGCGGTGCGGTGCGGCACTACGTACCTCCCTGGTGGAGCGCAGCTTCTTGCCGTGCGGCGTGTAGTAGTAGATGTCGGCGTTGCGGCGCGGTGCGGTGCGGTGCGGCACTACGTACCTCCCTGGTGGAGCGCAGCTTCTTGCCGTGCGGCGTGTAGTAGTAGATGTCGGCGTTGCGGCGCGGTGCGGTGCGGTGCGGCACTACGGCCTCCCTGGTGGAGCGCTTCTTGCCGTGCGGCGTGTAGTAGTAGATGTCGGCGTTGCGGCGCGGTGCGGTGCGGTGCGGCACTACGTACCTCCTGGTGGAGCGCAGCTTCTTGCCGTGCGGCGTGTAGTAGTAGATGTCGGCGTTGCGGCGCGGTGCGGTGCGGCACTACGTACCTCCCTGGTGGAGCGCAGCTTCTTGCCGTGCGGCGTGTAGTAGTAGATGTCGGCGTTGCGGCGCGGTGCGGTGCGGCACTACGTACCTCCCTGGTGGAGCGCAGCTTCTTGCCGTGCGGCGTGTAGTAGTAGATGTCGGCGTTGCGGCGCGGTGCGGTGCGGTGCGGCACTACGTACCTCCCTGGTGGAGCGCAGCTTCTTGCCGTGCGGCGTGTAGTAGTAGATGTCGGCGTTGCGGCGCGGTGCGGTGCGGCACTACGTACCTCCCTGGTGGAGCGCAGCTTCTTGCCGTGCGGCGTGTAGTAGTAGATGTCGGCGTTGCGGCGCGGTGCGGTGCGGCACACGTACCTCCTGGTGGAGCGCAGCCTTGCCGTGCGGCGTGTAGTAGTAGATGTCGGCGTTGCGGCGCGGTGCGGTGCGGCACTACGTACCTCCTGGTGGAGCGCAGCTTCTTGCCGTGCGGCGTGTAGTAGAGATGTCGGCGTTGCGGCGCGGTGCGGTGCGGTGCGGCACCGTACCTCCCTGGAGCGCAGCTTCTTGCCGTGCGGCGTGTAGTAGTAGATGTCGGCGTTGCGGCGCGGTGCGGTGCGGCACTACGTACCTCCCTGGTGGAGCGCAACTTCTTGCCGTGCGGCGTGTAGTAGTAGATGTCGGCGTTGCGGCGCGGTGCGGTGCGGCACTACGTACCTCCCTGGTGGAGCGCAGCTTCTTGCCGTGCGGCGTGTAGTAGTAGATGTCGGCGTTGCGGCGCGGTGCGGTGCGGTGCGGCACTACGTACCTCCCTGGTGGAGCGCAGCTTCTTGCCGTGCGGCGTGTAGTAGTAGATGTCGGCGTTGCGGCGCGAGTGCGCGTCGAGCGCGGCGCGGTACACGAGCTCGCGCCGCCAGCCGCGCTCCAGCGGCGCTCGCAGCAGCGGCGACGACATCTCCGTCGTCGAGCGCCGCCCGCGGATGCTCGGCGCCGACCCAGACTGTACACACGTACCCACAAACTTCTTTATCAGTTGTAAGTATACTTCACTTTCACTTCAAGTGCATTTATTTAATATGCAAAAAGTCTAATTTAAAATAAACATTACTTTAAAAAAATAATTAAAACGCCCACGTTATAATTATTCTAGGTTTTGGTCGCAATTTTCATAAATTCCTTCCACACCAGACTTGCTGGTAATGTTACTGAAACTATAGTTAAGCAATATTGCCACCTATATTTTTGTTGCAATTTTCTGTTCAACACCTAGCAGAGAATGCTTCACAGGCGAACCGGCGCAACTTTAATGCTGCAGTATTGTCGGTTGCAATACTAGATTTTCTACAACTTTAATGCTGCTGGATTGGCGCTTGCAATACTAGATGTCTTGCAACTTTAATGCAGCAGTATTGGCGCTTGCAATACTAGACTTTTTACAACTTTAATGCTGCAGTATTGGCGCTTGCAATACTAGATGTTCTACAACTTTAATGATGCAGTATTGGCGCTTGCAATACTAGATGTCTTGCAACTTTAATGATGCAGTATTGGCGCTTGCAATACTAGATGTCTTGCAACTTTAATGCTGCAGTATTGGCGCTTGCAATACTAGATTTTCTACAACTTTAATGCTGCTGGATTGGCGCTTGCAATACTAGATGTCTTGCAACTTTAATGCAGCAGTATTGGCGCTTGCATTACTAGACTTTTTACAACTTTAATGCTGCAGTATTGTCGGTTGCAATACTAGATTTTTTACAACTTTAATGCTGTAGTATTGTCGCTTGCAATACTAGATGTCTTGCAACTTTAATGCTGCAGGTTTCACAGGCAGATATGCGTTTGCAATGTCAGACGTCTTGCGATGCGAAAGCGATGGTTAAATCGCGCAATAAATGGCTTTGAAGACGACGGGTCCCAAAATAAAAATGATAATAACGTAATTTTTTGACGGAGGTCACAATATGATCCGGGCATTGCCCTATAATGACCCTTACTACATCTTAAGAGACAAGGGGGAGTGACTGATTCTCTTCATCCTCCACCACACGACCTTTACTCATTAACAATACTCAAATATCTTGCAGTTGCATAAGTTGTTAAATCTATATTCAATAAATTATTACTATGTAGAGCTTACTATGGATTACCACTCTTGGTTCTCTTACTATTAAACTGGAACACAATAGTGGATGTATGCTCCGTAATCCTAAACTTAGATAAAAATAGAAATAAGGTCATACCCGTGCAACATTTCCAGTAGTGACCGTTGAAGAGTGGGAGCACTGAACAATGTTAAAAATTGAGTATTAGAGTTCATAAGTATCATAAGCTATTAGTAACATAAAGTTACATTTGAGTTACATTTGAGTTACATTGGCAACCAAAAATTATAACAATCAGCCACAAACGTATTGCTCTGCAGCCCCATAATCTATATATTCCCTTAGTTGTTTCAACAGTCAGTTGCCTGAGATGTATTGTTATGCAGTTAGTACATAATTAAAGCATGAGGAGGACTTTTGTTACACATTTCATGTTAAAGACACAATGATAACTGTTCCTCATGAACTTCACCATAGGAATGATAAAATAAATGGCTCAAACATAAAATCATGATTGTTAATTTCATACATTCTGCTGTGCTAATCTATGACAATGTGATTTGAAATAAAATTAGGAAGCCAAACACTTCATTCCCATATAAACATGGTTGCTGCAGGGCATCCAAACATTAGGAATTTAAAATAAGTTCAAATTACATATAATAAGTTCATTAATGTGGCCCAACATTAACACGGCCCATATAACATATTTAAATTACCTCTGTGCTATCACCATCTGATCGTGATGATAAAGCTGATGATGGTCTGGATCCATCTGTTAATATTTTAAATAAAAAAATTAATTAAATACTATAAAAGACATACTCGGTAATAAAATAGTTTGCAAAAAATTAAATACTAAAAGTTAATTACTTTAATTTAATCATTGTTCTACTAACCAATTTCATATAATTTTACTATCATTTATTTATGTATTGATTGGACATTTAAATTTAACATGAGATTTAATTTTTTGCATGCATTATCTCTAATGTGGCAAACACATACATGTATGTTCCACAGTATAATAATAACAACTGTGTAATACAATAAAACAAATAAATATTTTTTAGTATATTAAATAAGATACCTGTGTCCTGTCGTGGCCTTTTGCTAGCCTGCACAGAGGCTGTTAGAAACGCCTTAAAACTCCTGACGGGCTTAAGATCTTTAATTGCCGTTTGTACTTCCTCTTCCAAGCGTTCTATGAGAAGAATAAATCATAAATAAATTGTTACTAAATTTTTATACACATCTCCAACATCTATTGTGTATATATTGTTGTAATTACATACTTTATTTTCACGATGAATAAAACAAATTTTTCGGATTTTATCCCATTTTATTTTATTTTCATCTTCTAGTGGAGAGTAAGAACATCCACTACCAGAAATTGTCCTGTGGGTGTCGTAAGAGGCGATAGAGGGAAATAAACCAGCAGTTGGACAGCAGCGTCATCCTATTATCAACTACAAAATAAAAAACTGCGGTTGCCAACTCGCCTGTCAGGCATGACAACTATGACAATTATCCCCCCTAGGCAATCTATTGGGGTGGCCTATCTTCAGCAGTTGACTTTGACAGACTATAACAGTAACTTTATCTCAAAACAATTAGTAAACTATTTTATAACACATTTACTATTTTTATTTATTTAAACTTTCATGCACAAAGTTGTACATATGGCGGACTTAATGCTATAAGGCATTCTCTCCCAGTCAACCATTAGGCTAAACAGAGATAGACAAACAAGAGTCGGTGCAGCAGTAATCAAAATAGAAAGGGCTAAAAAAAATAAAAAAAAATTGTATATACATATATACTTACAAATATGCATATACACACATACATACACATATAAATATTATCTATGTCAGAACAAATATGAAAAATACATAATTAAGTAAATGAAAATAAGAGCTGTGTTAGTTCAAACTTGCAACGATTTTTTCACATGCTTACGGACTTGATTTTTAAAAACAAACTTGTTGGGAGCTTTTTTAATGTCAAGAAGCATGTCATTCCAGAGTCTGATGGCCGTGAGGGCGAAAAAGTGAGATAAATAACCAGTACGGTGTAAAGGAGTGAGCAACTTAAGATTAGCCGAAGAACAGAGAGAATGGTTATGAGAATCTCCCAGGTATTGAAATTTGGATTTCAGATACTCGGGAGCACATGTATCGTTCAGAATTGTGAAAAGGGTGCAGAGTATTGTAACATATCTGCACTGACGGATAGGCAGCCAATTTAGCTGCGCACGAAAAGAAGATACATGGTTGTAAATACGAAGACCATAAATGTATCTATCTGATGCAGTTGTTAAGTAGATAATCCAATGTATTAAGATGATGTTGAGACAGGTCTGAGCAACACACATCGAGATAATCAATAATCGATAGAATAAGTGACTGGACAAGTAAAATCTTAGTATTGGTGGGAAGTAAGTTTTTTAATAGAGATGGCAAAGTTCCAGTAGTTTTGCGACTCACCTCCTGTATATGTTTGTTCCATGTTAAACAACCATCAAAATACAGAACAAGGTTCTTTACATGGGGAGAGAATGGTATGACATTATTTTTAAACATAATTGATGGTAGGGTGGGAATATCTAGTTTCAATAATAATTGTGGGCTACCTAAGATTATCGTTTGGCATTTATCGTTTTTTCACGTTTATGCCATACACAGTGGACCATTCGGAGATGTATTTCAAGTCATCATTTAATAATGAGATAGCTGCAGATCATCGGCATACAGATGGTAAGAGCACTTGAGATTTAATGTGATGAGATTGATAAAAATTGAAAACAGAAGAGGAGAGACTATACCGAAAATTTTGGTATTATTCAAATATTAAAGGATGGTAATGAGATACTCTTTAAGATTATCCTTAGTTTCTTGTTAAAGTTACAGCTTATATACACGTCCCATAGCTGGGCACAGGCCTCCTCTCATTTCTGAGAGGGTTTTAGGGCAAGGAAGTTTCCGTCGCGCTGCTCCAATGCGTGTTGGCGAACTTCACACATCTTCGAAATATTTATTTTCTTATTTCTCAGGCATGCAGGTATCCTCACAATGAGCCGAGCATGTGGTAAATCACCACTTAAAATTGCAATTAACAATTTCATTGGTGGCGGCTGGGATCGAACCCAGGTTGCTCGCATACTGTAAAATTTACAGCAAGCGCTAACCATCTGAGCTACCACGGCCCTTTTCTTGTTGTTCCTTGATAAAAATGTTAATGATGCCAGCTCACCTAATACTCGATAGTATAGTCCATAAAAATTCTCGTCGTTTATTTTATCAAATCCCTTAAACTCCTCATCTCCAGTATCACTAAAGGCAATAGATGCTCGACGTTTGATGCCCCGCTTCTCATCGTCTGACTTTTCTTCTGCAATTTCTTGTGCAGGTATGTCTTCAGTTTCTTTTTTTTCAATATCTGGCTTTTCTTCATTTATGGTTTCGGTTTCTGGTGCATCTGTAAATAAAAATTATACCTTATTACTTGACAAAACATGGTTACTAATATACAAGCAATATTTATATATTTATTTGCCTGTTTGTAATTGTGTTCCCAAGAATAGCTGCAAAATTTCGATGGAATTTGCATTACAAGGATTAAAAGGGGCAATAAATCGATCTAGCTAACCCCCATTTCTGAAAATATTATTTATCTCAAAATTATTGTTTTCGTGCACAAAGCAACAAACTTGACTTGCCTGCACTACATGATTAGTAATTTTTCCATAGAGATAACATTCACAGCCCAACCAATGGCGCAGCAGTGAGTATGGAGAGTTAATGCCATAAAACTTAACATTTTTTGGCTTTTTGCTATAAAATTTTAATTGAATATACAATAATAGCCTTGTTTCAATTTTATTATATGTATAAATAGTCACAGCAGACTAAAATACTAAAATAAATACGAGCCATAATATAATAGCTTTAATTTTAGACATATTAACAGTGATATAATTATTAAAACTTTTAGTAATCATAAAAAGCTGAAGACATTTGAGTTGTCTCAACTACTGTTATTAAATCTATAATTCATGTCATTGCAATGCAGTTAAGTAATATTTTTAATAAATGTGTTGACATAAGGTACTTTCCAAAATTTAATGAAACAGTAAAATATTTCCCCTTTTTAAATGTGATAGTAAAAGTGCACATATAACCGCAGATCACTAATTTTAGACCTAATATCCATACTACCAGTACTTAGCAGTTTTTGAAAAAGAAATGTATAATCAGTTATTATGTCATTCTTCCCATCATGATTTCCCTAAAGGTAAAAGTACTACTGACACAGGCATTGCATTTCTTAAGCACATATTTGAAGTTTGGGAGATTAAACAGGATGCTATAGGTGTTTTTTTTTATCTATCCAAGGCATTTGGTTGCGTAAATTATGATACACTGTTAAACAAATTATGGTAATATGCTGTCTCAAAAAAATTGATAACCTTATAAAATCATACTTGACCGGTTGCAAAAAGTAGTTTTTAATGGGATTGAATCTTCTGGAGTACCTCTAATTATCAATATTGGGACCATTGCTCTTATTATTTTCTTTTTACACTAAAAACTTATGTGAAACAGTATTGTTAGATACCTCTCTAGTGTTAAAATAGATAGAGGTAAAAATTCATTTGACGATTTGAATCATGCTATATATAAAGTATATAACTCTTTTACAACTAAAAACTTGCTTTCGAATGCCAATAAAATAAAAAGCATTATATTTTCTTTGCCAAATAAAATAGTTGAGTTAATAGATTCCAGTCTTTCTTAGCATTACAATTGACTTTCGATTACAATGGGGACTTCATATTGAGACATTGCCAAGAAGACTTAGTTCCTCTGTGTATGCAGTAAAAACGATAAGACTGTTCATACGTGGATATAGCAAGATTGGTTTATTTCAGCTACTTCCACAATATTAATTTGTATGGATTATTATTGTAGAGATCAGCAAGGGACATTGAAATAGTATATTACGCCACTAGGGAGGAAAGTATGACACTGCAAGACTTTCGGCTCAGGTGATACGATTACAATGTCATACTTTCCTCCCGTTGTACGTATACTATTTTTTATCATACCTTGATCAAAACGCATGTACCTTAAAATGTATCATGACATATACTTTTGACGTTTCAATACAATAGAGCTAGAAATTTGACGCATGCATACTAAATTAATAAGTCATTGAATCGGGAGGCAATGTGGCACTTTCATCCCTGAAAGTAGGATCGAATTATAAACTTTCATTCAACGTATGATAAAAAAATATTTATACTACAGGAAATAGCTGTACATGCTATTTACAACCAAGGAACTCACTCAAAGACCATTTTAAAGAAATTAATCATCAGAACTGTTGCATCACAATTCCTTTTTGTACAATATTACATAAATATAAGATTTTTTTAATACCTATGATAAAATGAGAGATGCCTATATATTTAACATGTATTTAAACTTACTGATCCCAAATACAGACTCCATAAAACTAACAACTTATTTTTTGTTAGATGTATAACTATTTGTGACAACATTCCGTGTAATATTAATGATTTGCATTTGCATAAATTCAAAGTGCATGTAAAAAGTAGTTATTTAGAAAGGATATTATAAATTAGATGGCTAGGATGGTACCCACAACACAGTCTTTCAGGCTGAATGCATGGGTATTATTCTAGCAGCCATTGCAATAGATGCCAGGAAGAAACAGAAACTTTTTTATTCAATATAGATTATAAATAATACTTATTGAAAGTCACTCTTTTGTTTGATTACCACTGGTTCGAAAAAAAACCTCTGTCCTTGGAAGAACCAGCAAGAAACCCAGTGGGACTTTTTTTTAAATAACAGCTTAAAATCATGTATGTTACACAATTAACCACACAAAACAAATTAGAAATAGCTTGGTAGCGAACACCTCATTCCCAGGGGTTATTATCATCCATAAATTACTTAATATTATAATAACCCTTTTTATACAAACTATGTTAAATAAAGTTTTTGAATTTTGAGCAGGTCGAATTTTGTATGTTTTCTGGGATTTTGTTGTAAAAGCGTATACATCGCCCTAAGAATGAATTACTGACTCGGTGGAGTCGAGTAACTGGTACTACTAGCTTGTGTTTGTTCCTAGTATTTACAGAATAAATATCACTTATTTTTGTATAACTACTTTTATTTTTGTGTACGTATATTACATTTTCATAAATGTATTGAGAGGCCAAAGTTAATATATTAATTTCCTTAAATTTTTGTCGGAGCGACTCTTTAGGTTTTAAATCATAGATTGCTCTTATGGCCCTCTTCTGTAAAACAAATATAATTTCAGTGTCAGTAGCGTGCCCCATAGCAAAATACCATATGACATTATGCTATGGAAATAGCTAAAGTAAACAAGTCTAGCTGTTTCCACACTGGTAAGATTTCTAATCTTTTTTACAGCATATGCTGCAGAACTAAGTCTGCTAGCTAACTTTGTTATATGGGGGCTCCATTGAAGCTTCGCGTCTAGTGTTATTCCAAGAAAAATGGTGGTATCGACAAGACTCAGTTCCTCCTCATTTAAAATTACATTAGTATTTAATTGTCTGACATTTGGAGTCATGAACTTCATACATTTAAGGTAAAAGACTTCTCCATCAAAATATGGACCGACAGCATGGCAGTACTACAGGCTCTGAGTTACAATGTGGTGAACTAGGGACTAGTATATGAATGCCATCAGCAACTAAATGAGGTATGTAAATACAACAATGTGACTCTGCAATGGATCAAGGTACACAGTGGATCCAGGAGCAATGACGCAGCAGACAAATTGGCCAGGGGAGGATCGTCTGTAACCGCCATAGAGCTGGACCAATCATATTAATTCCTTTTGGTAATATTTGTTCACTTGTAATATGTAATCACTTCACTAATTAACACGCTCAGCTTTTGAAAAATCTAGAAGAATGAAAGCAAGCTAGGGAGGCCCTGTCAGCAATAAACAGTTGTTTAACAAAGGTCTTAATGAGATTGAACAAGCCACAGATCAGGATAGCAACAAGTGCTATTACAGCTCTTTTAACAAACATTTATTTACCATAGGTGTTACAGACAGCCCCTGTGCGGTGTGTATGGGAGAAGAGGACACGGCAGCCCACTTGTTGCTGATATGTCTGTAAGTCACTGCATACAGGGCTAAACATCTTGGCATGCCAAAATAACTCCTTGAAGTTGCTTGCAATACCAAGGGACTGCTAAACCTCTTCGAGGAGATTTCATGGCTTTAATAATCGTAATATTCCTGCCCACATGCAAAATACGCTCTTAGTTGTAGAGTTGCAGAAAATAGCCCTTTGTAAACTAAACAAAAAAAATTTGATGGCTATTTAAAATTGTATTTATTAAAAGGTAAGAATGCAAGGACAAGCTTTTTCTTTTACTCATGTATATATTTTATAGGGATAATTAGTATCTGTTGGGGGAAAATTAATGAATTTTTCTCACAAAGCCTCCTAACGGTAAGGACTTTTAAGTGATAGTGTAGCACAGCAGTTCTCAAACTTTTTTGGTCACGGAACCCTTTTGACAAGCAAAATACTTGAGGGAACCCTACAATAAAACAATAGTTTTTAAAAGTGTATTCTTTATTACATAAGCATAATAAAAGTACAATGTAACAGTTACTAATTATTACTTTACCACATGGCAAGTACAATAATAGAAGATATTAAAAATGAAAAAATCTTAACTAATGGGAGGTATGAAACTGTTTTTTATTTTTCATCAATTGGTTGATATCAGGTTTGATAGAAGACATTTGAAGTCTCATATCAGGTTCGGCGTCCAGTCTATTGCGATATTTTGTTTTCGTGGCTGCATAGGTTGAGAATCCTGTTTCGCACAAATATGTTGTTGGGAACAGGAGAAGAATATTCAGAGCCATTCTGCCAAGCATTGGATATTCATCACGGATTCTGCACCAAAATCGTTGAGGCGTCGTTTTGAACAGTGACTCCATACTTGTGTCTAATGACATTTCTAAAGAGATTCATATATCTCGTTTGACATACTTCGGCTTTTGCAAGTTGGGTAAAAGGATTATGAATCCATGAATTCAGCTTCATTTTTGTATTCTGTTCTTCGGGAAAATACTTTTCAAAAGATGCATGCATCGAAGTGAGATATTGGACCAATTCTTCAAACACATCATCTTGAAACATTTCTGAGTCGTTATCGTTAACAAACTCACTGAGTGACATAAAGCTTTCTATTTCTCTCTTACAAACGCAAATAATCCAAAAATCTAATTTTCTTTTGGAGGCAGTTATTTTGTTATAGGCCTGGAACACTGTTGTCTGTTTACCTTGCAATGATAAATTCAATTCGTTCAGTTTTTGAAAGATATCCGCCATAAAAGACAATCGGAACAACCAAGTTTTATCATACAAATGGTCTTTCAAATTAAAAGAAACTGTATCTGCTGAAAGAAACATTTGTAACTCGGCTCTAAGTTCAAATAGCCTTGTTAAAGTTTTACCCCGAGACAGCCAACGCACTTCTGTATGGAGCAGCAGTGTTTTATGTTTGCTGCCATAATCTTCACACAATAATGAGAACAATCGGGATTGTAGTGGTCGTGATTTGATAAAATTAATTATTTTTACCGCTTCATCCATAACTAATTTTAGATTTGACGGCATTTGCTTCATCGCAAGTGCTTGTCTATGCAGAATACAATAGCTGGAACTACAATTAGGCGCTTTACTTTTTATTTGTGATACTGCTCCTGCTGTTTTACCTGTCATCGCCTTGGCCCCATCTGTACAAATGTCAATGCAATCGTTCCAACTAAGATTATTTTCTTTAAAAAATATGTTTATTTTATTAAAAATTTCTTCCCCGGTAGTGTTTGTGGGCAGCGGTGAACACATAAGCATGTCTTCTTCAAAAGAATGTTCATATGGATATCTCACGATAACCAGCAAGATAGCCAGACCAGTGACATCAGTTGACTCATCCATTTGCAAGGCAAATTGTGTTTTTTGTAGACGTGCAACTAGTTCTTGTTTGACGTAGCTTGCCAGATCATGGATTCGCCGTGAAACAGTATCGTTTGATAGCGGTACAGTAGAAAGATGCTTTGCAGATTTTTCATCGAGCATACATTTTGTTATGTATAACACACATGGCTTTATTAAATTCTCAGCGATAGTGAGCGCTTCACCTGCTTGTGCAATGCGATAGCTAACTAAATATGATGGATGTTGAGATTTTCTTGATAAGTAATATATAATAATGTTAGGCATAGTATCTTAACACAGACAGCAATGACAGCAATTCGCTAAAGGGCAATGACATCTTAATAATGAACAATAATAATATCAAATTCAATTAGTAAATCATCTTCAGCGCTTTATCTATTCCTTTTACTATCTTTTTATAAATATAGGCTAGAAGAAAATAACAGACATATTTACAATATCTACTGTTCGACACTGAGGCAGAACACTCCTTATGTGTATATACTGAAATGTATGATTGTCACATAATGGTATAAATAAAAAATTTATGTCATCAATTTAAAGGTTATGTGAAAGTAGACTCACCATCCACAGGAACCTTTGCTTCCTCTGTTTCAGGCGATTCACTAGATGGCTTCGGACTAGCTTCGCCAGCATCTTTAACATTCTCCTCCGCAGTATCATCGCTGTTTACTTTACTCTCATCGCTTGTCGCGTTATCACCCACCGCCATTTCGTCTGACATTGTCAATTCTAAATATATGACTTAAATACACTGTCAGAGCGTAGATAACCACATAACAACCTCTCGCAACACCTCAGCAGACCACTTTGTAAATTATCAACGTTTGTGCGCGTCACAACGGAGATTTCCCGCTATAATTCCAACGAAAAAATTTACAACTTATTCGTCCAGAATGACATTAATACGACACTAACTAAGCGTATATGCTTGGATAATACAAGTTATTTGATTAAAACACAGGGAATAACAATAAAATTTAAAATATCAAATAGAACAAAATAGATTTTTGTGTCCACATCCAATTTCCAAAGGAAAATGTCGATCATAAACAACATCCGCCTGGACGACGCTACAATGCTTGTCTATGGTCTCGCACGCATTGCCATTATGAAAAACAATTAAATTTTCGAGTTTTGCGTTTATTCTTAGACAAAGTTTAACTAATTAGTATGAGGCACAGAGTACATTATATATACCATATGAAGTTTATATTTTAGTTAGAATATTATAATCAAATGATAGTGCCCTTAATCGACTCATTCGACACGTCTTCCTTTAACGTGTAATCGATGAATCAATCTTCACGCCATGACGGCAGTGACTATACCATCTACTTAATCTGTGGCTCTGTTGGCAATCCTTTCTTCTATCATGCTTAGGACTCCGCTGGTACTCCGCGCAATCACAGCTTCATCGAAGCAGTTTTTTTTTTCATGATTATGTGTAAATCATCTATGTTCACGGCCTCAAACAAGGCTGATGTGTTGCAAAAACTTAAGACACTTCTTGGGGTCTCAGGGCCCAAAAGGATCCTAAAGATGTTAATAAATTGAAACTCAGGGCATTGCACAACTTTTGGGTGAAACTGGTCGACAGACTGCTTTTGTAAAAACCTTAGCAATACACTGTAAAAAGAGTTAATTTAACGCTATCAGTACAACGAGTAAATCTGTGCACAAGCATGTTCCTGTTTATGGTATAAATAATGGTTTGAAGTAGAATTTGATAAACAAATGAAGAATTTGATGTAACAAGTACGACTTCGATGATGGTAATATAAATCTCAGGTTTTTTATCCACTTAGAGACCAGACCTTGAGATATTATTGTCATCAACTGTCCGCTGAGTAAAGCTGTCGTCAAAATCTCCCTAGAACATCGCAATGTGACACATCAACCCAATGACCCATAGACTTAGAATATACTATAGTTCGGCCGTTCAGAGAATGCGTTCCTGACACGTCGCGATTGAACTGACGACGTAACTTTGTAATGGTGTTGCAGTTACGATAAAAATATTTTTGCTGGTTGTTTACCGTTTTAACAATTGATGAGCATTAAAAAACATTATTATATCAATAATCAATGAATGTTATAATTTTGTGCCAAACTGAGTGTCAAATAACTTGGTAAACAATATTTTTCTAAATCTATACTGCGCTATTACAAGGTTATGTCAGCGCTTTATATTTGTAGTGCTGTGCTAACAATAACAGGCAATAACAGTATCGTAATCTGTTCTTATACAGTTATACTTTATAAAATAATACGTTTTGTTTTTCTTTTAAGAATTTGAAAATAATGGACTTTAAGATAACTTTTATTAAATATAAAAATAAAACTACGACCAAACCGACCGCGCGAAAGAAAGTAGCATTTTTATATTTAGGTTGAAAATGGTAACCCCAAATGGCGTTATGGGCCGCCATTTTGTGACGCTAAAACAGTCGTCTGTTGTCGTTTCGTGCGCATAGACCACGTTCTTCAAGTGTTTTCGATCTGTTTTTATTTGATTACCCGGCTTTCGTTTAATGGACTGTTTCTGCTTTTCAAACTGACATCGGCGCTAAATCGGACTTCGATTGTGTTTTGTATTGCGTTCTTTTTACTTCTGGTGCATAATAATGCCTAAACGTGGACAAACATTGAAAAGTGGACCCCGTGAGTTAATCATCAAGCTGCAAGATTACTTTGAGCGGGAGCGGCAAAATGGCGGACCCCTGTTACCTGTCGAACAAGTACAAGAACGCGTCTCTCAGGCGCTTGGAGTTAGCAAACGAACGATAACAAATATTAATAAAGAAAAGTTCGGCTCTACTGGCACGGAAGATAATATTTTACGTACTCCGAAGAAGAAACGTAGAACTAAACCCGTGACAGATATTGACACCTTTGACGCCGATGCAATCAGAAATCATATATATGGTTACTATTCCAGAAATGAATATCTCAACAGGAAGAAGCTTTTGGCATCGTTAAGAGAAGCTGGACTGTTTAGCGGGGGTAAAACTGCTTTAACCAAAATCTTAAAAGATATTCGTTTTTCGTATAAAAAAACAGACAAAAGAAAAATTTTATTAGCATGATACGACATAATTTTAAAACATAAGTTTTTTTAGAGAAGCAAAAAATATTTATAACTGGGATAATGTCGTGTTCATTGACGAGACATGGCTAAACGCCAATCACACGGTTTCCCGTTCTTGGACGGATGATACACAAGCGTCGACGTCGAAAGTACCAATGGGTAAGGGGGCCCGTCTGATAATATGCCACGCAGGTTCTGCAAAATACGGCTTTGTGGTGAACGCGTTACTGGCATTTCAATCAAAAACCACAAATGACTACCACGAGGAAATTAATGCCACTACATGTAAAGAGTGGTTCCAGAACGTGCTTTTGCCCAGCCTACCAGAGCCTTCTGTAATATTCATGGATAATGCCTCCTATCACTCTCCTATCACTATGAACTGGCTCTGGAGTATGGTCATCGCGTTCTAAGAATTCCACCGTATCATTGCCAATATAACGCGATTGAGCTAATCTGGGCTCAAATAAAAGGTTACGCCGCCCGCTACAATACTTCCCGCCATTCAGCACGAAAAGATGATGACCCTATTAAAAGAAGCCTGCGGGAAGTCACAAGAGATGACTGGGCAAGGTTGTTGAGAAGACTAAAACCTGATTGTGGAACATTTTGACCGAGATATCAGGATTGATTCTGTTATTGATAATAATATAATTATACATGTAGGCGAAGATGATGATGAAGACACCACCTCCTCAAGCGAATCGTAGTCTGATTAATATTCTGTACGCACATTCAATTCAATGTACTTTATTGCATAGAAATACAGATTGTAACTTTGTAACAAAGAATAAATAAAACAATTTTATTATATTAATATTACCTTTTTTTGGTTTCCACTTAAATTACTAAAATATAAATTTTAAATGATTCCGCCAATTTAAAACGAAAATAATCTTAAAAATAACGCGGCGGTTCATTTTGGAGGAACGGTAACGAACTCAGTGTTATGTTGTGCCCATCACTAGTCGTGACTAACTGATAGGTGTCAGGAACGCATTCTCTGAACGGCCGAACTATAGCGTACAGACCAACATAGTGTGCAAGGGAGAAAAAAATTCCTTATGGCAAAAATGCAAGATAGAAAAGGATACCAAATCTCATGACTCTGTAACCGATTTTGAATGACAGGCCGGCACAATTCGGCACGCAAGAAATAGCTCCGAGATATTTTGTAATTTTTTAAAGTATAATAGTGGTTATTTTTAGTAACTTTTTTCCAAAATGGTTAATTGTTCCGTGAGTGACTGTGCTAATACTAATACTGAGCTAATAGAAATAATCCTGATAATTTCACATATCACAGGTAAATTCTCAAGACGTCGTCAATGTTATGACGCGTTTATTTTTGGTTAAAATTTATGTTACATACTGTTTAAAATATAGAATATATTCAATTATTTCGTTAATTTTGATATTTTGCAAAGAAAAAAGTCACGTTGTTGATAATTTGCATGAATTTGGTAAATATATTTTTATACAAAATATTTTACATGTACGCTAGGGATTGACTCAACTATATCAAAATTAATGTCGATATTTATCTTGAATGTTTATAATGAATCGATAGACTTGTCTACCTAACAAGAAAATAAATCCTCGGTTTGCGTTCTAAAATGTAATTTTATTTTGCCGTTTTTCAAACAGATTCCCTCCGGATTCTATAATTAGAAAAAGTGATTAAGGTTCATTGGACGGGTTGGTTGGAATGCAAAGAAGAACTCAACAATTTGCAGCAAACATTTTCTTGAGAAGTATAAAAGAAAAAGTAGAATAAAAACAATTTTATTAAAAGGAGTCATTTCTACATTATTTGTACCAGTAAGTAAAATATTGTTATAATAAGACTTCAAAAATATAACTTTCAAAACTTTAGATAAATATAGAGACAGATTTTCATACATTATAAAACTGCAGTACATTAAAGACAAAAAAAAATCTTGAGATTATCCTCTTTAAGCCATTATGAACCCAACTAAGTATCTATTTATCAACCAAAATAAATGTATAACCTTACTTAACCAATCGCACAGCCTCACGGTCACACTAGTACAATATTCATAGCATCACGCTATTTTCCCCAAGGGGTTGAGCGGAGCTTCGGAACTTCGGATTACATTCCCAAATCACAATGATAAAACTTTTAGCGTAGTTAGGTATAGATATTTAGTAATGCTCCTCAAGCGCTACTAGACGACCGCGCATGAGACGTGATAGTATAAATTCCATAGTATTTGATACTCACAACGGTCCATGCCCAATTCATGCTTGATGGCCGACGACATTATCGCGAGGGCTTAAATAGCGTGGTTCATCCCCTACAGTGTTAGTCGTAGAGAAGAGGAACTCGTGGTTAAGTAATAGCTGCGCAGATCAATAGATCTGCGAAATTAAGTTGCACTTGCCGCGGTCAGTCCATGAATGAGTGACCATTTTCTTAACATACCGAGATTGAGAGAATAGAGAGTGCATCTGTATCCTCAGACACTTAGTGCACTTTACTGTGTTAACATCATTATGTTTTTAAAATTCATGCAGCTAAAATGATAATAAGTTTATTATTACTTTATACTTTTCAGGGACAGATGAAAGAATATAAACATGAAGCATGATGAAGCCTCATAAACATATTGGCCTTTAAACAGAACAATCTTATTTAACTGATTCCTACAAGTTTCCTTCCTTAAATTATTAAGTGTACATTCATACTTAAGTCAAATGTTAAAATAAACTTCTATAATCTATTTAATTATTAATTATTAAATGTTTGTAATTATCACAAGCAATACTTATATGAAAAATAAAGCAGCCATTATGTACTCCGTGTCCCCGTTTTTGTTTCCCCATCAAAACACTTTATAAAATGTATAAAATATAAATATGTATATACTTAGTTAAGTATCTACCTAGTTATATTAACAATATGTTTAAAAATAAAACCGGAAACTGCCCACGGCAGTAAATATTTTTCTTCAAAGATCATAGCTCGAAAATACAACATTCTGATCTGATTATTGGGGAGTTTTTTTAAGTTTTTCGGTAAAGTCACCTGGGATTTTATACATTTGAATTAAAATCCAACAAAAGGCAGGTAGGTTCAGCTTATTCCCAGGAACATGTTATATGAATATTTTTAATTATTTTAGAACTATGATGGTAAAATTCAGTTAATTTTTGAAGTTATTCAACTTCATGCACTAAACAATTTTTTATAATCTTTTTACCGCTTCTTTAATAATCATTTTCGATAGTCCTTTTAAGTAAAATATACATCACTAGCTAACGCACACAATGACAAATCAAAATTGGTCACGCGTTTTCGGGCTGTCAGGTGGTCTATACGCTAGTATATTCTAAGTCTATGCAATGACCAAAGAATAAGAGAGGACGTGCCATAAGTTAAAAGCGTAACGTAAAATAGATTAAAATAGATTTAAGTTTTTTTTTAAAGTTTATGTAGCACTATCCTCTCTAATATATTTTTTTTAATTATTAGTTGAGGATCAATCTATTGTTTTTTCACTTTATGTATTTTTAATTTTCATAGTTATACGCATGGGGAGTTTACTTGTAAGTAATTGTAACACTTTTGTTAATACTTTTAAGTAATTGTACTAATTCAATATATTAGTGTAAGCAATTGTTGGTAAACCTAATAAAGTGAAAAAAAATTGTACTAAAAGTCCAAAAATATTACTGGGTAAAATGTAATATAATCATTATGTTTTAAAAATTTACTGTATCAATAAAAAAGATATACATTTAAAAATAAAAGCGTGTATATGGTAGAACAGATTAAATATCTAGAAAAACGGACCTACTTCAAGTAGACTTGCATCTTGCGTGGCAAATGCGTAGTATCCTCTTAGTAGTCTGTGGTGGCAACTTTAGTCTTCTCACCATAGATATATCACTAGTACTTCTTATTAGTTTGTGCTTTATATCATACATAAAGAACTTTATATAGTGAGTGCTGCCATCAAAATACTATTTCCATAACATTTAGAGCAATTTTTTCAATGAATGATGAATTCTAATCTTAAAATGTAAACTAAACTATGCATTATTAATGATGTTTTTTATTGCTTTTGCACATAATATTTCCACGCTTGTTACTGATATATAACACATGTTATTGTCAGAGAGTTATTCTTCACAGAACATTCACGTAAATTAACAACAGCAAAATTCTCATTGTGAAAACTTAACTCAGTCCAAATACGTGATCTGAAACAGATACAATTCGAGTCAATATAGTAATAATCCCTAAAAATAATGGTAAATAAATTCAAAACTTTTATAGACTTACCACAATATTGTCATAAGTTATTCTTTTCCTATTATAGGAAACCTGCAGAAAGTGATCAGATGATTTTGTGCTTTTTATTTGCACAACACTCAACTTACTTTCAATGATGATCACACATCGTGCATAAAATTTTGAAATAATAAATTCATTTATAGTCAATATCTTATACAGAGTTAACATCTCACAAAAAATCTTTACTGTATATTCACGACGATATTATGACTGTGTATTCGCCTACAATCGAAAATGAAGTATTCTGAGCCCATAATAACTGAATTTAAGCAAAAATCAACAATAAATATTAAAATCTAAACCTATGAAATAAATTTGATTAATTTCAGAAAATATTTTCAATATGAAAGACGTTGACAAACAAATGTAATTTTTTTTCTTCTATTAATTCATGGCTTCTTTTGATAGAATTATGCTAATATTTAATAATTTAATTTTAATCAATTAATAGGTAAATTATTAATTGTGCAAATCTCAGAGTAATATGTATGTAATTATACTTTAAAGAGCAAACCAAAAAAAGTTTAACACAGAATTTATTTTTGTATCTAATTTTTAAAATGGCAATCTAAAACAACATGAAGGAAAGAAACAGCGATATTTTTTTCTCGCTTTATTTCTACAAGCCCAACATAAACATTGACAAAATCATGATTGTGTGCAGATTTTTCAGCTTTCATACAAAGTTGCATCACCCTGGCTTGCTACATATCTATTTATCTATGAAACAAATGCTTGTGACCTTGTGACAACCTTCGAGATTACGAAAAAGAAGTGATATATTTGTCTGTTTACAATACACTGCCAGTTTCATTACTACCACAGAACACAATTACATTATTACCAAATAATTGCAAGTGATAAAATTGTGAAATAAGTGAAACCTTCAAATGAAATGAAATATAAAACAAAAAATATTTCACAGCAAATGATTTATTTAATTTGATAATTTTCAACCACAAGTGCGGTATAAAATATAAGATAAAAGTTTAATTTCATAGCAAATAAATGTTACAATCCTTATTTTTAGACATGTACAGCTTAAATTTTAATGTATTAATGAAATCAAAAGAATTTTCTTTTGACTAAAATTGTTTTATTATAGTGACATCTACTTCATTCCTTAGGTGAAGGTGTTTTTAAGTTTCTTTCGATTCTCATCGGGGTGGCTATGGCTAGGCATCGATCGCGCGCAGAGCTGAGTGTTGAATTATTGTAATTTTTCATTATCTCTTAAACTATGTGTCCAAATAACATGCTATACAGAGGAAAGTTTATCTTCATAAAATTGTCTTGATGATGAAGCTACGTTCGTACGTTCGTTGTAAGGATAAATATGCCATGCCTAATAATAACACTCATATATCACTAATGTGGCTTATGTTTACAAAATAGGTCTATGGTATCGCGGACTTTTTAGATGGAGGAAAGATCTATACTTTTGTAGCACATTGTATTTACGTACCACTAAGAGCTAGCGCGCACTGGTGATTTTTGTCAACGTGACTGTTTCGTCACTCATATCAAGTCCGTGGATATGTATGAAGATGCGCGCATGTTACGACGTGACAACTGGGTGACATTTTTGTACGCCGACCGGCGAACAATCCCGTGACGAAATTGTCACTGCGCCGTTTGTTTTCATAGCAGCGCGCTCACGGGTGACAAAATTGTCACTCTCCGGGTCGTTCCTTCGCTATTTGCATTGTGAACAGACTTTGCGTGCAAAATGGCGTCACCATTTACGCAAAACATGAATGTTCATGAAAATGATCTTTCATTCTCATTCAATCAATCTCATTCTAACACTCATTCGGAAATATCGAAAAAATTTATTTGGATGTTCTAGAAGTTTACAAAACATAGTGTTGAACTTTCCACTTATTAGCCTGTCACTCCAAAGAGAGTGTACCCAGTAATTTTTTTTCTCCTTAGTCTGATGAGTTCACAGACAACGACCGTCTTTTCGAAGTCCATGTCGGCAAATGATGCTTCGATTTCAAAAAAAAAATTGTCACTGTCACCCTTCGTGAGCGCATTCCGCTTTGGAAACGTGACGTGACAATGACAAAAACTTTAATGTCACGGTGACAAAAATCACCAGTGCGCGCTAGCTCTCAAAGAGAATATAATCACTACGTTTACTAGTTCTAACCATTACGCCTGCGGATGCGGATGAAGCAGTTCTTGAACGCTTTTTCTTCCGACTTGCTCAACAAAAATTAAGGCTAGCTGCGAGACTAGAGCCTAATACTAGATAGCCTTTACTGTTTCTTATGCTATCTTCGGCTATCATATAAAAAAAAAACAATCAAATCGGACTGGTATTTCCAGAGAATAGCGTGTTAAAACAAACAAAAAAACCTCTTCCGCTTTATTATCTTAGTATAGATTCTATCTCATTCTCTTGCAGGCTAAATCATATAGATGTATATGTTTGTGTCTTTTTAGTGTCACTTTTTCGTTTCATCGCGTTTTTAAATCACAACGATACTAAAGAAGTTTCACTTCAAAAAAAACATACAGTCGAATTGAGTACCTCCTCCTTTTTTTGAAGTCCGTTAAAAATAGCATGAGCCAATCCATTATGTTGCTATTTAGTCCGATTTCTATGCTTTAGTTATTGTTCTGAGGTTCTGAGTTAAAAGTGGACACCACGATAAGAACAGAAAAAATGTGATCTGATCAAGCAGATGATTTAAGTGAATATTTTCACCCAATTATAACAAAGTCAAAAAATGATGGTTACAAGTCTAGAAGGCTACCGTCATCTGTGGCATCTTTACTTTCTGTGGGCATCTTTACCGAACATACCCTATACTAGTTCCCATTAAATATTTTTTTGTATGTTGCAGTTGACGCAATTTTAGACATATTCGTGGATTTTATAATAAATTATGGTATCCTAAAAAGTTTTTCAAGCTAGCAACTTCATTAATTGTCAAATTAGTGTGCTTTTTCACAAAGAGAATATAATTACTACGTTTAAGAGGCGGGACTTCCTAAGAAAAATTAAATGTATGAAATTGCCCCAAGCTACTCTACCAACATCAAGACATGACATTTAATTTTTGACAAACAATGCTGACAACATAGGGGAATTATAATAGTGCTGTAAAATGTCTATCCTCGAATAATTTTATCGATATAACGTTTATCGATATATTGTTTATCGATATTTTTACATAATAAAAGTTAGATCTCTATACTGAATGATTTATGCAAAATAAAAACATTATGAAAGTAATAATTATTACGTGGGGATTAAGTAAAAATGCCGATCAGGATAAGAAATCAATGTATTTACCACAGAAATTTGTTAGTATATTTACAATTATTAAGTACAAAAATGTGTATTTATGTATTTATGTGTATTTGCTTTTTCATTCTATGTGGATGTGGTCAATTATGTTCGCAGCGTCATTGCAAAAAGATTGGTATTTCTTACAGAAAATCAAAGTGCAGGTAAGTGGCTTATATTGAATAGTATATGATATAAGTATTGTTATTAAGATGTATCGCAATGCTTCAATCCTATAAATCTTCTATTTCTTGAGTTATTGGAAAAGGTAATGTTGCTTGAGGTTAGGTAAAGTTACCTCACTTAGCACGAAGACAACTTTACCTATGGCTAGTGTTGTCAAATTTGGCACACATTTTAATCTGGTTTGGTGTGGTAACTGTTTTAAGATTTTGTTCAGTTATTCAGAATAGCAACTTTAAATATAATACCTATCGATTTTTTTTCTATTCTTTTAATATGAAATATTTTGGTGTGAAAGAAATACAGAAGTAACCAATTTGCCTGATTACTAATTTCAGATATATTCAATATGCCTCCAAAATGTCGTGTCAACCTAAGAAATAGAAGACGTTGGGGAGCGCCGAGTTACAAAAATTAGTTTGAGGAGATGCTATTATTGGCTGTTGATTTAGTTAGAAAAAAAATACAACTTCTTACGAAACTTTTTTAGGCAAAGTTTTAATTTCTAGAATAGTTTTGGTTACTGTGTTTACAATAGGTATTAAACTGTAATGCATAAACAAAAATCCTATTGCTTGGTTCCCTAATAATTATTAAAAAAATGTTTGATTATTTTTTGACAACCCTGATGACATACACCCATTTCTATAATAATTTTCAAATGCTTGGGGCAACTTTACCTATGTATTGGTAGCGCTTACTTAAACGAAGATGGTTGCTTCAAAAATAAATACATCGCTTTTTTTACCGCAAGGAACATTGGTAACTTTACGTTGCGTGCACTCTGGGACACACATTCAATGCAAACTGTAGGCCAGGTAAAGTTGCCAAAAATGTATCAATTTTTCCCCGCTCATACTCTTGGTTATTATAGCGATTCTACATAAACACTCACGCCTGTCACCCAGAGGGTAGGCAGAGACTACGGACTTCCATTTGGCACGATCCTGACACACTTCTCTCGCCTCCTTTACATCCATATATCTACGCATACACGCTCGTCGGTTAAGGGTACTCCTAATCTGGCCCATTTTCAATATATCGCCAATTTGGTCGATAAACCTTCGTCTAGGGCGTCCCTTCCCGAATCTTCCGTTCACTTCTGCAACATAAATTTGCACTTCTGCAACATAAACTCTTTCCTCGTTCATTCTTTCTACATGACCAAACCACCGAAGCATTCCTTTCTTAATCCTGGTCACAACGTCATCTTGTAAACCACACTTTTCTCCTATCACACTATTTCTAACCCTGTCATTCAGATTCAGCCCTAGCATACTCCTTAATGACCGCATTTCTACAGCATTTATTCTACTCTCATGCTTCTTCTGCCAGACCCAACTCTCACTACCATACATTAAAGTAGGGACTAACACAGCATTATGAATTGCCAAACGTGCCTTTTTGACACCTTTTGAATGCCAAACCAGTCCGAGTAGACCCCGTTGATCCTGACACAAGCACTAGAGTCCCTATAAAGAGACCTTAATGCCTGTATCAAACCAGCGCTCAAACCAAACCAAATGAAGATAACTGTTTCTTTAATATAGTTTATTTGCAGATCAAACGTAACAGATATTTTTTAAAGCTTTGGTAGTATTTTTTCTTTATGACGCTATTATTCATGCCGCAAAGGTACCATACATTAGTTGACAGGGCCTGGTTTTGAGAAAAAAAAATATTATTGACCTTGGCCTGACCACAGGTCTGAAGGACTTTGTCCGATACAATGTCGGGATCTGAAAGGTTAATATGCTCACAGCATCAAGAAGGCCCCTTCTAAGTTCACGTATTGTAACGAGTAACTACGGAACCCTATCTCTACATTGTGCGTGACGCACTTGGCCGGTTTTTATTCTTAGTCAGCGCTTACAAAGTTACAATGGGAAATAGATTTTCCACGTTGCGACTACTCCAATTACTTTTTTTTACATACCGTCATCCGTCATTTTATGAACATTGTATTTAAAATCTTTAATCTTACATACGTAATGATTACCAGGTGGCAGGCGGCGGCGCAGACGGGTCTCGTGTTTGGGCGGTAGCAGCGACCACCGCTGGCGGCAGGTGGCCGGGGCCACGAGTGGAGCAGGCGGGGCCACGAGCGGAACGGGCGGGGCCACGAGCGGAGCAACCGGGGCCACAAGCGGGCGACAGGGCCTGAGCGGAGCGACCGGGGCCACGAGCGGAGCGGGCAGCGGGCCCACAAGCGGAGCGACCTGTGGACCTCCATCAGGCGTCAGGCCGACGCTACCACAGTCTCTGGCAGTACTCAACGGCAGGCGCTTCATCGTCGTACCTCGATCGCTTGTGCACTCCGATCAACACTGATCTGTGATCACTGATGCGTCGAAGTTACTGTTTCGACAGAAATATTTCTTATTGAAATATTTAAAAGAATATGTGTATTGTGTGGTTGCCCTTTATGGATACCGAGCTGACGAACATGGGTTCTAGTATGTCAAATAATAACATATTTCAAGGCTTATGCTGGACTGTTTTGAAAAGTTTATGATCAAAATTCTGAAAAGTTTATGATCAATTCTGATAAGTTTATGATCAAATCTAATTTATAATTACGAAAATGAAATTACATATATTTACAGATTATTTCCAGGAAGATTTGCAACCAATCTCACGCTAGAAAGCCTTGAATCACAAATATTCGTAAAATTATATTATAAAAACTCCTATATGAAGTTGAAATATTGAAAGATGTGTTCACTTTTTGTTAGTATAAGATAATTAATAAGTGTTGTGTTTGGTATTTGTGAGTGTGTGTTCGATGATTGTACTAGAAAAGAAATTGAGGGCACATTAAAATATAGTCATTATATTTATTTGGATTTATTTCATGCTAAAAGAAAGACGTTCAGATCTTTTAATTCTGAAAATTATATTATCTTGAAAAACTTAACTTTACTATCACTCACAAATTTCAAAATATGGCATTTATAATTTAAATAATATATTAGAATTACTTTTAGATAACATACAAAATATTATGTATTTGTGGTCAAATAGCATCCTGTATATGAACATTTATTTAGGCTTCGGTTTTTTTAACGTGATACGTTTATCTTTGTTTATCCCAATTTTATCTTTTTGCTACTTAACAATACTTGGACATTATTTTACTTGTATATTCTAATATAACGAAGCTATATTAATGTTGCCCTTACTAAAATATTTTACTGGACAATTTTTGTTGCTGGCAACTAAAATAATTTTAATAACATTTGCAGTAACACATGTGCATGACTAAACAAGAATATTTACGAATTAAAAAACAAAGAACCCGACTGTAGTGACCTTTTTTGTATAAGTGAAGGTGACAAAGAAACACTGTCCACTTGTTGGTATGTCGATACTGTGGCCCATAAACGCCTATATCTATGCTCGTGTAAGAATCAAAATGCAGATGCGTTGTACACTTATGAGGACTGAGATGGAATGCCTTGTTATCACTAAAAGGTCAATGATGAGAACGAAAGATCAAAATTCTTATCACTCACCATTCCATACAAAGCAGTTTTAAGCTATTTTTCACTCCGAAACTGTGTACTATGGTGTTTTTCTTTTGTTTTCGCCGTTTTACCATTTGCCCATTGTGTGACAACGTTATTCGACATTTTATTTTACGATTCTTTTAAAGTTATAGCCAAGATAAATAACTTCCAAAATGTGCAGTTAGTTAATTGTTATATTTGTTACTTTTTATTTTAGTAAATACCTTTAACTCATGTAAAACAAAAAAGTCACACTTGCAAAACCAATATATATTTTGCAGGCACAAACAGTAAAATGTCTTACAAGTTAATATACCTAACATTATTGCCTAAGTTAATTTGTATCATATATATTGTAAGAAATGCAATACTGTATAAAATTGTATACAATACAAAGCTGTTGAAAATCTAATGTGATTTATTTAACTCTATAAGGGAATTCCGTAACGTAATATTTGATTTATTTTTTATTTAAAATTTTATCATTTAATAAAAGTATAAATAGGTTAGTATGCCTACCAATTTCATAGCAATTGTTGCTGATTATTGGCATGTTGGTTGCACATTGGCCAAATAAATTATTTCTCTTACCGTGAGCGCAGATCATAAAACCTAGTGTTAGAATCGTTGGTGCTTACTATAGGCGGTGGTCCTGTAAGTTACATTTAGGTTTAATTTTATAGTAGTTATCTAAAATAAAATAGTGTTGTCAGATGGCATGGGTTATTTAAGTCTAGTTTGAGTGATTTAAAGAGGAAAGTCCTATCTTAGTTATAAAATAATAGTATAGCTAGTGTCGCCGTTTAGTGGCGGCGTAAGACAATCCACTACCCCATATCATCCCGTGGGTGGTCGTAAGAGGTGTCAGAGGGCAGCAGCATCTTCCTGAAAACAATTCAAAATAATAAAAAATTGGTTACCAACCCACCTCCGATGTGTGGCAACTATGACAAATATATGTTCAACGGGAGACGTTTCTGTTGCAATTCATTCATTGTTACATATGAATTGCTTGTATTAATTTGCAAATTACCAAATGCATGTTATCCAAATTCACAATTATTCGTTAAACATTAAGTGTTGTATAACTTTGTTATAACTTTTCTTTTGTCAATTTGAAATATTACGAATTGAAACTAATAATTATTTCACCTAAGATACTGATGAATCAAATTTATATGTCATAAATATTTTCCTTGGTGCGTTTGTTGCATAATATTAAAATGATCTAATTGAACGGCGGAATGGCGATTTCTGTACTTGACATCACGCACCTGTAGCGTTAGACATCTTTACATCTGGTTTAAATAAAATTAGAAGAAAATGAGATTTTGGCATTTCCCATTCAGTTACGATTTCGTCTCTCGAGTGTAAATAGAGGTGATAATGGGAAATTCCATATAAATCTCATGGCCTCAGACACATGGCGGTATAGAATTTGCGTATATTTTATATAATATAAACATCCAGACCGGCGACACGGAGCAGCGTCTTTAAGGTGTCTGAAATACAGCCATTCCCCCAATTTCGGCAAATCCATTGATGGGAGACGCCCATATTCAATAGACTACTGGTAAAGAAAAAAAGGGGTATTTACAGTAATCTATTTAGAACTAAAAATAAAAGACACATTGTCCATTGCGCAGCGAAAAGATGACACGCAGTCGGATGGCAAACGGTGCGGCCTCGCCCACCGCGTCTCCGCGCCGGCGCCGCGCGCGGGACGAGCTCGACCACTTCACCTCCCTCTGCACGCGCGCGCAGCAGCATAGCTACAACGTCGCCGTACAGGTACCTATCAAACAAACGGTGCGGCCTCGCCCACCGCGTCTCCGCGCCGGCGCCGCGCGCGGGACGAGCTCGACCACTTCACCTCCCTCTGCACGCGCGCAGTGGTAGACACAGATGTCCGATGCCGCCAACGCCTGAATAGACCATTAATTCGACATAAGACCAAGTAATGTCCGTCTCTACGTTGGACCCCAGTAAACCCTTGTATCTACCACTGCGCCCCTCATTCTTTCATCCACAATTATGAAGTCTATCATGCTTCTATTAACACCTCTTTCCCATGTATACATGTAGAATCCTCTTATAGCGAAAAAAGTGTTCGTCAAAAATATTCTTTTCCACACATACGGCGAGGAGGTCTTCACCATTCTCATTTACACTTTCATCGCCAAACTTTCTAATATCCTTTCATAACCAGACCTCTTCACCCCAACCCTTCCATTAAAATCTCCTAACATAATAATATTTTCATTTCCCTTACATTTCATCAACATCCTCCTGCATATTAAAACTGCTCTAGGATATAAGTGGGCATAGACATGTCTGGGGCGTACACCCTAGCACAAACAACTTCTTTAAGCCCACTTTCATTCGTATCCATAGCAGCCTTGAGCACTTGCATTCATACTCTCACATTGCCCCATTCTTTCTGAAAGGATGACACCGACTCCTAGCATGCCCGCTCGGTCTCGTCTACACCAGACCAGTACGCGGTATACATGCCATGTGCAGTGGCATCCTTCCTTTCATTCGTCTCATTTACACAACACATCTATTCCTCTATCATTCATCATTTCGCATACTTCATCCATCTTATCATTCATTGCTCCACATACATTCAGCGTAGCCAGACGGGCCTCCGCAATCCACTTTTCGCTCCTCCGGGAGACAGAACGTGACGGGTGGAGCATGGATAACACAAAACTAAAACTAAAAAAAAAATTTTTCGCTCCTTTTTAGTCATAGGCCTTTCCTATGTATGAACCACATGAACATCCACAAAGTTCATTCCTCTAAAACAGAATTCTCTTACTTGTGGAAAGATTTGCCACAACATGCGTATGATTCAATTTTACAGCCATTCACAACACAATTTTGAACCATTTTAAACCAAAAACTCTCAAATAAACCACAATTAAGGGTAAAGTAAAGTCTCAATTTTATGAAACAAGACCAATAGCGCAAGGCCTGTGTTTTTTTTACGCGCCAGCCTTTCGGGTCCCGAACCGAAGGTTGCCCGATACTGGCAGGCGCTAATGTAAACAATGATCTTTTTAATTTTGTATGCCAGCTATATATAAAACTTATATACGTATCAAATCGCTACGAATTAAGCTATTTGATTCTTTAGCCGGGGGAGCCGTCTACTACCATCTCGAGACGGCGAAGCCGGCCTTGCTCTTTCTGACCGAGACGCAGGTGTCCTCTCCGGCTGATACTTCGTATCTCTCCTACCCGGGGTACAAATTGGAACACTCCTTTGTGCCTCGGGCTGGAGTTTGCGTATACGTCAGAGAGGACATCTGTTCTCGACGCCTCGGCAGTCTTGAAGGTTCGGACCTGTCCACCCTTTGGCTACGCGTAGACAGCGGCGACCATTCGCGCGTCTACGGGTGCCTCTACAGGTCCCATAGCGGTAATACCGAAACAGACCGACTCATCGACCACGTGCAAATGGCTATAGATTCCTTGCTACAACAGGTCCCATCCGCAGAGATCGTGATCCTCGGCGATTTTAAAGCCCACTACGCCGAATGGCTCGGTTCACGTTTAACCGACCATGCGGGGAGATCTGTTCATGATTTTGCCTTGGCATATGGTCTCACACAACTGGTTACTTCGCCTACGCGGATTCCAGATGTGGAGGATCATGCACCTTCCCTGTTGGAGCTTCTGCTGACCTCTCATCCGGACAGATATCATGTCTCCGTCGACGCCCCTCTTGACTCCTCGGACCATTGTCTAGTCCGGAGTGTGGTGCCACTCACGCTGAAATCGCGGTTGCTTTCTGCAGGTTGTCGCCGTATTTGGCACTATAGGTCACTACCCTTGAGGGCGGGTTTGCTTCTCGCCGGACGATCCCAACGTTGTTGCTAATTCTGTTGTAGATGTGGTGCTTCAGGGTATGGAACTTTTTATTCCTTCCTCTGTAGTGCCCATCGAAGGCAGATCTCAGCCGTGGTTTAGTCGCTCCTGTAAAATAGCATCACGCTATAAGCAGGAGTGCTATAGGGCCTGGGCTGACGCATCAACGTCCCAGGATGTAAACACCAGCGCCCTTAAAAAGAAGTATAATTCCGCCTCCAGGTCCTTCAAAAGAGTCATTGCCAAGGCAAAGTCAGAGCACATAGGCAGAATTGGCGAGAAACTAGTTCGCCTTCCTTCGGGAACCCGTGCATTCTGGTCTCTTGCCAAGGCTTTCCAAGGGAACTTCTGTCAGCCATCTCTTCCATCTCTGCACAGGAAGCACGACTCACTGGCCCAAGGAGAAAGCCGATCTGCTAGGCTCTTTCTTTGCGTCCAACTCGACTTTCGATGACGGGGGGAACACACCTCCGCCCATCCCGCGGTGTGAGTCCTGTTCACACAGCGCTCGCTTTGCAAAACACTCCTCTCCCTGGACATCCACAAGTCGAGTGGGCCTGACGGAATCTCCCCAATTGTGCTGGGCACGTGTGCTCCGGAGTTGGCACCGGTTCTAACGCGTCTTTTCCGGTACTCCTACTCCCTAGGTGTAGTCCCGAAATCATGGAAGACGGCTTTTGTCCACCCGATCCCTAAAAAAGGCGACCGCTCAGACCCGTGCGACCGACCAGATGCGGTACCTTGAGGATCACCAGCTGATTAGTGACCGCCAATACGGTTTTCGTCGGGGCCATCAGCTGGTGATCTTCTGGTCTACCTGACTCATAAATGGGCGGAGGCAGTAGAGTCCAAGGGGGAGTTTGGACATTGCGATGGCCTTCGATCGGGTTCGGCACAAAGCGCTTCTTTCGAAGCTCCCTTCCTATGGGTTTCCCGAGAAATTGTGCAATTGGATCACCAGCTTTCTTGCAGATCGGACCATCAAGGTCGTTGTAGACGGTGCATGCTCCGACTACAAGCCTATTAATGCTCGTGTTCCACAAGGCTGCGTGCTATCACCAACGCTGTTTCTTCTGCATATCAATGATATGTTGCAAACCGGTAAAATTCATTGCTATGCAGATGACAGCACTGGTGATGCTCTATACACCGGCCGTGCCAATATTCTCGGGAAAACGTCGCCGAGTATCGGAACAAACTTGTGTCTGAAGTCGAGTCTTTGCTGAACAAAGTCTCGGATTGGGGGCGACTAAATCTAGTCCAGTTTAATCCTCAGAAGACACAAGTTTGCGCGTTTACCGCTAAAAAGAACCCCTTTGTCGTATCTCCTCAGTTTCTAGGCACTCCCCTTGTTGCTTCAGCCAGTATCGGAATCCTCGGCGTCGACATATCAAGTGACGTGCAGTTTCGTGGTCACTTGGAAGACAAGGCCAAATTGGCCTCTAAAAAGCTTAGCGTGCTCAGCAGAACGGGACAGTATTTCTTGCCGGCACACCGCCTGCAACTTTACAAGGTGCAGGTTCGGCCTCACATGGAATACTGTCCCCATCTCTGGGCTGGGGCTCCCCAGTAGAGATGAGACGTATTTACGCAACCAGGTTTAAAAAAAAAGGTTTTCACTTCAAAGTACGGCGCCCTGGTACGAGCAAAAAATACTTGCAAGTATGAAAGTATGTGTTGTAAGTCAGTTGCTCGAAGAACTTGAACACTACACATGAAAATACTTGCATAGCAAAAATTATAGGAATAAATTAATAGGAATAAGAAACTCAATCGTATTTGTGAATAAAAAATAATTTTAAGTTCAAAAAAATTTTTTTGCTACTTATTCATAATACGATAACATGGAATACGGGTCGAATTCCTATGCAAGTATTTTCAAATATTGAGACGGCTGGACACGTCGCTCGCGTCGCAAGCAGCGCGGGGACCGCTCGACGCCTTGGCGGGGGGGACGCGCAGGGAGTGGGTTGTCGAGCCCGAGTATTTACAAAGAAGGCCGAATGCTTGAACCGAAATCTGCGTATGTACTTAATGCACGTGCCATCCGATCGGGTCGGGAACTTGTCAATCAAATAAGCTAACTTACACGAAACATATTAAGGAGCATAATTGCGTAAACATGCTATTCATAAAATTTCTTTTGACTATTTCGCACCATTCACCCTTATATCTATATACAAAAGAGATATATTGCGTATATTTTATTTATTTGTAAGTAATAAAATGATGTTTATATTCGAGGATGTAAAAGTTTTGTTTCGATTTTTTGTAAATTCAGTTGTTATTGTGAACTGATTACGTAACCTACTGATCGTGACCTAATTTTTAAATAGTTATTTCGCGTGTTTATTGAATTTAGAGACAATTTTTAAACTTTTATTAATTAGTGTTTAGTCCTAAGTCTGTGATTTAAAAAGTAGGAGGGAAAGATTTCATTTCGTTAACAAAAAAATTAAAAAATGTTCAATCAAAATTGTGGCCCGACTCGAACTAGTCATTCATATATATATTGATACTAACAAATACTTTCAAGTATTTTTAAAACCTGGTTTTCGACCCTGGTATTTTTCCATACTCGTATTTAGAAGCCCTGGTATTAAATATTGCAAGTATGTCTCTTTTCAATATGACAAGTATGTCTACTCTCCAGTTCCAGCTCCTTCCACTTGACCGCATCCAGCGCAGAGCGGCTCGAATCGTCGACGGCCGAGTCCTTTCCGATCGGCTCGATTCACTGGCGCTGCGAATTGATGTTGCATCCCTTTGCATTTTCTTTCGCATTTACCACGGGGAGTGCTCTGAGGAATTGTTCGGATTAATCCCAGCCGCCAAATTTCACGAACGCACATCGCGGCAAAACTCCCGATACCATCTGGATGCTTGGCGGTCTACCACTGTACGTTTCACTTGGAGTTTTCTTCCGCGTACGACCTCTCTGTGGAATAATTTACCACCGGCGATTTTTCCGGACCGATGCGACTTAGGGACCTTCAAGAAAAGAGCTTACTCCTTTTTAAAAGGCCGGCAACGTACTTGCAATTCCCCTGGTGTTGCAGTTGTTCATGGGCGGCGGTAGTCACTTACCATCAGGTGAGCCGTATGCTCGTTTGCCCCTCTCCTATAAAAAAAAAATTCTACTTTTATAAATATTATCAATCTCATTTCAAAATGACGCAATTTTGCCGGTTTCTTGTACATAAAGGGTACCTAAGTATTATGGTATTAAACCATTATATAAAAAGGCTTTCAAATTATCTCTTCATTACTTTATTGATTTTATATTGTAATTTTGGATTTCTAAACTTGAAGTTATTTAAAATAAAAGACAATACAGGTATAGGTATTAAAGTTTATTTTTTATTTTTCTTTCGGGCACCTTGCTTTGGTGCTTGCGGCTTTCCAAATGTCTTGCTTTTATTTGGACCTTTCCCTTTTAGAGGACCCTTACCCTTTTTCTGCGGTGATCCCTTCCCTTTTTGCATACGATTTGCGTCATACCGGAGTCGTTTTGTGGCTGCTTTAGATGTATCAGTTAAATCGGTTGCGAAATTGCTCTGTTTCTTTTTATTTCTCGCCATAGAGTTTGCTCTGAACTGTGGCCTATCATCGTCGTCCTCAACTGCTCTTATCCTACGCTGTTTTTTCTTGCGTTTGGCCATCCTCGACTGGAGCAATGCGACCTGATCATTTAAAATATAGGCTTTGAAACACAACAAACAACTACGCATTTAAAAAAAAATTAAAACACGAAAGATTAAAATTAGTACAAAAAGTCATGTGCTGATGTAGGCGTGTCCTAGACAATGAAGTTTAGAACTACAGACATATGACACATAATAAATTAATAGTTTAAAATTGTACCTAACGAGCCACAAAGACAAAAAGTTTAAAACACATAAAGGAAATAGTTCGCATATGACTGGCAAATCCATCAATATAATCCTCAGAGCAACCAGTTAGTTCATAATTGTGATTTTCTTTTCTTTTTGGATACTGTTACTTATTTGAAAATGTATGTATTGTTATTATATCAAATTTTGTGACATACCTTGGGGAGGCCTATGTTTAGCAGTGGATTTATGAAGGGCTGCTGTAATGATGATGAATTAAATTTTAAAGGGGAAAAATTCATGACCCTAGTATATTGAAATATAACAATGAATTGTTTATGGTTATAACACATTCGAATTACGCAAAATATTACATGTTAACTTTTTATTACGAAGACATATTTAACAATTTCACTGCTGTAAAATTTAAGACGATTAATAAAGAGACAAGATTAATTGTTTATTTAGTCACGCTTTGGTAGATGAATTAATGTTTTGTCATTTTGAATTATGAACTTTATACATTTTTCCGACGCGAGCCATCAAACAATTGCTTTGTGAGGTCAATTCACTACCCTGTATCATTCTGGTTTATTCCACTTTTTCCCACCAAATGTCCCCCGGTGGGACAAAGTGGACTCTTTAAAATGTGTTCGTCTACTTTTCACCACTAGGGCTGTCAAGCTCAAAAAATAGAGGTAAGGTAATAATAATTCGTATAGAGCTAAAATTGGTACAAATGTTAGAAACACCATTAAAAATAAAAAAATTCAAGGTCAAAATTCGCAAATATGGGTTTTTGCATTTTCAGCTAAATGGTAAGTTTTATCATAAAAATAGATCTTAGCCTTTTTTCTCTAAGAATCTATTTTTCTGAGATATAGCGATTCAAAAAGTTGAAAAAGTTTCGACGCCACCTGTGAGGCTCGTTTTTTTAACGTGGTTTCCCCGGTAGACCGATTACATGATTTATTGTGTTTAATTGCTAACTGTTTAATTAAAAAATATTGTATTGTCGGGAATGAGGGTAAAAAATAAAAGGAAATACGAACAAAAGAAAGGTAGAATGGTAATCTCCCACTTGTTTTAGCAGTATAAAGTATCGCACAGGCGACTAAGAGGCATCAGTCTGTAATTCTAAGAGTCCCACTGTCGTTACTATGCCCGTTGGGTATTCTACTAGTGTAGGCAAGGAAGGTCTTGTTGCTGAGAGGCTGCGCTGTATTACATTGAGATGGGTAGTGATGCTGTTGGTTTGTATACTTTGGTGTTATCATGTAATTGGGGTCCTGATAGTAAGCAGGGTTTGTTACCGAGTAGTGTTCTTTTATTTAAATACTTTTGGAATTATTTCTAACATCAGAAGTGGAATAGTTTCTTACATCAGAAGTGGGATAGTCCCTGTTATCGTCCACATATTATCTTCGAATAGTGCGAGGTTATTACGTTGGTGAAACACTATGATGCGCCTCGCGTCACAAATGCATTACCTTTGTTTTTATGTTAAATGTCGCAATGAAATTTGCTGCCCTATTTACGACAATGACATACCATTAAAGTGTAAAGTAAAAGTATAAAGTGAAATGTTTTAAGCCAAAAGTTAAGTCTTTTTGTTCGATTTATATTAAAAGTACCCGCGAGTACTTTCATTGTTTCTTCACGTACCCAAATATGTTAACAAATGTTGAAAGAATTGTTTAAGGCACCTAAATGAGTTATAGTTTGCATTCAGTGAAAACTTAACTTGTTCGAGTTTTGTTGTATTTGATGAATGTCGAGTTATGATGTTTTGTGAAATGATATGAAAATACGTAGCCACGAAAAAATGTAGCCCATACATTTTAAAGTTCGAAATGTTGAAGCGATGTACCAAAATAAAGGATTAACTTTAACGTGGTATGAATTGAAAAAATAAGTAGCCTTTTAATGTGTTGATAAGTGTTACAGTTTACTCAGAATATTATGTGGTCGACAAAATTGGGGTTTGCTGTCGAGAGGTGCGCTTTACTAGACGCTAACCAGCATCGACAAGATGCTTATGGCAACGAGGGTCGTCGGCAGCCACGAACTTTCACCGTCTGTGATTTTTTGTTCGATTCGTCGCAATCTACGGGAAAGCTGGGCTCCAGTATGCGGGGGCCCTATAAGGTCTCGTGCGTGCTGCCAAGCCATCGCTACAGCCTGCGACTTCTCGGTGGATCTAATGGCAGGCGACGCAAGCGGCCGCCGAACACATGGTGCTTTGGCGCGGCAAGTAGACGTCTGACGCTTACTCAGTTTTCGTTGCGAGTGGTGAGCCATGTCACGCGGATATCTACATTTGACTTTTTTATATTTACAATGTGTGATATTTTGATTTTTATATTTGCAATGTGTGTAGTGGCCTACGCCTCTGCATGCAGTTGCCTTTTGTAATGCATAGATCTTGCGCAGTTGCCTCCTTCCCCTTGGAATATTATGTGGTGGGATCAGTCTCTCCACATGGTTGCCGTTTTTGCAGTGTGTGCAATGGTTTGTGAGTGCCATGTCACACAGTTGCCGTTTCTTAAGAGAATGTGTGGTGAACTTTCGAAGCCCGGAATTCTATGGTTCGTATTAATTATTCCAAAAGTATGGAAATACTTTTGGAATAATTTCTAACATCAGAAGTGGAATAGTTTCTTACAGTATCAAATAAAAAAAATTACTATTGGAAATTATGAAAGCGGTGTAAATTATGAGTAATTGGGGAAAACTATTCGTCTGATTGATAATTATCTAATGGAACTTCAAGTGTTATATCTCCCTTTTCTTCTTATTTTACTTTTTCTTCCTCTTCCTGTTGGATACATGTGAATTGTTCTACGAGCGATGCATCAGATGTCTCCTCCCTGATATCATTAGAATCCTCTTCTAATGGCGATTCAACATTGGAGCACGATTTGCCTTGACAACTGGAACATGCTAATGAATACAACAATCCAACTTTTTTGCAACCGCATACACTACACCCCTTTTTGCAATTGCAAAAAATTGTATTTAGGAGTTTTCCGGTGCAGGTGGGAGTAAAGTCTGAATTGGTTCCAATGTATTGTCAATGAACATCTAACCCCAGTCTTCTGGGTCTAGTTTATTACCAAGCCAAACTTGAACTTGATAATATACCCGAAATAGATGTTGATGAGCAGAAGCAGAGGTTGGGTGAAGACAAGCTAATTGCACTCGTTTTTTGTTATATGTATTTCTTATAAAAGGAATGTGTCGAAATTTATTTAAGCAGGTTTCTCTTTTTAGAGCTTCGTATACTTAAAGAAGGAAGCAAATTCCTTCAGTGATTACAGATTGTGTAGTCAGAGTTACTCTCTTTAAAAATTTCAACACAATTATTTGTCAAACAATTTCTAAACTTTTATTTTACGCCTCCGCAGCCAGTTATTGCGTGTGAAAATAGTATGTGATTTTGGCATTTCGAAAAAGCAGGTAAACTTTTGGATGAATATATTTCCGATTGATGTTGATCCAATATTTTTTGAAAAACACAATTGTGACCTTGAATTTTTTTTTGCAGATGTAGGAACGATGGTGACTTTTCACATTTCATTTATAATGGTGTCCCTAACATTCGTACCTATTTTTAGCTCTATGCGAATTATTATAATCTTACCGCTATTTTTTGAGCTAACTTGACCGAACTAAAATATTCCCTGCTTTATACTTCTCGGCATGTATATCGTTGTATATTTGTCTTTTTAAGAGGTCATATTATGAAACATCTGGTAAGTAAATCTTTTATTATCGTTGTCTGTGATTTCTGTAGATAACTCCAAAAAATGTTATAAACAATATGTAAATCTATGACTTATATTGATTACAATTATTTAATTTTGATTATTTGTTTTTTTTTTTTTTTTTGCTTGAAAAACACTTCAAGATCTTAGAATTTGCTTATGCCAGCCCTAGTGGGGAAAAGTGGACGAGGTTTATTATAACAGTGTAATTTATCCCACCAAGAAACGATTAGTGGGGAAAAGTAGACGAACACATTTTAAAGAGTCTACTTTGTCCCACCAGTGGGAAAAAGTGGAATAAACAATGTGGGTATATATCAACCCGTGGGTGTCGTAAGAGGCGACAGAAGGAAATGTTAAATTCAATATATAGATAAGTCCTATGTCAAATTGTTAATGAAGAGATAAATTACCTTCTCCATCTCCCTTCTGACTCTCTCCTCAGCTGTGTCCTTAGGTGTGTGCTTAGTTTGCTTTTTATTTTTTTTCTTGCTGTCTTCATCGTCGGAATCATCGTCGCGCTTCCGCTTTTTCCCTTTGCCTTTGAGATTTTCTGTTGTATTATGAAATAATCAGTACATAACAAAAAATAATAACAGATCTTTAAACCGTCATCGTCAATCCTCTTCAAAAGATTACCCGAAACTGATTAGAGAAGAAAGGGGTTTATCGATAAATCCCATTCACCACCCAGCCTTTGCTGGGTGTTGAATAAACCAGGCAAACTACATAGTTTGTATTACAAAATAACATATTAGTAAAAATAATAACTTCGAACTTTAAAATAAACTGTACGTGGTAGAGCCATGCTGCAGCTATATTAGTAGCGTAGTTGTAGCACGAATGGGTCGGCTCGACCGGGAAGGACCACGCTCTCACAGAATACAAGCATAAAATAGCAGCTTAACACTGCTGTGTTTCGTATGGTGCGTGTAGAGAACCGGAGACCCTTTTACTGGAAACAAGGGCATTCAATCTTAGTTCTCATGGGTGACAACACATCTACATTTTGATTCGCAAACGAGGATAGATGTAGATGTCACAGCACCACCTACCAGGTGAACTGTGTGCTCGTTTGTCACCATATCCTATAAAAAAACTTATCATAGTTTTTATAGGGTAGGGTGACAAACGAGCACACAGTCCACCTGATGGTAAGTGGTTGCTGTGACCTATAGACTATATCTATTCTCAATAAAGAATCGAAATACAGATGCGTTATCACACGTGAGGACTAAGATGGAATGCCTCTTTTCCAGTAAAAGGGTCTCCGGTTCTCTCACACACCATAAGAAACACAGCAGTGTTAAGCTGCTATTTTACGCTGGTATTCTGTGAGAGCGTGGTCCTACCCCGGTCGAGCCGACCCATTCGTGCTACAACTATACCAGTAATATAGCTGCAGCATGGCTCTACCACGGACAGTAACACATAGTTAGGAAAGAACATTAAGCGGTCACTATTCCAGGAAAATGAAGCTATGACCTGATAATTTAATAATTTTAATAAATGCATAGTTAACCTTTTCCTGGTTGACGAGTTAATGCAAGCCTCTCTTTTTCTTCTCTTTTTTCTTTAGGCGTCTGGAACCAGTCATGTTGCCGCTTGACTTCCAACTGAGGTCCATTTTCTTTCTTGATGTTACTCTCCAGTTTAGCAGTTTGCTTCTCCATTTTATTCAGTTGTTTTTCTGCATACTCCTCATCAAGTATAGCAGCTATAAAGAAATTTAGGATTATTGTGTTGATTTATATATACTATCCATCCATCCATTAAAACCTATAAAAGTCCACTGCTGAACATAAGGTCTCCTCCATAGATTGTTTTTGAATTTTGTGTGGGAATTTTGCCATAGTTGTTAGGCTTGTAAGGCGGGTTGGTAACCGGAGTTTCATATTATTTTGAGTTGTTATCAGGAAGATGATGCTGCCCATCTTCTGTTTCAGTTTCCCATTGTCGCCTCTTACGACACCCATGAGACGATATAAGAACGCTATTAATAGCGAGTCTGTCAGTAGAGTTACTTCGCGAGTAACGCGAGATGTCGGGCGGCACGAGTATCGCGAGTGGACGCGAGTGACTCACCTATCTCGGGCTCGAGGCGGGCGAGGCGCGCGCGGTACTTGGCCACGATGTCGGGCGGCACGAGTATCGCGAGTGGACGCGAGTGACTCACCTATCTCGGGCTCGAGGCGGGCGAGGCGCGCGCGGTACTTGGCCACGATGTCGGGCGGCACGAGTATCGCGAGTGGACGCGAGTGACTCACCTATCTCGGGCTCGAGGCGGGCGAGGCGCGCGCGGTACTTGGCCACGATGTCGGGCGGCACGAGCATCGCGAGTCGACGCGAGTGACCACCTATCTCGGGCTCGAGGCGGGCGAGGCGCGCGGTACTGGCCACGATGTCGGGCGGCACGAGTATCGCGAGTGGACGCGAGTGACTCACCTATCTCGGGCTCGAGGCGGGCGAGGCGCGCGCGGTACTTGGCCACGATGTCGGGCGGCACGAGTATCGCGAGTGGACGCGAGTGACTCACCTATCTCGGGCTCGAGGCGGGCGAGGCGCGCGCGGTACTTGGCCACGATGTCGGGCGGCACGAGTATCGCGAGTGGACGCGAGTGACTCACCTATCTCGGGCTCGAGGCGGGCGAGGCGCGCGCGGTACTTGGCCACGATGTCGGGCGGCACGGCGCGCGACTTGACGGGGCGGCGGGCGCGGCGCACGATCGCCTTCACGAGCGCGCGCTCGCCCTCGCCCGCCAGCGACACGGACACACCAGCGCGCCCTGCACGCGCTGTTCTACCCACCTAAATTAAAAAAAACATATACCATATTATTTTTAATTCACCTTTTCTCGCCTGGACAGCTGCTTAGTCTATACATATTATAAAGCGCAAGTCCGGTCGTGCATGGAGTATTGCTACCATATATGGGCTGGTACAACAAAATGCCACCTTGTAGCTTTGAAATCAATGGTAGGCGTTCTAAGAGCCTTATTGGTGACCCGAGTCTGGTCAAACCAATCTTACCAGCCTCAAACAGATGCGCAAAGTAGCCAGCCTTTTGATTTTCTACAGGATGCATTTCGGAGAGTGTGCGCAAAAATTGCATAACTTAATTCTTCTTTATCCCTTCCACCAATCAGACGCTCGGCCAGACTGCCACCCTTTGGTTGTCAACTTCCCACGCATTCGAACCAAACGGTTTGCTACATTTTTCGTCATACGTACAGCAAAGGAGTACCAGCATCTGTTTTTCCATCCAATTACAATGTGGGTGTCTTCAAGGCAAGAGTGAATAAGCTATTATTAAGCATCTTTGACTGCATCACCACTTACCATCAGGTGAGATAGTAGTCAAGGGCTTTTTATTTTTAGTTGATATAAAAAAATCTGGCTTATCTCCCGGTTTGCTTCCCACTGTCGCCTCTTACGACACCCACAGAATGATATGGGGTAGTGGATATTCTACTATACGGCAACTAATTTTTACACGGTAAACCAATATTTTTTGAACATTAAATGATTCATAAACATAGCTATGACACTACGAAATATTAAACTAATATTTTAACAATAAATTATGCATAACAGCTTTCACAAGACAAAATATGAAAATAATATTTTTTACAATCATTGATTCATAGCACAGCTTTCACAATACAAGATTTAGAAAATATTCCATTACAGTTTCCTTATGCGTCTTCAACACACAAGCGGCTTGTGGTAGCGGCTAACCGCGAGCCGCAGCTCCAGCCGCTGTAACAACACACCACCGCGGCTGGAGTGGCGGCCTGAAGCGCCATTCACTGTGGTGTCTGTGCTGCGATCGGACGTCAGTCAACATGGCTAACCGTGACGAAATCTTATTACTCTTATTATATCCAGTAATATTATCCCATAAATGGCGGCACGAGTATCGCGAGTCGACGCGAGTGACTCACCCATCTCGGCCTGAGGCGGGCGAGGCGCGCGCGGTACTTGGCCACGATGTCGGCGGCACGAGCATCGCGAGTCGACGCGAGTGACCAGGGCGCGAGGCGCGCGCGGTACGGCCACGATGTCGGGCGGCACGAGCGTCGCGAGTCGACGCGAGTGACTCACCTATCTCGGGCTCGAGGCGGGGCGCGCGCGGTACCTGGCCACGATGTCGGGCGGCACGAGGTCGCGAGTCGACGAGTGACTCACCTATCTCGGGCTCGAGGCGGGCGAGGCGCGCGCGGTACTTGGCCACGATGTCGGGCGGCACGAGTGTCGCGAGTCGACGCGAGTGACTCACCTATCTCGGGCTCGAGGCGGGCGAGGCGCGCGCGGTACTTGGCCACGATGTCGGGCGGCACGAGTGTCGCGAGTCGACGCGAGTGACTCACCTATCTCGGGCTCGAGGCGGGCGAGGCGCGCGGTACTTGCCACGATGTCGGGCGGCACGAGTGTCGCGAGTCGACGCGATGACTCACCTATCTCGGCTCGAGGCGGGCGAGCGCGCGCGGTAGGCCACGATGTCGGGCGGCACGAGTGTCGCGAGTCGACGCGAGTGACTCACCTATCTCGGCTCGAGGCGGGCGAGGCGCGCGCGGTACTGGCCACGATGTCGGGCGGCACGAGTGTCGCGAGTCGACGCGAGTGACTCACCTATCTCGGGCTCGAGGCGGGCGAGGCGCGCGGTGCCTAGCCACGATGTCGGGCGGCACGAGTGTCGCGAGTCGACGCGAGTGACTCAACTATCTCGGGCTCGAGGCGGGCGAGGCGCGCGCGGTACGCACACGATGTCGGGCGGCACGAGTGGTCGCGAGTCGACGGAGTGACTCACCTATCCGGGCTCGAGGCGGGCGAGGCGCGCGCGGTACCACACGATGTCGGGCGGCACGAGTGTCGCGAGTCGACGCGAGTGACTCACCTATCTCGGCTCGAGGCGGGCGAGCGCGCGGTACTTGGCCACGATGTCGGGCGGCACGAGTGTCGCGAGTCGACGCGAGTGACTCACCTATCTCGGCTCGCCGAGGCGGGCGAGGCGCGCGCGGTACTTGGCCACGATGTCGGGCGGCACGAGTGTCGCGAGTCGACGCGAGTGACTCACCTATCTGGGCTCGAGGCGGGCGAGGCGCGCGGTACTTGGCCACGATGTCGGGCGGCACGAGTGTCGCGAGTCGACGCGAGTGACTCACCTATCTCGGGCTCGAGGCGGGCGAGGCGCGCGCGGTACAGCCACGATGTCGGGCGGCACGAGTGTCGCGAGTCGACGCGAGGACTCACCTATCTCGGGCTCGAGGCGGGCGAGGCGCGCGCGGTATCACCACGATGTCGGGCGGCACGAGTGTCGCGAGTCGACGCGAGTGACTCACCTATCTCGGCTCGAGGCGGGCGAGGCGCGCGCGGTACTTAGCCACGATGTCGGGCGGCACGAGTGTCGAGTCGACGAGTGACTCACCTATCTCGGGCTCGAGGCGGGCGAGGCGCGCGGTACTTGCCACGATGTCGGGCGGCACGAGTGTCGCGAGTCGACGCGTGACTCACCTATCTCGGGCTCGAGGCGGGCGAGGCGCGCGGCACTTGGCCACGATGTCGGGCGGCACGAGTGTCGCGAGTCGACGCGAGTGACTCACCTATCTCGGCTCGAGGCGGGCGAGGCGCGCGCGTACTCTAACACGATGTCGGGCGGCACGAGTCGCGAGTCGACGCGGTGACTCACCTATCTCGGGCTCGAGGCGGGCGAGGCGCGCGCGGTACGCCACGATGTCGGGCGGCACGAGTGTCGCGAGTCGACGCGAGTGACTCACCTATCTCGGGCTCGAGGCGGGCGAGGCGCGCGCGGTACTTGGCCACGATGTCGGGCGGCACGAGTGTCGCGAGTCGACGCGAGTGACTCACCTATCTCGGGCTCGAGGCGGGCGAGGCGCGCGCGGTACTTGGCCACGATGTCGGGCGGCACGAGTGTCGCGAGTCGACGCGAGTGACTCACCTATCTCGGGCTCGAGGCGGGCGAGGCGCGCGGTACGGCCACGATGTCGGGCGGCACGAGTGTCGCGAGTCGACGCGAGTGACTCACCTATCTCGGGCTCGAGGCGGGCGAGGCGCGCGCGGTACAGCCACGATGTCGGGCGGCACGAGTGTCGCGAGTCGACGCGAGTGACTCACCTATCTCGGGCTCGAGGCGGGCGAGGCGCGCGCGGTACCACCACGATGTCGGCGGCACGAGTGTCGCGAGTCGACGCGAGTGACTCACCTATCTCGGGCTCGAGGCGGGCGAGGCGCGCGCGGTACCACCACGATGTCGGGCGGCACGGCGCGCGACTTGACGGGGCGGCGGGCGCGGCGCACGATCGCCTTCACGAGCGCGCGCTCGCCCTCGCCCGCCAGCGACACGGACACACCAGCGCGCCCTGCACGCGCTGTTCTACCCACCTAAATTAAAAAAAACATATACCATATTATTTTTAATTCACCTTTTCTCGCCTGGACAGCTGCTTAGTCTATACATATTATAAAGCGCAAGTCCGGTCGTGCATGGAGTATTGCTACCATATATGGGCTGGTACAACAAAATGCCACCTTGTAGCTTTGAAATCAATGGTAGGCGTTCTAAGAGCCTTATTGGTGACCCGAGTCTGGTCAAACCAATCTTACCAGCCTCAAACAGATGCGCAAAGTAGCCAGCCTTTTGATTTTCTACAGGATGCATTTCGGAGAGTGTGCGCAAAAATTGCATAACTTAATTCTTCTTTATCCCTTCCACCAATCAGACGCTCGGCCAGACTGCCACCCTTTGGTTGTCAACTTCCCACGCATTCGAACCAAACGGTTTGCTACATTTTTCGTCATACGTACAGCAAAGGAGTACCAGCATCTGTTTTTCCATCCAATTACAATGTGGGTGTCTTCAAAGCAAGAGTGAATAAGCTATTATTAAGCATCTTTGACTGCATCACCACTTACCATCAGGTGAGATAGTAGTCAAGGGCTTTTTATTTTTAGTTGATATAAAAAAATCTGGCTTATCTCCCGGTTTGCTTCCCACTGTCGCCTCTTACGACACCCACAGAATGATATGGGGTAGTGGATATTCTACTATACGGCAACTAATTTTTACACGGTAAACCAATATTTTTTGAACATTAAATGATTCATAAACATAGCTATGACACTACGAAATATTAAACTAATATTTTTAACAATAAATTATGCATAACAGCTTTCACAAGACAAAATATGAAAATAATATTTTTTACAATCATTGATTCATAGCACAGCTTTCACAATACAAGATTTAGAAAATATTCCATTACAGTTTCCTTATGCGTCTTCAACACACAAGCGGCTTGTGGTAGCGGCTAACCGCGAGCCGCAGCTCCAGCCGCTGTAACAACACACCACCGCGGCTGGAGTGGCGGCCTGAAGCGCCATTCACTGTGGTGTCTGTGCTACGATCGGACGTCAGTCAACATGGCTAACCGTGACGAAATCTTATTACTCTTATTATATCCAGTAATATTATCCCATATATTGTTTTAATCCAAATGCTTTTCTAATCACGGTGTAAAGTATCATACGCGACTTTTACACGCGACACTTACATTGCAATTGAATACAACTGGCCGCCACCGCAAGCCGCTTGTGTGTGGGAGACGCTTTATGTACAATACATTCACATGGGAAATCTATTAATAAATCTGATATTTTTATATTTTTTTTTAATTCCACGGATCGATATCGGGCAGTGCATATTCTTACACCGCCACTTTTATTTTTCACTAGCACGTACTCGGCGCGTTGCTGCCACAGAAGAAATAATTGTGAAAATGTCGTTTTAAATTTGGAAGAGTTATATTGTTTAATTAGAAATGATAATACATTGATTGAAGTTGAATGATATATACCTAACTTTCAAATAAATTTCTCGGTACGACACGCGCCACCTACTGTAAGTTAATTGTACTATGCCTACAACCTTCACGCAAGTGCAAGCAATAAGTTGACAAAGTTTTACCGCAATCTGATGAATGGTATAGCAGCGCATAAAATACGAACAAAAAACATTAATTTTTATATACTAGACATTAAACTACCTGGTAGTCGGCGCATTGCTGCGGCAGAAGAAATAATTATGGAAATATCGTTTTAAATTTGGAAGAGTTATATTGTTTAATTAGAAATGATAATACATTGATTGAAGTTGAATGATATATAACTTTCAAATAAATTTCTCGGTACGTACGCGCCACCTACTTTAAGTTAATTGTACTATGCCTACAACCTTCGCGCAAGTGTAAGCAATGACAAAGTTTTACCGCAATCTGGTATAGCAGCGCATAAAATACGAACAAACAAAAGTTAATTTTTATATATTAGATTGCTAGATTTTTTTTTAAAGTTACCCTGTGAATATAATGTTCCAACGTGGCCGGCAATGTAAAGTTGAGGACGGTCTTAACGCCGGGTATGTCGAGACCACGAGCTGCCACGTCCGTGGCCACCAGCACATCGACCTGCTCCTCTTTGAATCTCTTGAGCGAGTCCAAACGTTGAGGCTGGTTTAAAGCCCCGTGTAATTCCGCTACCTAGAAACAACAAAAAGGACGAAAGAAAGTTATAAGTGTCCCTGCTGGATTGCAATTTTTTAACATTTATGGGATTAGATTGTCGGTGGGATAGTTTTTAAATTATTATTATACTTTGTAGTACTCAGGACAGTGCTTTGTGGCATTCCTTGTCAGCAGTGGACTTGGCGATTGTAATGATGATGATGATGAATATTTTGTAACAGAAAATAAGATATGTATATATTAAATCGTGAAGAGAAAATTTTGTACCCCCTTTAAAGCAAATTGTGCATCCTGAGTCCTGACTGCCATGTTGGACTAGTGGTTTCCTTGCTTGTATACCTACAATTAAGATATATTCTAATCAATGGTAGGCCGTACGCATATCCTGCGGTGTCGTAAAAGCCGAATATGGGATTTGCCAGAAAAATCTTATGGCATCCGACAGATGGCAGTATAACCATCTCATTTACGCCACATGTAAAATACCCACACTGATGACGGACGGCAGTCAAAGGTGCGAGACGTCTGACCCTGCGATCGTCAATTCGTCTGCCAAGCGTGAAGATTATGGCAAATCCTCCATACAACGGGAGATAAGTGATAAAATTAAAAATTTTGTACAACTGACTTCAATATAAATTATTAAGGATAACTCAAAAACTATTGGCCAGACCTTGATCAATGATGGTGCTTGTCATGTGGTCCCATGACAAAAAAAAAACACAAATAAAAAGTAAAGACAAACCTCGTAACACAAATTATCAAATTATCAATTGAAAATTAATAATGAATTGACTAGATCAAATCAAGAAATCGCAGCGGTGTTTGAAAAATATTTCACTGATATACCTATTTTGACAACAAAGTCATTGAATACTTCCCCAACTGTCGCCGATTCATTACTCAAACAGAATGTTAATACATGTTTAAAAGAATTTAGATTTGAAAAAGTATTACCACAAGATATTGTAAAATATTTCAAAACCCTTGATGTAAAGAAAACCGCAGATTTATGGGGGATTTCCGTTACAGTTATTTCGTCCTTATTAGATTTAATTGCACCTCATCTTGCTATTATTTTTAATACTTGTATCGAATCTGGTGTGTTTCCTGATTTAATGAAACATAGTAAAGTAATACCTTTATTTAAATCTGGAAGTACATTGGACCCCGCTAATTTTAGACCTATTTCTGTACTACCAACTCTGAGTAAATTTTTTGAAAAGATTATTTTAGATCCATTGTTAAATTTTTATAATTAAAATAAATTACTCCATAAAAATCAATTTGGTTTCATAAGGGGTCGCTCGACAACTGACGCAGGTGTCGAGCTTATTTGAAATATATTTTTAATGCCTGGGAGAGTCCACAAGATGCCTTAGATATTTTTTGTGATCTTTCCAAGGCTGTCGATTGTGTTCATCGTGAGATATTAATCAGGAAACTACAACATTACGGTCTCAAAAATATTGCGCTTAGACTTACTATTTCATATTTAAATAACAGATCTCAAAAAATGGTTATCAATGGTAAAGGTTCCTCCGGATTAGTAGTATTAATGGGCGTTCCTCAGGGCTCGATTCTTGGCCCATTCCTGTACTTAGTCTATATTAATGACATACCTTATCTTGTAGGGGACAATCACGATATAGTATTATTTGCTGATGACACATCTTTAAGTTTCAAACTCAAACGACAGTTAATTAATTTTGACAATGTAAATAATGCTCTATCGAAATTAGTACATTGGTTTAACGCCAACAATTTGCTCTTAAACGGCAATAAGACAAAATGTATTAAATTTATAATACCTAATGTTAAACATTCAAATACCAATGTGCTCTTGAATGGGGAAGAGTTGAGTCTTGTGGATACCAATGTTTTTTTTGGTATTACTATTAACGCGAAGCTTTAATGGGGCCCCATATATGTAAATTAGCAGGCATACTTAGTTCTGCAGCATATGCTGTAAGAAAGATTAGAAGTCTCACCAATGTTGAGACACCTAGATTAGTTTACTTTAGTTACTTTCATAGCGTGATGTCTTATGGAATTTTGCTATGGGGTAATGCGACTGACATCGGAAGCTATATTTGTTTTGCAAAAGAGAGCCGTACGGGCGATTTATAACTTAAATTGTAATGAGTCCCTTAGAGAAAAATTTAAAGAAATAAACATATTAACTTTGGCATATCAATATATTTATGAACATAAAAACATAAATAGCTTTGATAAGAATAAAGATGTTCATACTTTAAACACTAGGAACAAGCATAAGCTTGTAATACCAGGGCAATGTATACGCTTTTACAACAAAATCCCAGAAAATGAACAAAATTTGCCAATAAATAAGTTTAAATGTTTTATTAAAGAAAAATTGTACAAAAAGGGTTATTATAATATCAAAGAATACATAAGTTAAAAAAAACCTGGAATGAGGTGATCGCCACCATGCTGGTTCTATTAAAACATTGTACAAAAATTGTACAAAAAAAAATTATTGTAAAGTGAAATATGTTAAAAAAAAGTTCCGCTGGGTTTCTTGCTGGTTCTTCCCAGGACAGAGGTATTTTCCGAACCAGTGGTAAATAAAAAATGACTTTCAATAAGTATTATGTAATAATCTATATTGAATAAAAATTATTCTATTCTAAAAAAACATAGAGTCGAATTGAGTACCTCCTCCTTTTTGAAGTCGGTTGAAAAGATGAATGGTGGTAGCATTTGTCAGTTGCCATAGCTTCGTTCATTTATTAGCAGGATGTGTCACGTACATGATGTACTCATTCACACCCCAATGAGGCCTTTGTGAATATTCTTTATGAAAATAAAATTAAAAAAAAGAGTTCCTTACTTTGATGCCGAGCAGCCCCAATGCAACGTGCAGTCTGTGCGCCTGTTTCTTGGTTTGAACAAATATAACGGCCCGGTCTCTGAACGTACGGCATACGAGCGCCGCAAGGATCGCTTCGCGATCTGACTCACGTTCTTTACGAATCCTAATAGAAAAATTGATTAACTAATTTCATTTTTTGAAGTGATAGTATATTTTAGCATATAGCAACTCATTTTAATCTATGTACGTAGTCTATAAGTTTAATCTGTCAGGTTCAGAGGTTTAAAACATATGTGTGAATTTGCAAGAGAGGAGTTGAGTCAAAAGAGGATCAAATAATGCGAGATTTAGCAAGAGCAATGCAATATGCCTCACACCGGTGATATCTTAGAATAGGTAACTCTTTATGATCTAACGAAACATAAATGATTTACGCTGTCCATTGAATACTCTTTTTTTATAGAATAAGGGTGTCAAACGAACACAGTCCACCTGATGTTAAGTGGATACTGTGGCCCATAGACGTCTACATCCATCCTCGGTTAAGAATCAAAATGCAGATGCGTTGTTATCCCTGAGGACTAAGATGGAATGCCTAGTTTCCAGTAAAAAGGGTCTCCGGTTCTCTGCACTCACCATACGCAACATATTTTAGGCTGGTATTCTGTGAGAGGGTGATCGTTCCCCGGTCGAGCCGATCCATTCGTAGGATGAATCTCACTATAATATAGTTGCAGCATGGGCCTACCACATCAAACAATATTATGTTTACCTCTTTGTCTTGTAACTCTTTATTACAATATACTGAGTCATTACATATTTTCACATATCAGCATCTTACCTGACGAACTCTTGGCGTAGATTGAAAGCCACATCTTTATTGGAGTCGACGAAAAGCTTGACCGGTTTGTTCAAAGAGACAGCTGCCAGATCCTTGACTTCATCGCTCATGGTAGCAGAGAACAGCATGGTTTGACGCTTGGCAGAACACTGTCGTATGATTTCTTTCATTTGCTCCGCAAAATATTCGTCCAGCATTCTAAAAGAGCAAAATAACATTAAAATATACAAATGTTAAAATATTAAATCTTGTATAACTGCAAAATATTAAAACTCAGAGCCATAAAGAAAGATAGAAAGCCGTGCGTACATTTTGGGCATAGGCCAAGGAATATCTACCACGCTACCTCAATGCGTGTTGGCAGACTTCACATGTCTTTGAAATATATATATTTTAATTTATCAGACATGCTGGTTTCCTCAAGATGATTTCACTACCAAGCACTTGGTAAATCAGCACTGAAAATTGCAATTTATAACTTTATTGGTGCTTGCGGGGATCGAACCCGTATTCCTCACGTAGTGTGAAATTGATAGCGATCACTTAGCCCCTGAGCTAACACGACTAATCTAGCAGTAATTTAATTAAAGTATGAAGTCTGTGAAGCAATAGAAAGTATTTAATGAAGACCTATCTGCTTCGTCCAGCACAAGCACCTCAATGGAGTGCAGGCTGAATGATGGCGTGTTCCTGATGTGGTCGATCAGACGCCCTGGAGTTGCTATCACCACGTCCGGGTTGCGACGCAACACACTTTCCTATACAAAAAAATGAGATGTTAGTATATTAGTTGTTGCAGAATTAAATCAAAGTATCTAATACACTACTTATAAAACACATTTATAAGTAGTGTTATAAAACACGTTTATAAGTAGTTTATAAGTATTATAAAACACATTTTTATAGACTTAATTTTTAATTAAATTCCTTTTTTTAAAGTTAAAAGTTTAATTTTTAATAAAAATTTATAGTTCAAAGAAGTTAACTTTAAAAAACTAAAAATAATAAAATAATTTCCACATAATATCTTCTAAAGTCGAGGTTAAAGCATTGTGTATAGAAGAATTAAAGCCCCAACTTCAGAAGCTATTACGTGGAGATAATATTTCACATAAGTGTTATAAAATAAATAGTTTTAAGCGACTAATTTAATAAAGTACTTTTCTGATAGTAAACTCTTCCACTGGGTAGAATTTATTATCAGCGCACTCATGACATTTCGAGCGGAGTGTAAAAAAGGTAAATAAGGAAGGTAGGTAATTAAGATTAGATTTAAGTACCTGATATTTGACATCCAGACCACCAACTGATAGACCAACTGTAACAGACGTGAACTGCGCTAGTTGCCTCGTCACAGCGTGGACCTACAATCATAAACTAAAACATTGAGTTTAAGATGAAAAAGAATCTGCTTAAGGTGACTCAATATGTTAAAGCAAAGATTGAGTAGATTACCCAAGTTTTATTGATTTTTAGTAAGCAAAAGAAACCATTTGTCTCTGTTCTGTAAAATTGTGAAACTGCAAAAAGTTGGCTTAGGAAGAATGCAATAAAAATGTTGTAGCATCTAAAAAATTTAGGGTATAATCAACTCTAAACATTTCCAAAACTTATACAATCTATACTCCTAATGGAGAGTTTATAAGGTAGCTAATATTATTTTGCTACAGGCCGTCCAGCTGTAGTTTATTATATATACTTACCTCTAGGCGGATAGATAGATAAATAACGTATTATTCCATTTATGAAACTTTACCAAACAAATTGGTTGTGAGAGGAAATTTAAAATTTTGACATACAGTTACAATGCGGAATTTAAATATCTATACATAATAATAATAAGAAAATAGAAAGGTTTCCACAATTATAATTTCACGTCTCACCTGAGCACCCAGCTCCCTAGTTGGCACCAGTACCAATACCCTAGTGACCCTGTCCCCGCCGGCAGCTTTGTACAGAAGTCGCTCCAAAATAGGTAACATGTACGCCGCAGTCTTACCCGTGCCCGTTGCGGCGCACGCGCATATATCTTTGCCTGTAAATTAAACAAAATGTGTTTCTTTGGCCTTAACATTTCTTTATGTTTTAATATTTTTATCTTTCGGGAAAATTTTATTACAATTTATATTGTACACTAGCGATCCGCCTCGGCTTCGCCTGGGTAGGATTTATTAATGTTGCAGTATGTAGATTTCAGATATAATCAAATCATCATCATAATTACAGCCCTTCACAAGTCCACTGCTGAACATAGGCCCCTCCCCAAGGAATGCCACAAATCCCGAGCCACCTGCATCCATTGACTTCCTTCATGTCTTACCAGGTCGTCACTCCATCTAGTGGGGGGACGCCCTACACTTCGCCTGCCGGTACGAGGCTGCCACTCTAGAACCTTTCTTCCCAATCGGTTGTCGGTTCTTCGAGCTATATGGTCGGCCCATTGCCAATTCAGCTTACTAATCCTATGGGCTATGTCGGTTACTCTGGTTCTACTGCGGATATTCTATCACGCAGAGAAACGCCGAGCATAGCCCTCTCCATAGCTCGCTCGGCGACTTTGAGCTTCCTCAAAAGGCCAGCAGTGAAGGACCACGTCTCAGATCCATAGGTCATCACTGGCAACACGCACTGGTTGTACAATCTAGTTTTGAGGTTTTGAGGTATGCCTGACGAGAAGATGTGTCGTAATCTCCCGACGCTGCCCAACCGAGGTATAGTATGTAGTAAGGGTATGTACGTGGTCTATGGTGCTAAACCCTTTTCGGAAACCGGCTTATTCGGGAGGCGGGAATTCGTCGAGTCTGCGTGCAAGTCGTTTCGTAATGATTCTCGAAAACAGCACGTAGACGCGGCTCAGAAAGCGTAGCGCGGAAATCGGTATCTAGTTCTTCAAGAGAGCGTTGTTGCCTTTCTTGAAGAACAACTCCGCACTTCTGCTCCACGCCTCCGGAGTAGTGCCACCATGGAGGACGGAATTAAAGAGCTTCTAAAGGACTTTAAGTACCGGTTTTCCACCCGCTTCCGAAGCTCCTCTGTAATTCCATCCTCGCCCGGGGACTTGCCATTTTTAAGGTGATGGAGAGCCATTCTAATCTCGCTCAGACTAACGTGCGGGATATTATCGGAATAGTGCCGGATAAGACTTGCTCTTGGATCGTTACTCACACTTGCGTGTGGCTCCAACGATGACGTGTACAGCTGCCCTTAGAACCTCTCAATCTCACTCAAAATCTCAGGTGTCCCGGAAACGATGCTGCCACATTCGGTCTTTAGCTTCGACAGTTGGCTCTTTCTGGCAGACAGATCTCTGGCAAATACTTTGGAGTCCTGGTTCCACTCGATCGCTTCTTCAATACGAGCTGTATTGAAGTTGCGTAAGTCCCGCCGCATGCATTTGGAGATCTGTCGGTTCAGTTGCCTGTATGCTGTCAAATCTGCTGAAGACTGCAGCTTCCTCTCCCGTCTAACAACCATGAGATTAAGAGTATGATCGGAAAGTTTTTGTGTTCTGCAACGGGTCTTACAGAACTTAGCTCCGACCGCATGGACAGTTTTACAAGCTTGTCATTCATATCGTCCACTTCATTGCAATCTTCTAGGCACTAAAAACGATTTCTAAAATCAAATACCATGTATTAAATCAATTATTAGTTTTTTTTTTCAAAATATCTCCCAGTTTACACAAACCAAGAAGTAAATTCCTTTAAGAATAATTTCTAAAATGCATTATTGCAGTGAAAATTCATCAGTCGTATGCATTAAGATATGTCGCGTAAATAAAAACCACAAACCTAATAAAGCAACAGGTATAGTAGCAGCTTGTATAGGTGTGGGGTGAACGTAGTTTAGCAAACCAATTGCTTTTAGTAGGGGACGGGAGAGATTCATCATATAGAATGATGCTTGCTCATCATATGGAGGTGGTTCCTCGAAGAAATCAGAGTCATACTCCACGCGGGCACCTTGTTCGTCATCTTCAAGTTCCTGGAAAAATATAACGAATCATAATATGCACCTCATTCAATAAATAACATCATGGGCAAAGCTAGGTATTAGTCGATATTTACCTGTTTTAATCTCTGCTTTTTTGTAAGTTTCTTTTCTTTCGTTTTGATATCATCTTTTTTGAGTTCATCATCTGATATTTCCAATTCATCAACATCACCATCTGTTTTAACCATAATATAATAATGTAACAAAAAATGTAATAAAAAAATGTTGCCTTTACATAAATTTAAAAAGCACTTTGATTAGAAAAGCATAATAAGCAATTGACAATTACATTAATGACATAAACCCATGGTCATGTGAAAGTCAATCAAGTTTCACACAGAATAATCTAAACATAATAATTTAAAGAAATTAGTGTTATTTTGGTATTATATTCAATTATTAATGTTATTTATATATATAATGTTGACATTGATTGAAACTGTTATCGGGTAAAATTTGTTGATTTGTTAAAATTTATTTATTTGTTGTTTCTTATACAATGAGGGCATCCACTACTCTTTCTGACACCAGGGCCACTTGGCGCCACTTGAAGATGAGGTGTTGAATTTATATTAATTAGATTGGGAATTAATGGACCAAACCACGGATATTCATAATAGGAAAATAAAAATAAAATGTTAATGAAAATTTGCAAAGAATTAAAGAGCTAAGCCCTGAGGCATTGTTTTGTGTATTGATATAATACTCTGGAAACTGATTAATTTTTATTTAAAACTAACTTCTCATTTAAATGACGTTGTGTAACAAACTTTCACCTCGGTGTCGACTGGCGACATATGGTGAGCGGGGGTTTATTGGCTCTCATGGAATTTAACATTGATTGATTATTGAAATAGGTATGTGTTGAAATTTGTTAATTTGTTACAATGTGGTTTTTTTTTCTTCTTTCTCTTGACCATTCATAAGAGCTTATAAATGAGCCTATGTGAATAAAATAAAATAAAATAACAATACTTTAATTTCAGCAATACGTACTTATGTTCAAAAAATATACAAGATTTATAAAAACTAGATTTCTTCATTTTACACAACAAACCACAAAACTCTTACCGTCTCATTCCTGAGAGGGTTATGGAACAATCAGTCCGCCGCCCTGCTCCAGTGCGTGTTGGCTGACTTCACATGTCTTGGGAATATTTTTTTATTCCTTGGATATGCAGGTTTTTTTAATGATGTTTTCCTTTACCGCCGAGCATGTGGCAGACCAGCACTTAACATTGCAATTAACAATTTCACTGATTGCCAATGGAGATTGAGGCTGGGTTGGTCACAGTGAAGTTCTCACCAAGTGCATAGCTTGACTAGTTAAAATATATTAAACAGCTGATGAATGTTGATGGTGGTTGACATGGAAATGAATTTGGAATATCACCCCCTTGAAAAGGGGGTGATATCCCTATATATAAACTAATAGTTTCCAAGATATTAAAATGTAAATTTCTGAAATCAACTGCTGTTGTATCTCATAATAATAGACTCATAATAAGAGACAAGCCATCTGCGCTAGACAAGATTAGATTGCCCGAGGCTATGCGCAAGCACAGGTGCACTCGTATAGTCTGATGGGACGGCTAACCGATACGACCGGAGTGAAATCAGGCACAAGACCAATGGCTTTATGTGCTTTTTCGAGGCACTAAACTTTCTGATAATGGTAAGTTCCTGAAAATTTATTGACAGAAAAACTACTCAATAACTGAATTCTTTTGTCCTGCCCCAGAATTCTATCTAAGAACCACATGGTTAGTAGTCACGTTTACTAGACCAACAAGACAGTCAATATAGCTAATAACAATATGATGGCTGAATAAGTGAATTTAGGCATTCCATCTTAGTCCTAAGGGGTGACAACGTATCTGCATTTTGATTCTTAATCAAGGATAGATGAAGATATATATGGTCCACAGGTGAACTGTGTTCATTTGTCACCCTTATTCTATAAAATAAAATAAGTCAAAAAATATATGCATTATGCCTTATGTTAAAAAACCTTTAGCTTCTGTCTCGGAGTCAGTGTCCACATCTTCACTATTACCAGCTACTTTCACTTGGGCTCTCCTTCTAGCGATTTTCTCATCCAAGGTGTGCTTGACATTTCTGCGCACATACTTTTGTAAGTTGTCCCAAGGATTCTAAATAAAGAGAATATAGAGAGCAAAATTAATATAACTGCTTCACTTTTTTATTAATAACTTTAAGAATCAATTAAGGCAGTGCTACACTGTAGTCAACAAGCCTTCCGACAGAGGTAACCTTGCTACTTGACAATCATTATTATTAATCAAGCTGTATAGGGATTTGTCCTGTCTGTGAGATTTATCTATGGAAGAGAAATTAAAGGAAAAAGATCCCAATGCCAATGAATCTTGTGCTAAAAAGAAGACTATTTAAAACCTTGTATCTAAGGGAATTAAAAAAGTTAACTAATACAGCAGTTATTTTGTATATTTAACTAAATTTAAAAAAGAGAAGGTACTAAATTTAATCATATTTTCTTTTTTTTAATGACGCAATATCTTTGCTGATTTTGAACCGATTTCAATGTCTCTTTTTATTGCCACCTATAACCTATCACCCATCTGTCACTATGGTTGCCTTTAAATAATTCGCATATATATAAGTAGGCACGAAAGTCTAGCGGTGACCGTTATTGCGCATAAGTCGCGCTGATTGGCTTATTGCGCATAAGTCGCGCTGATTGGCTTATTGCGCATAAGTCGCGCTGATTGGCTCGTGCGTATCATTCGCACGTGCTGATTGGCTCTCCAGTCGCATTCGTGCAATTCAATTCTTCTCCACGTTTCGTTCAGCGCTAGACTTACGTGCCACTACTTGAACTATAAATTATACAGTATAATTAAAATACACTGTTGTTGGTAGGTATGGGCATTATATCACGTCACTTTTTACAGTTACTTGCTATGTACTATGTAGCTGATCAATTAGTTTTGATCGAACAACAAAATAGTGATTTTAGAAAAAAAAATTGCTTTTTTTACTTATTATAAGCCAGTGTTTGACCACAATCCCACCTGGTGGTAAGTGGTGATGCAGCCTTAGATGGTAAATCTCACTGTCTTAGCGTAACAAAAGCCTATTCACTCTTGCCTTGAAGACGCCCAGATTGTATTCGGACGAAAAAATAGACGCCGGAAAATTATTCCACTCCTTTAATGTACGCATTAGAAAAGACGAAGCAAACCGATTGGTTCTAATGCGTGGAATATCGACAACAAAGGGGTGAAGGCCCGCCGACAGCCTGGTTGTCCGATAGTGGAAAGGAGAGGGAGGAATTAAAGCATGTAATTCCTGCGCACACTCACCGAAATGCATCCTATAGAATACCGAGAGACTGGCTACTCTGAACCTGTGCTCGAGGCTGACAAGATTGGTTTCAACCAAATCAAGGTCACCAATGAGCCTCTTAGCTGAGTCCAACCAACGCTGCCAGGTGGTATTTTGCAGCACCAGCCCATATGTGACAGCAGTACTCCATGCACGACCGGACTTGCACTTTATATAAGGTAAGAAGCTGCCCCGGCGTGAAGCACTGCCGCACCCTTGCAAGGACACCAAGTTTCCTTGCGGCTGCTTTGGCTCTGGACTTAATAAACCGCCCATAGTTGAGGTTCGGAGAAAATTCAACCTCTTAACAACTGAAGGCGGTCAGTGTACTCCAAGGATACATTCAACTCAACCATAATCTATCGTTCGGACTGGATTTGTTCCTGACTGGCCTGGGCACTTGGTTGATATCTCTCCACAACTGTGCTGTCGTCTGCATACCCATAGATACCGGGAAGTTTAGTTAGTTTAGTTTAAGACGGGCTGTTTTCCACGACTCCACGTCTAAGCGCGTAGTTTGCGTGTGGGCAGGAATAATGTAAAATTATTCGAGCCATGAGATCTCCCCGAAGAAGTTCAACAGTCCTTTGATGTTGCGTGCAACTTCGGGGAGTGATCCCGGCATACCGAAATGTTTAGCCCTGTATGTAGCGACCTCCGGACATTTCAGCAACACGTGGGCCGCCGTTTCTTCCTCCCCCATACATGCCCTGCACAGGGGACTATCTGTAACACTTATGGTAAATAAATGTTTGTTAAAGGTGCCATGTCCTCTGATAGCACTTGTTACTATCCTGATCTGCGGCTTGTTCAGTCTCAATAGAACTTTGGTTAAGCGACTGTTTATTTCAGGCAGGGCTTCCCTAGCTTGTCTACAGTCTACTAGCTTTCCAAAGCTGAGCGTGTTGATTAGTGAAGTGTTTACGTACCAGTGAACGAACATTACCAAAGGGGATTGGTATGATTGGTTCCGGCCCTATAGTGGCCAGAACCGATACTCTTCTGGCCAGTTTGTCTGCTGCATTGTTGCCTCTGGATCCACTGTGTCCCTTTATCCATTGCAGAGTCACATTGTTGTTTTTACATACCTCATTTAATCATTGTTGGCATTCATATATTAGTCCCGAGTTCACCACATTGCAACTCAGAGCTTGTAGTACCGCCCTACTGTCGGTCAGTATTCTGATGGAGAAGTCATTAACCTACCTAGCATCTATTGCTATGGCAGCTTGAATGATATCCATACATTCCGCCCGAAAGACTGTGTTATAGGTACCCAGCGGTGTGCATATGTGGATATTGAAGTCTTCAGAGAAAGTTCCAGATCCTAGATACTAGATCCTACACCTTCATTTGTTTTAGAATCCTTCCGACTGGCTGGTTTCATTTAATTGTATCTTGTACTTCTTATCGAATACAAATTGTTTAAGGATTTTATCGTACTTGGCTTGTAAGATAGGAATTTTTGAGTGAATTCTATCAATTATGCCTGTATGAGGGACACTATTCTTACTCCAAAGATTTAAGGTCTTGAGTTTGATGGCAGCTAAAGTCGCTTTTTTTTTTTTTTTTTTTATTTATTCTTTATTGCATTCCTTAAAAATAAAAGAATACAAAGGGCGGACTTAATGCCTTGAGGCATTCTCTACCAGTCAACCCATGGAGTGGTGAGAATTTGACGTAGGTGTGGCAATATAGAATAAAATAACACTACACAAAATGATAATTAACTACATAATATATACATTTTACTAATAAATAAACTATACATATATGACCTATACATACATATATACAAATATATGACATATGTATACAAATATATACATACAAATATACATATTTAAATACATATATAATTAGTACATACAAATAACTATGAATATATACGTCTGTTAAGCAATACATATTAAATGGATGAATCATGTAAAATGCGTTGTCTTCAATAGATGATTACGGACCAATTTTTTAAAAGCGTACTTATTGGGCGCTTTTCTGATGTCATCGGGCAAGGAGTTCCAAAGGCGTGTAGCCTGAACAGTGAAGGAGTTACCATAGAACTCAGTGAAGTGAACAGGAATACAGATTTTGTTGTTAGAAGAAGAACGTAGGAACCTATCATGAGATGAGGAGTGATAGTTAAATTTACTCTTAAGATAAGAAGGCGAAGATGGGTCATTTAAAATGGAAAAAAGAACAAGCAATATTCTGGAATTGCGCCTCTGACGGATAGTAAGCCAATTTAGCTTAGATCTACATTGCGAAATATGGTCATACTTACGAAGCCCAAAAATAAATCTTATACAGTTATTAAGAAGGCGTTCCAGCTTGTTCAGAAGATCTTGGGACAGATCTGGGTAACACACATCTGCATAATCAATTATGGGTAAAATGAGCGATTGGACAAGCATAATCTTAGATTTTGTGGGAATAAAATGTTTTAAACGATACAGAGAGCATAACGTGGCAATGACTTTACGACTCACTTCTGAAACCTGGGTTCTCCAATTCTTTTAATTGCTGTCGATGTGTAGGCCAAGATTTTTAACAGAATTACTGAACGGAATTATAATATTATCATAATAAATAGGAGGTAAATCTGCAAGATTAATCTTAGCCAGCATCCTTGAACTACCCACCAGTATAGCTTGGCATTTCAAAGGATTGACCAAAACTCCATAACGAGTAGACCAATCTTTGATAGCTGATAAGTTGTCGTTAAGTTTCTTGATCCCATTATGAATATCCCCAATTTCAGCTTGCACATAAAGCTGAAGGTCATCGGCGTACAAATGATACGAGCAGTCGAGGATGGAGGTAATAAAGTTTATAAAAATTGAAAAATTATAGGAGAAAGAATACCGCCTTGCGGCACCAGCGTCCACATCAGCCCATGCTGAGGTCATTTGCCCCACACAGACTGACTGCTATCGACCGCGAAGATAAGATACAAACCATTCCAAAGCAGTAGGACCAAAATTCAGATGAGACAGTATGGAAAGGAGGATTTCATGATCAACTGTGTTGAAAGCATTTGAGAAATCAACTAGTACCAGTACTGTTATCTTTTTTTCTTCCATGCCGTGTCTAATATTATCAGTAACATTAATTAAAGCAGTAGTGGTACTATGACCAGGACGAAACCCAGACTGAAATATACTCAGTAGGTTATGTTCCGAAATAAAAGTAGAGATTTGCTTGTAAACACAGGATTCTAAAATTTTTGAAAGAAAGGGTAGAATGGATATTGGGCGAAAATGATTGGGAAGAATGGGAGTAGGAACTTTTGGGAGAGGCTTTATAAAAGCTCTCTTCCAAAGATTAGGATACTGACCTGAATCAAGGGAAAAATTGATAATATGGGAAATTGCCGGAAGAAGGTGCTCTAGTATAAATATTACCATATGTCTACTAATCTCATCATAGCCCACCGCCTTGGATTGGATTGCTAAGATAGACTTTTTGACATCATCCTGAGAAACAGGAGAAAAATTAAAGCTAGGAATGTTAGGAGTTTGCACAGAAGCAATGAAAGTCATAGTTTGGGAGCGAATTGTAGGGTCCAATGCTTTTACAGAAGCGAAATGTTGGTTGATTTCATCGAGTGATAGAGAAGGACCACAATCCAATGTAGCTGGCCTGCAAAGACCAAAAGATCTTAGAAATTTCCACACTACAGCTGGAGAAGAGTTATTAATACAATTATGGAAATATCGGCGTTTAGCTGCACGTACCATCTGATTACACCTATTCCTGGCTGCTTTAAAAGATAACCAATTTTCTCCAGTACGATCTCTCTTGAAACGAAGAAAAGCTCGATTTCGTTTAGACATTGCTGACCTTACGCCCTCTGTCATCCATGGGGCAGGGGGACGCTTCAATCTAACCTTATGAACTGGAGCATGAGCATCATAGAGGCTGAGAACATTGTGGTTAAGAATCGAGACTTTATCGTCAACAGTAGGTGCTGCAATTAAAGAGGCTAGATCGAGATTAAGAGCGTCATTTTTTAGCTTGTCAAAGTTTATTTTAGAAAAGCTGCAGAGATGCATTACAGTAGGGGAATATTTGGGAGGTTTAAGCTTATACGAAGCATAAATCAAGTCATGGCGTGAGATACCCAAAGCGGGTAACTGACCGTGCTTCATCACACGTTCAGGAGAAGCAGCAAGGATTAGATCAATCAATGAGTCATCGGTTCCAATATTGTGATGAGTAGCCTTTAAAGGGAGAATAGAAAGATTAACAGACTCAATAATTGTAAGAAGCTTTTTGAAACGAGGGCAGTTTTTCAACAGATCTGTATTAAAGTCGCCCATGATTATACAGTGTGTGTACTCAGAACAAATATCAATGAGAGCCATATCTAAAGTGGCGAAGTAGTCAGTCGAAGGGGGGCAATACACTACCCCTAGAAGCATCCTGATGCCCTTGACATCGAGTTCATCGAGTTTTTGTTGTATATGTAGATGAAGTGGGGTTAGCTCCAGCATCACTTCTAAGGCTGCTGTTGGCATAGTCCTTATGCAGCCTGTGGCAGCCATACATGCCAGTCTCTGGTATCGCTAAAGCTTCTTTATAGTGGTCGCTTCATTTGTCTTGGTCCACCATACCAGGGCGCCGTATGTGATCATGGGCCGAATTACAGTTTTGTACAACCAGATACCGGGAATGAGCAGATCATTTATATGCAGCAGGAAGAGAGTTGCGGAGAGAATGGACCACTGAGGAACTTAAAAAACAAGAATCTTAACAAATAAAATACATTAGAACTGCTATTTCTAATCCAATTTAAAACTTTTTAATTATTCCACATAAGTAACTATGTGAATTTGTGTACAATAAAAAATTATTGATCCTTTAACTTACCTTATTGTATTCTTCAACTGACGCAACAAACTGAAATTTTGGGTCAAAGTCTGCTTTCCTTTTCACCTTTTGTTTTGATGGTTGAAACTGTAATAATAAATGTATGCTTCTGTTTATTTCGAGAAAAATATACTTCCCTGTTGTCACATAAAGACTTTACATTATAATAAAATTTATCAGAGATCTATTTTGTCAGAGATACTTGAAAAATAATTTCACTATGAATGGAACCAGTAATTTTGTATCGCAGAGTCCAAGCTTGTGCCTGTGCTTGTGCACACAATTATGCACTATAATTCTGTCATGCACAGATGGTTAGACTCTGTTTAAATGAGTGTTGTGACCAAAACTTTGTCTGGAAGAGATAACTGATTATAATTTTGTATTCTACTAGCAATTTGAACAGTTGAACAGTTTTCGTAGAATAGACCTCAGATTATTCATCATAAATGAGTTATTAAGAAACTCTGCCAAGCTGTTATTCTCAAAAAAGAATCATTAAGATTATCGTAACACGTATCTTCGATTAGGATTTAGTCTTTAGTTTTCATAACGTGTATCATAATGCGTATCTTCGAGTCGCGTATCTTAACGCGTATCTTCGATTATCATAACGCGTATCTTTGAGTAGGATTTAGTGTTTAGTTTAAAAAAAAATGTTTCATTCTATCAAAAGTTATGATTATTATTTCGTACCTACGAATTTGTTCAATGGAGGCGTTGAGTCATGAAGTTCGTTTTAGTCTAATATCAGAAATTGTAATCAAATTATGTTAAATAATGTTTTGTAATGATATTCTTATACTTCAAACATAGATGAGAAAAAAAAAAATATATTTTCTCACTAACGTTAACATAATACCACCTTAGTTAGAAAAAGGACAATAGTTGTGGAAAACTTGGAAAATTTTCGAGTTGTTAATAATATCAATAAAAATACAAGTAATAATGAACAAATAACACGGAGATATATGAATTAAAGGCGCAAAGGGTACATCAACCGATTTTGTATTGAATGTTTTACATCTTTTACACTGTGATATGACTAGGTCAGGAGAAAAAATCTTCTTATCCCAATCATCCAGTGGGTTTCTCGAAGAATTGTTATAACTATTTGCTGGCTAGGATGTTTGTGTAATCTGAACCAGTCGTTATATTTATTTTTTCCCTTGTATAAAATTTGGTATTTGAAGTTTGATTCTTCACTTCCAAATGTCAATTTTGTTTTATTATATACAATATCAAAAACTAAACTTCCCAGAAAAATGTCACCACCAAATTTTATTTCTCTATAGAAGTGCATGAAATGTAGTCAATGTTTAAGTACCCTTAGAATAGAATAATAGAATAATTTTTTCTTCAATGTAGATTACATGTAATTCTTATTGAAAGTCATTTTTTACCTTACCACTGGTTCGGAAAAAAACCTCTGTCCTGAGAAGAACCAGCAAGAAACCCGGCGGCACTTTTTTTTAAAGTTAATTATACAATATAAAAGGTTGCAAACTATTTACAACATTTATTATTAAGTAGATAAGTATAATGTACCTAAAATATAATACGGCGACTACGGTTACTTGACCTCCCGGAGGAGTTATATCTCCGTCCGGGACGGGAATTGGCTATGGCTTACTTGAATGCAGTAATTGTGATATGACTTGTATATAATTACTGTAATGTTTGAGTATGAGTAAAAAAACAATGCGGCCAAACCTCTTCTTCAATGTCGGATTCTTCGGAAAAATTCTCAACTTCTTCACCATCTTTAATAGTTTTGATAAGACCGGGATATCCCGGGACTTCCATTTTACTTAACATTGTAATTTAAAAATACAAATTTATGTTGTAAATACTATTATTATTCATCAGTATATAATTAGATTTTAAGCACAGATTTTAAGGTTAGGTACCTTTCAAAAACACATGTTTTTCTACGTAGTTGTTGTTACGATTCGCTAGTTAAAGCAGGCAAAGGTACACACTACCATACAGTCTATTCTGATTTCTATTTTGTTCTGTGAATATTATACTATATAAGTTCTACAAATACTAAGAAGAAAAGTAGTAAATTACAATTAGCGTCCTTTCAACTTCAAATTACCTTGCCAAAATATATAAAAATGTTAAATGAATGGCAGTTTTTTTTATTTATTAGGTTGGAAAGACGCAAATGGTTATATGCGTCTTTCTTACGAAGTTTTTGAGTTGCCGGGTGTATTTTTTAAGCTAAGATGAAAAGGAAAATTCGTTTTATTTAAATAAATAAACTTATTATCAAGAAAATAAGTTCGTCTTTAAAATCTTTATGTCTCTACCTATCAATTTCAATTTTTATATTGACACCTTTTAAAATACTTTAGACACAGCAGGGTCTGAAAGAATAATTCATCTATTTATTTTTTATTCCCATTTTACGTTTTTGTTAGTTACGTCCTTCTTTATTATGACGGCAGTATTAGCTGGAACGATGAAACAAGTGCCGCGATCGCGATTTCAAACATAAGATAAGTCGTTTACTTAGGCGCCTTGAGATACTATCGTCATCGACTGTCTGTTGGTTCAAGCTGCCGTTAAAATCGCCAAAATTTTTTACAGAGTATTGCATCTACCTTATCCAACAAAACACAGCTACCTTATTTTGTACCACGTAAAATAGTCTTAAGCGTAAAGAATCTAACTACAAGAATTTCGTTCTTTTTTTAGGATTCACTCTATGTTAGTATTTACTCTGAAGGTGGGAACTTGACTACAAATTGTAAAGCATTAATCATCATCATCATCATTACAGCCCTTTACAAGTCCACTGCTTTACATAGGCCTCCCCCACGGAATGCCACAAAGCACGGTCCCGAGCCACCTACATCCATTGACTTCCTGCATGTCTTACCAGGTTGTCACTCCATCTAGTGGGGACGCCCTACACTTCGCCTGCCGGTACGAGGCTGCCACTCGAGAACCTTTCTTCCCCAACGGTTGTCGGTTCTTCGAGCTATACATATGGCCGGCCCATTGCCACTTCAGCTTACTAATCCTTTAGGCTATGTCGGTTACTCTGGTTCTACTGCGGATATCCTCATTTCTAAGTTTATCACTCAGAGAAACCCCGCGCATAGCCCTCTCCATAGCTCGCTGAGCGACCTTGAGCTTCCTCATACGGCCAGCAGTGAAGGACTACGTCTCAGTTCCATATGTCATCACTGGCAATACGCACTGTTGTACAATTCAGTTTTGAGGTTTTGAGGTATGCCTGACGAGAAGATGGGTCGTAATCTCCCGAACGCTGCCCAGCCGAGTTGAATCCGTCGATTGACCTCTCGATGGAAGTTGAACTTACCTAGTCGGACTATTTGTCCCAGGTAAACATATTCGTCAACAACTTCGAGTTTAGTGCTCCCAACAACTACCGGCATAGGTGTGACATGGACATTAAACATGAATTTTGTTTTGTCCATGTTCATCTTGAGACATATCCGTTGGGAGACACTATTGAGGTCATTGAGCATAGTGCTTAGGTCCTCCAGCGATTCTTCCATAAGGACTATATCGTCGGCAAATCGAAGGTGAGTGATGTACTCGCCATTGACGTTAATACCGTATCCTTTCCAGTCCAGTAGCTTGAAAACGTCTTCCAAGAGTTTCGGGGATATTACGTCACCCTGTCTTACACCTCTCTGCAGTTGGATAGGTTTCGTACTCTGGTTCTGTACTAGGATAGCCATCGTAGCCCTAGTGTACAAACACTTCAGCACCTCGATATACCGACAGTCCACTTGGCACCGCTGAAGGGACTGCAGCACCGCAAATTTCGATGGAATCAGGCTTTCTCATAGTCCACATACGCAAGGCAAAGTGGCAGATTGTACTCTTCGGTCTTTTGTACAATTTGCCGAAGGGTATGTATGTGGTCTATGGTGCTAAAGCCTTTTCGGAAACCGGCTTGTTCGGGAGGCTGGAAGTCGTCGAGTCTGCATGCGAGACGATTCGTAATGACTCTCGAAAACAGCACGTAGACGCGGCTCAGAAGGGAAATCGGTCTGTAGTTCTTCAAGAGAGCGTTGTCGCCTTTCTTGAAGAACAAGACCACCGCACATCTGCTCCACGCCTCCGGTGTAATGCCACCATGGAGGACGCAATTAAAGAGCTTCTGAAGGACTTCAAGTACCAGTTTTCCACCCGCTTTCCACCTGTTTTTATCTGTGGAAAGCCTTTGTCAGCAAGATCACCAGGCTCAACTAAATCAATTAAACCACAATCATTCGTTATGAAGCAATCACCAGCTCGAGCACCATAACATTTGGAGATAAAACTTACAAATACACTTGGCGTAAAACCTACCATTGTTTGGTGTCCAGTCTTTTGGATTTTCTTTGAAATAAAAAAATTAAAGATTAAGTTTTTATTATAAAATGAATATCATAAATATTAAGATTATCAAAATGATAGTTTTTTACATGCCTCGAGTTTAATCTGAAAATTTTATTTTAATTTGGTAATAAATTTTTAATTATTATAGGATTTACACATAATTTTTTACTGCTTTTATCCACAGTTTACGTTTTACTATTTTTCATGCAGCTCCAAACATGCTCTCTGGGAATTTATACAATTTCGCTTTCATGAGTATCACGGATCGTGATACGGATCGTTGGATTTCTAAAAATCCAGAAATCCCACGATCTGTGTCAAGTATCGTCTAATCTCTGGTCGATATTTATCGTGCCAGTATTGGTCAGTATTCATTCTGTCAGCAATGGACACGCGAAAATAATTTTTATAATCATCCATTTCTTGGTATTCCCGAATCTAATTTAATAAATTCAGGTGTGTATATTGATCTCTGTCTTGAAGCCAATGCTTCATCCATTTTTTTCTTTTTACACTTCTTTTTAATGCTATCGCTAATAGAATAGCAACGCAAGCTTTACTTTTATAGTCACTCATTACGTTATTGGCTTCAGAGTATGTAACGTACACATCTTTAGTGAATGAAATCTACCGTTGTACTGACGCGATTAGTATCGAATGTGTAGTATTTAGATTCGATCCAAAATACTGCAAGAGGCATGCGCCCTACAGCAATTTTTCTTGAAGTTGACATTATTAAAATAAAATCAATATATTTTATTAATAATAATTACAAAATAAATCTCGTGTTAAAATGTAATAAACGATCCCAACTAGTGAAGATGTTTGCCACCAGTTGGCGTAAAAGTCTAAATGCACGGTCCTCATTGTTCCACAAAAATAAAATAACATGCCTACGGCCTCACCTATATTTCAAAAAGAAAAGAAAAGAAGACAACGCTGTAAGGACTCATCAACCTTTGCTGTTCCGTTTTGGAATAAAAGAAGGAAAAAATGTCAATGTCATTGTCAATTGACAAGGGTCAAGTGACTCAAGTGTCAAATAAGAAACTATAGTACTCTTGATAATTGTATTGAGGATTGTGGTATTGAGGGCATTCAGGGATTCTTAAAAAATTGCTATGAAATAATATAATAAGCAGAATTGTGTTGAAACTCAATAAACATGGCAGATATACTACAAATTCATGATGACATCAAATTGTAAGTAAAAATTTAACGTGTAATCTGATCTAAATCGTCATGTATACTAAAGCAGTTGGTTGGCAAACATCTGCCGAAAAAATCTGTTTCTGTGAAACCATACAAGATTATGTGTATATTCTTATTATCCCGAACTTACTATTTTCTTACCTTGAAGTAATTAAGTTATTAGTATGTATGTCTTTTGGCTTTTATGCCATTCAATTATCTTGCAAAAAATTTGATATTTATGGGATCTACTTTGATTGGTCCTTGCATACTTCGGTTATAAATACATATTATATATTATAATCAATGATCGATTGTTTTTTATTTAAAAGGAAAAGTGATGGTCATGAGACTAAGACTGTTTTTTCACATTTGGGCTTAGTTATTTTTAATATAATATGTTATAATAATGGTTTATCTTGAAATATATCAAATTAAATTGCATTATATTTCATTATTATCATTACAGCCCTTCACAATTCCACTACTGAACATAGGCTCCTATTGAAGAAGAAGAAATGCCACAAAGCAGCATATCATTTCAATACCTGTAATATAAGCTCAACCCATTTTAACATTTTTGAGTCAAATATCGGAATTGGAAGGATCACATTACTCTTATAAAGATGTAGTCAACATTATTTCTGAATAATTGTTTGTAGTTGTTGTTCCTGTTCCAGAAAAACTACTAGTTATTTTTTATGAATTTACATACATATATTAAAAACATGTGTTAATTCTAACATGCAATATGCAATATTTTTTAGAGAACTTCATTAAATCTAATCCAGTAATATTGCAATTGTTTATAGATATACAACTTCCGATAAATTCTTTCTGGAGCCGAACATCAATCCAACAGAGATAATGGTAATTGACAGAGTTACAGGAGAAGCTTCTGTAAAAGGTAATATCCCTTTCTTATTCTTTCTATCCTACTGGCCCAAAAGAGGGTAATATTCTCCAGGTGTTGTTATATGTATATTTTTTTTTTACATTGAGACCTCCTGCAGCCTAAATGGCATTACAATTTTAAAGTGCAATTTCCTAGATTTATTTTAATATACAAAGCATCATAGGTTATATTTTACAAAAATACAAAAGCAAAGGGAAGTAAAAACCATTATGGTGCATGCTTGAAGGTTCATTCTATACTTATATTTTATTTATTATATTATTTTTATAATTTTACTATTATTATAAGGTATTTTTATTGTGTTGTGTTTTGTTTGAGATATCATCATAATCATTATTATCCTCATTTATCCCGTCACAAGTCCACTGCTGAATATAGGCCTACCCCAAGGAATGCCACTAAGCTATCTCTTATCAGGTGGGCACTCTATCTTTTGGGTGCCATCCTATATTTTGCTTACGTTGGCATATATTTGTCATCTTAAACTCTCACTCTTGTCACCTAAAGGGGTAGGTGGAGATTACATACTGCCATTTGGCACAATCCTGACACACCTTTCTTGCTTTTTCAATATCCATATTTTTATGCATACATGCTCATTGGTTGAAGGTACTCTTATCTTGGGCCATCTTCAATATATAATAATTTCTTCATTAAAGTCTCCTCTAGTGCATTCCTTGTCGAGTCTGCCACTCAATTCTGCAGCATAAATTTGCTTTGTCACTCTTTCCACAATCATTCTTTCTACATGTATAAACGACCAAAGCATTCCTTTCTTAATCCTGCTCACAACATCTTTTTGCAAAGGACACATTTATCTTTTTTTTTATAGGAGAGGGGGCAAACGAGCATGCGGCTCACCTGATGGTAAGTGACTACCGCCGCCCACGAACAACTGCAACACCAGGGGAACCAGGGGAATTGTAGATGCATTGCCGGCCTTTTAAAAAGGAGTAGGCTCTTTTCTTGAAGGTCCCTAAGTCATATCGGTCCGGAAAAATCACTGGTGGTAATCGATTCCACAAGGAAGTTGTGCGAGGAAGAAAACATCTTCTAAATCGCACAGTGGTGGACCGCCAATCATCCAGATGGTGTGGATGGTATCGGGAATTCTGCCGCGATGTGCGTTCGTGAAATTTGGCGACTGGCATTAATCCGAAAAATTCCTCAGAGCACTCCCCGTGATAAATGCGAAAGAAAATGCAAAGGGATGCAACACCTCTTCACAGCACCAATGAATCGAGCCCATCGGAAAGGACTCGGTCGTCGACGATTCGAGCCGCTCTACGCTGGATGCGGTCTAGTGGAAGGAGCTGGCACTGGGGAGTCCCAGCCCAGAGATGGGAACAGTATTCCATGTGAGGGCGAACCTGCGCCTTGTAAAGTTGCAGGCGTTGTGCCTGGATGAAATACTGTCCCGCTCTGCTGAGCACGCCAAGCTTTTTAGAGCCCAATTTGGCCTTCTCTTCCAAGTGACCACGAAACTGCACGTCACTCGATATGGCGACGCCGAGGATTCCGATACTGGCTGAGGCAACAAGGGGAGTGCCTTGAAACTGAGGAGATACGACAAAGGGGTTCTTTTTAGCGGTAAACGCGCAAACTTGTGTCTTCTGAGGGTTAAACTGGACTAGATTTAGTCGCCCCCAATCCGAGACTTTGTTCAGCAAAGACTCGACTTCAGACACAAGTTTGTTCCGGTACTCGCCGACGTTTTCCCGAGAAATATTGGCACGGCTGTCCAAACCGGTAACATTCCCGAGAAATATTGGCACGGCTGTCCAAACCGGTAACAACATTGTTTGTTGTTTGCAACATATCATTGATATGCAGAAGAAACAGCGTTGGTGATAGCACGCAGCCTTGTGGAACACCAGCGTTAATAGGCTTGTAGTTGGAGTATGCACCGTCTACAACGACCTTGGTGCTCCGATCTGCAAGAAAGCTGGTGATCCAATTGCACAATTTCTCGGGAAGCCCATAGGAAGGGAGCTTCGAAAGAAGCGCTTTGTGCCAAACCCGATCGAAAGCCTTCGCAATGTCCAAACTAACGGCCAATGCCTCCCCCTTGGACTCTACTGCCTCCGCCCATCTATGAGTCAGGTAGACCAGAAGATCACCAGCTGATCGGCCCCGACGAAAACCGTATTGGCGGTCTCTAATCAGCTGGTGATCCTCAAGGTACCGCATGAGCTGGCAGTATATAATGGATTCCATTATTTTAGAGAACAAGGAGGTGATGGCGATAGGCTTGTAGTTGGACGGGTCTGAGCGGTCGCCTTTTTTAGGGATCGGGTGGACAAAAGCTGACTTCCATGATTTCGGGATTACGCCTAGGGAGTAGGAGTACCGGAAAAGACGCGTTAGAACCGGTGCCAATTCCGGAGCACACGTCCTCAGCACAATTGGGGATCCCACTCGACTTGTGGATGTCCAGGGAGAGGAGTGTTTTGCGAACTGAGCGCTGTGAGAACCGCACATCTGGCATGGAGCTCTCACACCGCGCGATGTGACGCGATGTGTGAACACGGTGTGTTCCCCCCGTCATCAAGAGTCGAGTTGGACGCAAAAAGGGAGCCTAAAAGGTCGGCTTTCTCTTTTGCGGCGTGGGCCAGTGAGTCGTCCTCCCTGTGCAGAGATGGTAGTGATGGCTTACAGAAATTCCCTTGGACAGCCTTGGCGAGAGAGCAGAATGCACGGGTTCCCGAAGGAAGGCGAACTAGATCCTCGCCAATTCTGCCTATGTGCTCTGACTTTGCCTTGGCAATAACTCTTATGAAGGACCTGGAGGCGAAGTTATACTTCTTTTTAAGCATGCTGGTATTTACATTCCGAGCCGAAGAAGCCTCAGCCCGGGCCTGATAACACTCCTGCTTACTGCGTAATGCAGTCTTACAGGAGCGACCTAACCAAGGCTGAGATCTGCCTCCGATGGGTACCACAGATGATGGAATAAATAGTTTCATTCCCTGTAGCACCACATCAGTGACAGAGTCAGCAACAGCGCTGAGATCATCCGGCGAGAAGCAAACCCGCCCCCATGGGTAGGATGCAAAGAAAGACCGCATTCCGTCCCAATCCGCCGACCTGTAATGCCAAACATGGCGGCAACCTGCAGAACGCAACCGCGAGGGGAGCGTGAGTGGCACCACACTCCGGATCAGACAATGGTCCGGAGAGCCGCGAGGGGCATCGACGGAAACCTGATATCAGTCCGGATGAGAGGTCAGCAAAAGGTCCAACAGGGAAGGTGTATGATCCTCCACATCTGAAATCCGCGTAGGCGAAGTAACCAGTTGTGTCAGACCATATGCCAAGGCAAAGTCATAAACAGATCTCCCGGCATGATCGGTTAAACGTGAACCGAGCCATTCGGCGTGGTGGGCGTTAAAATCGCCAAGGATCACGATCTCTGTGGATGGGACCTGTTGTAGCAAGGAATCTGTAGCCATTTGGACGTGGTCGATGAGTCGGTCTATTTCGGCATTACCGCTATGGGACCTATAGAGGCACCTGTAGACGCGCGGATGGTCGTCGCTATCTACGCGTAGCCAAAGGATGGACAGGTCCGAACCTTCAAGACTGCCGAGGCGTCGAGAACAGATGTCGTCTCCGACGTATACGCAAACTCCAGCCCGAGGCACAAAGGAGTGTTCCAATTTGTACCCCGGGTAGGAGAGATACGAAGTATCAGCCGGAGAGGATACCTGCGTCTCGGTCAGAAAGAGCAAGGCCGACTTCGCCGTCTCGAGATGGTAGTGGACGGCGTTTAGGTTCGAGTGAAGTCCCCTGATGTTGCAGAAATTCACGGATAGCGTGGCAGGGATCGCCTTGGTCTTGTTGCTCAGTTTGCCTCGAGCAGTTATTGTTTTGAGCGGAACACTCACCAGACGAAACGCAGAAGCAGAGCTTCCACTTCACACCGGTATTCTGTGAGGTTGTGGTACCAACCCGGCTCGAGCCGGCCTATACGTGCAACAGCAAAATCTGCCGCGTGGCTCTACAACCGTTTAATCTTTATCTTTTTATTATCCCTTTAACTCTTATCACATAGTATATCTGTCATTCAGAGTCACTCCTAACATACTTTTTCATGACTGCATTTCTACAGCATAAATTTTACTCTCACGGTTCTTCTTTGTTTTATATCCTTGTCACGTCTATCATCTCTGCTAAACAAACATCCTAAAGACAAAAAACTCATCCACTTATTGACCAACTCCTAACTAACCTAACCTAACTCATTCGTGTGGTACACATAAATATTTTGAAGAGGTAAAGTTGTTTATATGTAAGCTACCTACCAACCAAATATCACATTATAATCCCCACACTAGGCAGGCATGTTGTCTACAAATAGCATACATCTTGTACCTTGACTCTGCTTCTTATTTTATATTACTATCTTACAGACTACAAGATCTTTTGGGCCTTGAGTCATAATGGTTTCTTTTATGCCACTACCATTATATGTTTTTATTTTTGTTGTTAAGTTTGTAGGTGTTTAAAAAACTTATACTGGTAATGCTATTTATATTACTAGTGCATGATTCCTTTTTCCAATCCAACTAATTAGTTTAGTATGCTTTGCCAGAAGCAGTTCACAACATAATTGATAGGCCGCTTTAAACCCCAAGACTTATTTAAATTTCTTACACTTAATCTTAAACTTAGACCATTGATACTAAAATACATGTCATCCACATATGCTTAACACAATGTACAATTGTAAAGATAACAAAGACAATAATTTTATTTGTATGCAATATGTAATATGATTAAATTTTCAGATATTAAGTCTGTGAAAATTCCAATCCCAGCAAGTGCATACAAACCTGTGTGTGGCTTCTTAGGCACAATTAGACTGATATCTGGACTGTATCTTGTCGTGGCTAAATATAGAATTTTGGTAAGAAAGTAGTTTATTTATAAAATTCTTGATGTACTTTTCCAGTTAACTTAGGCTGACTTATCATCCTTGAAATGCTTTTATTTGTCTGGCATGCAGTTTTTCTTACTATGTTTTTTAATGATATAAATGTGGTAAATAAGAGTCAAACTCAATTACTTGCATGTGCTGAAATATATGGCAAGAATTCATCCAGTTTTTAATTTATTATTTTATAAACACACAAGTTCCCGTAACATTTTTCAAATCTTTTTTATTTAAGGACTTTTAAACAGGGTAATGATGATAGACCTATTGTACCCTAACCTAAGCTAAAACAATCATCATCGCCATCATCATCATTACAGCCCTCCACATGTCCACTACTGAACATAGTTCCCTATCTACTTAGCCTAGTATTTATGAACCAAGGAATATAGTAAAATTATTTAAGTGGGAAAAATGTTTTGCTGAATCTATGTTATAGTATAACTGTGTTTTTCATTACAGACTTAGTTTACAATTAATTATTTACTTGTTTATAATTGCAGTATTATCATTATTTTATTATTTCTAGATTGGGAAATTGAATGGTCATGATATTTACCAATTAGCAGGCACTGATATCATACCATATGCACGTTCAACAACTCATCTTACAAATAAACAGGTCAGTAACCTATGTCTCTCTCATTCTCTATTTCTATCTATTATCTCGTCAGTTACTGATTACATAACTTCTGAATGGTTTGACCGATTCAGATCATATTCACAAAACATATAACCTACTGTCGAATGCAGTAACTGACAGTTGCACGATGAAACTGATTGACGAAAATCTGGACATTTTGATTTTTGTGTCAATCATTTCGTGAATGATCTGTCAGTCAGCGCGCGGGCAGCCATAAATGTTAAATACATATTACATACAGTGATTAAGTCTGACATTTGTACTGTGTTTCAAGAGAGCTGCATTGCAATAATACACGCAATATTTTGCATATAACTGACGGTGAATAACGATGAATCTAATGTCGATTTAATGTCATTACTCACCATCATTCATGATTGATAGAATAAAGTAATGCTTCTATGAGCGCTGTTTGCCTTACCTTACAATAAAAAGGAAGCGAAACATAGTGTTTTGATATTATGATATAATTAAGAGCAAATTATTATTCAAGGTAAGGTCAGCAAAATAGATAAGAATGTAAACATGCTAATTTTAAATGAGTTACGTGATAAGAATATCTGGTCTTCTCTCGCCCGCAATACATTCTGCAGCGAATGTCATTCGTCAGTGATTATTAGTACTGGAAATTGGAAAGTGGTTAGTGTTGAAATTGACACCACCTGAGCTGCTAATCTTTATATATAAAAATTACGTGTCACATTATTTGTCCACGATGAACTCCGAAACCACTCAACCGATTTTAATGATATTTTGTAAATGTGTATTGCTTGCTTCAACTTGAGAGATAGGATAGTTTTATTCGATAAGTGACCTTCAATGTTTTTATTGCGAATTCAAAGATTTTTTAAAGGACAAAGGGTCGACGGAAAGGGCAGAACAAAGTCTGCCTGGCCAGCTACTAAATTTATAAATTCCTTGTCGCTGTTGTTGATGTTACGGTTAGTTTTTTTTGTTGTTTATTTTGCTTTGTCTTTGTTAGGCTAAAAATACAGAATACCTTAAATATTTTGATTAAATTAAAAAAAAAACCTGTGCTGTTCACACGCGGTAGAAGTATAATCTTCAAAAACTAAATTTCGGGAGTATGGGACGAATGCAGACTGCAGAATATCAGGAGTAGGATATTTTAGCAAATAGCGTAACAACAAAGTACATTAAAATTAACATAAACCACAGTAGCTCAGATGGTTAGCGCTCGCTGTAAGTTTCACAGTACGCGAGCAACCCGGGTTCGATCCCCGCCGGCACCAATGAAATTGCTAATTGCAATTTTAAGTGCTGATTTACCACGTGCTCGGCGGTGAAGGAAAACATCGTGAGGAAACCTTGCATGTCTGAGAAATCAAAAACAAAATATTTCGAAGACATGTGAAGTTCGCCAACACGCATTGGGGCAGCGCGGCGGACATTTCCTTGCCCTAAAACCCTCTCAGAAATGAGAGGAGGCCTGTGCCCAGCAGTGGGACGTATATAGGCTGTAACTTTACTTTACTTTACAGTATTTTTATATTAATTATTTATTATTATTATTATAGTTATAATAAATTCAGCCAATAGCGTTACACCTACGAGTTAAAAATATCATTTCGTACGGTTAAATAAAAATAATACTTCAAAAGATTTCACGGCAACTGATTTATTTAATACTAGCTGTGCCCGCGACTTCGTTCGTATAGAATTCTTGTTAGTAATTTGTTTGTTTTGAATTTTTATTAATTTGGACCAAATCTTTTTATATATAATTCTCTGTATGTGTGTTTGTCATTGAACTCCTGCTAAACGGCTAGACCGATTTTGATTTTTTGTGTGTGTTTGACTCCCTGGATGGTTTTAATTAGGGATGCATCTGATACCGATACCGATGCCGATATATCGGCGATACTAGAAGTTTGCCGATATATCGGCATCGGCGATATTTTTATGGCCAATTCAACGATACTTTTCAAATTTCGCGCTTTAAAAATGTAATTTAAACGCGCGTGTTGTCTCGTCTATTTCGTTGCAAGCGAGGCACGAACTTACTATGCTCAGGGAAACCCCGCGCTTTATTAAGTGCTGCAGCTATATTAGAACTATAGTTGTAACACGAATGGGTCGGCTAGACCGGGGAAGGACCATGCTCTCACAGAATACCGTAGATAAAAAAAATCAAAAATTTCAAAGTAATTTATGCATATTATGCAATAAAATTATATTTCAAAATAGGAGTTTTAAATATAGTCAGTTTTTTTTTTAATAATAATCGAGAACAGACGATTTATAAAAATGTTCTACAACCGTAGTAAAAAATAGTATATAAGAATAGATCATTGGTAATCAAACAAAAAAAACATTAACATTATTTTGTATTTAAACAGCGCTATTATCACCAATTCTTAAAAACATAAATATAGTGTAAAAATTATCCGTGTAGTGGCGGTATAAGAATATCTATCCACCCCATATCATCCTGTGGGTTTTGTAAGGGGCGACAGAAGGAATCTGCGTCAGAAGATAGGCAGCAGCATCTTCCTGATATTAGCTGACTTAAAAAAAACTGCCGTTGCCAAGCGTTGCAGCTATTGCAAATACTAATGAGGCAATCTATAGGGGATGCCTTATGTTCAGCAGTGAACTTTTACAGGCTGTAATTATACATTATATAAAAGAACCTTTAAATCAGGAGGATAATGACAGGTTTTCAATAATCGAGAGATATTAATAGCGAAGGGAGTGCTGTGGTAGCTCAGGAAATACGTGCCCGCATAGTACGAAAAACCTTAGTTCGGTGCACGCCGTAACCAACGGTATAGCACTTTTAAAATTTGATTTACCACGTACTCGGTAGTAAAGAAAAAATTGTAAGCAAATTGCACTTCTAAAATTTGATTTACAACCCGCCTTTTTGCATTACATTTGCATAGCACCATCTATTTGTGAAACTGGTTAACCGTTGTACTTTTTCTAAGATGGTAGATATTAACATATTCCTTTTTTGTTTACTGTGTTTTAGGTAAAGGTATATCATTATAGAACATTATTTTAAATCATTTAATTACGATATCTAAGATTAGATTAAAATTCACTTAATGACTCAACGCCAGCATTGAACAATTTTCGTACATAAACTACAAAATAACATTCATAACTTTCGATACAATAAACCGATTTTGATAAAACAAAGACTAAATGTTATTCGAAGATACGCTTTATGATTTTCGTAACTATTCTTTTGAAAAATATTAGTACTTTAGACATGATATGTTCATAAACAAACAGACAGACAATTCTAAAAATTATAGAAATGTATTTAACTATTTATTTTTAATCTATCTTACTCATTTTTGTCACAAAAATAAAAAATGTACAGTCACCTGCAATTTAAAATTTTCAACCACAAGTGCGTCATAAAATAAAAGACAAAAGTTTAATTTTATCGCAAAAAAATGTTAGAACACTTATCTTTAGACATGTGGAGCCTAAATTTTAGTGTAATAAATCAAAAGAATATTTTCGTTCGAGTAAAATTGCTTTGTAACAGCGTCATCTACTTCATTCTATAGGTAAAGTCATTTTATCGAACAAAAATTTATTGACTCACAAGGTGGTACGTAAAATAGACGCTAGATGGCCTAAACACGACTAATTTAATATAAATCGGTAAGTTATGAAATCGTGGATTGTTATGAATTGATGGGATATGATAATTTTATGGATATGATATTTATATTCTATGAGAGCGTGTTCCTTCTTAGTCGAGCCGACTCATTCCCGCTTCAACTATGATATAGCTGCAGCAAGGTTCTTCCACGTATAAGGTTGGCCAATTATCACTTTAGCTTCCTGGTCTTTTGGGTTTTGTCCGTTACCCTTATTGTACTGAATATCCTCGTTACGGATTTTATCCCCCAATCATAACTCGCCTGAAGGGCCATAGATCGGTTCCATAAGTCATGCTTATTTCATGACAGTTAATGTGTAAAACATTTTACTTCTTATAATATGTTTATAATTTTTTTTTTATATAGATTGAAGACAATAACACGTACGAGCGGTTACTTCGCGCAGCTCTAGAAACGCCCGGCATCTATTTCTCATATGGATATGATCTTACTCATACTATGCAACGGCTGCACTCCGTTGTTCCTGATTTTCACAAGGTAATTACATATATTTATTTAATCTTTATTGAACCTATCAAAATGAGTACAGGATCAAAAGGCGGACTTAATGTTAAAGGCATTATCTGCCAGTCAACCTATGGGCAGTTATACAAGTATGGTTTCAGAGAAAAATTAAATAACAACTACACATATACACACATAGCACGCACGCACGCACACACGGACACACATATACACAGAAACGTTTACAGACGTAGTTATCTATTGTTGGTGGACTGTAATATATGCATATCACTTTTGACATTTAAATCCTTTTCAGATGTCGTTAGCAAGTCGCGCAGATTCCCGTTTCCTGTGGAATGGCCACTTGCTAAAGGATTTCTCACATCAACAGTTCGAGAGATTTGCACTTCCCCTCATACAGGGATGTATCCTTTTAAAGCTCCAGTAATAATAGTTTTGCTAATAACAAAATGTTAAAAAAATGTGCCTTGAAAAGTAAACTTTTTGAATGAAATAATATTTCTATAATAATTTCAAAACTGAATTTGACTGGAACATAAAAAATGTTAAAGTAAAGTATACTTCCTCTTAATACTGAGAGAGTTATGGAACAATAAACCCGACGGGATGCTCTTTTGTTTACGCACTTCACGTCTTCGAAATATTTTTATTCTTCAGATATGCAGGTTTGGTCACAATGTCTTGCGTCATCGCCTAGCACGTAGTAAATCAGTACTTAAATTGCAACAAACTATTTCATTAGTTCCAGTGGAGGTTAAACCCTGTATTGTTCGCGTATTGTAATATTTACACAGAGCCCTTTGAACCTGAGCTGCCATGGCTCACAGAGTTTAAGAATGTTTATGCATATATGTGAATTCTGCGTTGTCTAGTGGTCAGAGGCTATGTAATTGCAGATCCTGGGTTCGAGTCGCAACCAACATATGTGCAAAACACAAGTTACAATCATAATTTCAGCTTTGGTTGTGTTGTGATTTTTCCAGTCTCTGATCTACTTTCGATCTATTGCATCAGCGGTAATCAATTAGCTTAGGACGAGCTTAGACATTAATACTTATGCGAAGTTTCGAAAAGTGTTCGAATAAGTCGTGTTAAGAAGTCGAGAAATGGATTGCAGTTGCCACTTATCATCAGGTGGACTGTAAGATCACTTGTCATTTCAGTTTTATAAAAAAAAAGATTTGGATGTAGAAATCGCTCAAGATATCTTCATTGGTGAATATTTGTAATAGCATAAATAACCTTGACCACCTTGAGACAGTTGTCGCTATTAACCGAGTAACGGTGAACGGTCATCAACTGACATGGTCGCTGGTGTCCCGCCGCTCTGTTGAAAGAGCCGGCACGAGGTTTTTCATGCGTGGAGTTGATGCACAGGTGAGTTTAGCAAATGTATTAATACAGTATATGTAGTTGCCACGCTTGCCAAGCGGGTTGGCCACCGCAGTTTATTTTTTATTTTTAGTCGTTATTAGGGAAGACGCTGCTGCCCATCTCCTGATTTGTTTCCCTTTGTCGCTTCTTACGACCCTACGGGATTGTATGAGGTACTGGATATTCTTACACCGCCACTGTTTTGTGGGTGTAATTTACCGTTTGGTAAATTACACCGCTACTACACGTTAAATATATAATACACAAATATTTAGTATACAAAACATAAAGTAAACGCGTTTTTTGCCATAAACTTCACCACACACCTTGAAAATGGAACATTTGAAATCACAGTAAATTCACAGCCCATTCGCTCAATCTGTGAGTAATTATTTGTTGGCAACATTTTAAAATTCTTTGGTCAAAACATCTGTACTCTGTGCAATTGTTTCACCACAGATTATTAAGTTTTTGACGTTGGCCTTAGAGTAATAACATACATAGTACTTACTCTGAGACATTGGTAGTGTGAACATCAACAAACCACATAATTTGTCCAAGTGATAATTGTTTACATTGCCAGTATGAACGTAAAAAATGTAATTTATATTACACAATATACAGGGTTATTTTTCAAAGAGTAGCCAAATTTTAAACTTAAGTTCAAATATATAAATAATGATATACCGTTATTGCAGTTTTTGAAAATACGAGTAAATAGGGCTTCTACTTTTATTTGAAATTATCCCAAATTGAATGTGATATATAAGCAACAACTACATGTGTACGCGCGCTCCTCTGTGTGCGATTCCTATAACTCATAAAACTCATTACAAATGCTTTTGTTTAGGGCAACGTTGCAAACTTCGTTGAAACGGAACAGATCATTGAACGAGGCGGTGAAAAGTCCTCATTTGTCCAAACACGTGGGTCCATACCGCTGTTTTGGAACCAGTACCCCGACCTTAAGTACAAACCAGCTATGACTCTGTTGCCCGAAGACCACGTCGCGGCTTACACCAGGCACATGCGTGATCAGATGCAGCGATATGGAGACCAAGTGCTGGTCAATTTGGTAAGTCGTATCAAAGTTAAAATTTTCTTCTGTGTAGGTACTACCCTCTTACCCTTTTCTGCAGCAAAGCAGTAGTGTCTGCACTGCTTAGCTAGTATTAATACAGCTTTTGAAGTATTCCAAGAGATGCAAAAAATTTTGTAGCCTACATTTTTTGAAGTTATTTCATGGGCTTCAGTAGCTACTTACCACTTGTACAATGAACTTTGTTTATTTGCTGAAGTTTGCTTTCTTGTCAGTTATTTGAAATAGTAATTTTTTTATTTTTTAAATTTAATTGCTTGCTCATGTAATTGTCCTTTACCACTGAGTACCCAGCACTTAAAATTGCAATTGACAATGTACAATGAAATCGATGTTAATCACCCTGCGTTTGAGCTACATTGCTGCATTTCGAGAAAATCATTAATTTCACATCATTATTACTCTCAATATTATACGGTGGAGGCTTGATACCGCAATCGCTTAGCGTCTTCTGTTTGGTGTATGGTCTGTTGAAAAAAAATTGTATGGCCTACAAATAATTGTTTCGGTTAGACATGTGTCCATGTGCAATTTATGCATGCAAAACCGATCAGAAATAACTGAATCGTAGACGATTCTGGCCGTTCTTCGCTTGATGCGGTCAAATAAAGGAACTGATACTGAGGTGCCTTGACTTAGATATGGGAACAGTATTCCATGTGAGGCTCTAATGAGCACGCCAAGCCTTTTAGAGGCTTTCACGAATTTTGCCTTCCCTTCCAAATGATCGCGAAACTGAACGTCACTCGATATATCGACGCTTAGGATTCTGATGCTAGATGAACCCAGGTTGCTCGCGTACTGTGAAATTTACAGCGAGTGCCTAGCTTCTGAGCTAGCACGGCTTACTACGTGGGTGTAGCATTTAGGTAAAAGAACGGTTAAAATAAAAAAACGCGTTATGCTGTGCTGTGCGCAGATTGACATGCACGGCAAAGAGGAAGCGCTGGAGCGCGGCTACCGCGCCGCCGTAGCCGCGGCCGCGCTGCCCGGCGTGCGCTACGAGCCCTTCGACTTCCACGCAGAGTGCCGCGGCATGCGCTACGACCGCCTCACCGTGCTCATGGACAGGATCGCGCACGAGCAGGTACGTAGCGTTCACTGTGCTCAGTGCGACAGCGGCTCAGCGTCCGAGTGCAGAGTGCACGCTGCCCGGCGTGCGCTACGAGCCTTCGACTTCCACGCAGTGCCGCGGCATGCGCTACGACCGCCTCACCGTGCTCATGGACAGGATCGCGCACGAGCAGGTACGTAGCGTTCACTGTGCTCAGTGCGACAGCGGCTCAGCGTCCGAGTGCAGAGTGCACGCTGCCCGGCGTGCGCTACGAGCCCTTCGACTTCCACGCAGAGTGCCGCGGCATGCGCTACGACCGCCTCACCGTGCTCATGGACAGGATCGCGCACGAGCAGGTACGTAGCGTTCACTGTGCTCAGTGCGACAGCGGCTCAGCGTCCGAGTGCAGAGTGCACGCTGCCCGGCGTGCGCTACGAGCCCTTCGACTTCCACGCAGAGTGCCGCGGCATGCGCTACGACCGCCTCACCGTGCTCATGGACAGGATCGCGCACGAGCAGGTACGATAGCTAGTTTTAAAATTGTAATAATTTCTTAAATCATTCTACGAGTGTAGTAATTCTTCTAGTGCAGGCAAGGAAGATGGTCTTGTTGAGAGGCTGCTCTGTGTTACAATGAGGTGGGTAGTGTTGCTGTTGGTTTGCATATTTTGGTGTTACTATGTAAGTACGTCCCTCATGATACTACTGTGTAATCGTGACGGGGACATATTACGGTATGGTTGAACTGTAATTGCTCTATCTACATAATATTATAAAGAGGAAAGATTTGTTTGTTTGTTTGTTTGTATGAATTGAATAGGCTCCGAAACTACTGGAGCGATTTGAAAAATTCTTTCACCATTAGAATCCTACATTATCCCTGATGAACATAGGCGATAGAGTATTTTCAAAAAGTTAGGGTTCCGTATGAAAACTTCGTTAATGTAACCCAAGGTGTGAAAAAAATACCAAAAAAAATCCTTATACCGCGTACGCTGCGGAAACTATTGCCAATAGACCAAAGTAATGTGCTACAGTTTTATAGAGGACATCAATATCTACAAAAAAGTCCGCGATACGATATGTCTAACTATTACAGTTATGTCACAATAACTACTTTTCCATGTTAATATATGCAATAGTAACGCGAAAATCCTCGAAGCTATAGCTATAGCTCGAAGAACCGACAACCGATGGGGAAAAAGGTTCTCAGTGGCGGCCTCGTACCGGCGGACGAGTGTAGGCGTCCCCACTAGATGGAGTGACGACCTGGTAAGACATGCAGGAAGTCGATGGATGCGGGTGGCTCAGGACCGTGCTGTGGCATTCCTTGGGGAGGCCTATGTTCAGCAGTGGACTTGTGAAGGGCTGTAATGATGATGATGATGAACGCCGAAAAATCCTTATATCGCGTACGCTGCGAAAACTATTGACAATAGAGCGTTACTTTCACGTGTAACCCCGAATGGTCAGAAATTAAAGCGAAACTATTATCTGGTCAGCGGTTTTTCGATCGTCATGACATAATTTCAAGGGTATTATATTTAAAGATGAAGAAATTCATAAAATTATTCACCAAAGATGAAATATTCGGCAAAGCGAAATGTTACATGGTAAGTCTGGAGTGGCAGAAGCGAGGTTTACCACACTGTCATTTGCTGTTTTGGCTAGAAAGAAAAATCCAGCCAGACGAAATTGATAGTGTCAGAGTTGCGGAACTGCCCGACCAACAAAACGACCCGATATTGTACGATATCGTAAATAAATGTACTTACTTAAAAAACTATGGTGCACGGACCATGTGGAGAGCATAACTTAACAGCACCATGTATGAAAAATGGTATCTGTATAAAAAAGTACCCTCGACGTTTCGTCAACGATACCCGAACCGGAGAGGACGGATATCCAGTTTATAGTCGCCGTGACGCCGAAAATGGAGGACAGAGCGCTACGCTAAATATCAGAGGAAGTAGGGTCAATATAGATCTTACCATCCATGCTGTCCCACGACGGGGCCGAAATTAAGAGGCAGGGCGCAGCATCGCCAGCGGTAGTAGTCCACCTCACCAGCAGTCGTCATCTACGTCATCGGTAGCCAGTAGTAACGAAATGGCCAAGCCACATATTTTGACTAAGGCGTAGAGTTTGTGAAGTTAGGGCTTGTACTTAACATATAGTGTAGTTCGCTGTTTTATTGCCGATAATGATTAATTGCGTAAGCAGAAGAGCAAGCTGAACATCCGCTCTCATACTATTATTAATTTTAACAATTAACCTTCTAATGTATTACCGAGATATACAGGATTATTTTGCAATAACCGGCCAAATTTGCAGAGAAGGTTCAGAATAAGTAACATAGGCAGATGGTAAAGAAAAATTAATTAAAAAAATCTTAAACATTATGTCCTTTTTACATTTTAAATTTCAAATGCGTGGCAATGCATTATTTTAACTGATTGTCATTCATAAATATCTAACACCTACACACATAGGAGCGCGCGTACGCGTAGTTTTTGCCCATAAATCACATTCAATTTGGGATAATTTCAAATAAAAGTAAAAAAAGCCTTATTTACTCGCATTTTCAAAAACTGCAATAACGACATATCATTATTTATATATTTGAGTTTAAAATTTGGCTACTCTTTGAAAAAGAACCCTGTATATTTCGTTACTGATACGGAACATGTTGGGTTTTCCAGCGTGGTAGAGCCATGCTGCAGCTATATTAGTAGTATAGTTGTAGTACGAATGGGTCGGCTCGACTGGGAAGGACCACGCTCTCACAGAATACCAGCGTAAAATAGCAGCTTAACACTGCTGTGTTTCATATGGTGAGTGTAGAGAACCGGAGACCTTTTTACTGGAAAGAGGCATTCCATCTTAGTCCTCACTTATGACAACGCATCTGCATTTTGATTCTTTATTGAAGATAGATGTAGATGTCTATGGGTCACAGCAACCACTTACCATCAGGTGCACTGTGTGGTCGTTTGTCACCCTATCCTATAAAAACATGTTCTCAAAGTTTTGTGTTATTTGTACAAATTTTGAGGCAATCTATGAGGGAGGCCTGTGTTCAGCAGTGGACTTTTATAGGCCGTAATGGATGGATGGATGGATTATGGCAATAATTATTCATCAATCAACATTATTTTTTAGACGGAATTTGGCTACTTCCTATCACGAGGAGGCACGGTACTCCTGCGACAGAGCGGTGTATTCCGCACCAACTGCGTGGACTGCCTGGATCGCACCAACGTGGTGCAGTCGTTGCTGGCGCGGCGGCAGCTCGCTGCAGCGCTGCGGCTGCTGGCCGTCACGACGGTCGACAATCAGCATCCGCATCTCGACGCACTCTTCAACACGGTCAGTTTCATTAATTGCACAGATAGCCAGGTGACATACAAAATTCCGCCTGGTGTGTACCAACTTTGTTGAACTCTACTTTTTAGGCGACTTCATAAAGGGTTGTTTTGTATGTAGATTACGCGATATCTTCGCTAATTGTGATCCGATTTTAATGATTGATTTTGATGAATTGATAATTATGATCATTATGAATTTAATGATTTCTTATATTAACGCGAACACTACTCATTGAATAAAACTAGTTTTACGGATTTTATCGCGTTTAATTTTACTATTTTGATCCCCCCCGTGACCATGGGTTGCTGTAAAGCACCCGAAACGTCGGGAATCAAAATAGTAAAATTAAACGCGATAAAATCCGTAAAAATAGTTTTATTCGTTATGAATTTGCTTCGATACACTTTGTCTTAACACCGACTTCAGAAGCTATTAAATTATATGCAAATAATTATTTATTTTGGATTATTTTAAGACAAATTACTTTTTATTAAAAAACTATTTTTTTTTAAATCGACTTGACAACATTGATTTTCAGACGCAAAGATTGCATTTCCTTAATGATCGGTGTACAAACGTAGTATGTTATTCGAAAATTAATGATAGACTAGCTTGAATTCTATTTGCAGCAGCCCATGGTTATTTACAGAAGAAGTGGTGACTAACGAGCACACAGTCCACCTGCTGGTAAATGGATACTGTGCACAATGTGTTATCAACACTGAGGACTAACGGACAGTAAAAAGGGTCTCAGGTTCTCGGCAGTTACAGCAGCGACGAGATTACGCTGTTATTTCACGTTGGTATTCTATGCAAGTGGTCCTTCCCCGGTCGAGCCGACCTATTCGTGCTGGAGCGTAGCTCCACCACGGTAACATAAGGCAACTTACAGTACAATATACATCTCTTGTATAAACTGATGCTAGGAGTTTTCGCGGGAACTTGAACGGCGGCGGACTGCTGCTCCTTTATTATTGTTTAAATAATGGTTTGAAGTAGATTTTGATACGTAAAATTGGTGGGATTTTGTGTATTACATGTTTGCGAATGTGAACTATTAGTGGAAACTATGAAACAAGTGTTCCGACGGTGATGGAAATCTCAAGTTAATGTGTCCGCTTAGGCGCCTTGAGATACTATCGTCATCGACTGTCTGCTGACTCAAGCTGCCGTCAATACCTTCCAAAAACGTTACAATATAACACGTCAACATATTGTGAAGAAGTTTTTAAACAAATTACTATAAATACCAATTTCTTTTAATATATTTGACACTGTCAAAATTACAACAATAAGAGTCCATTATCAAAGAAAAAAAAATCGGTGTGTGACTGTGTCGTGGACACGACTGTGTGTTTCGCGTGAATACGTGTACGTAACGAAACAACCTCAAAATGGCGGCGCTCCCCCCTCCGCCGCGCGATGCGACACAGTCCTCATTCAACGTAAGGAATTCTTTATTCCTTTAGCCCCCCGTATCCTGTATCCCCCGATTTTGTTATCGTCGGTTATATTCACGTGTAACCGACGTAGCCCAATGGATTAGTAAGCTAAAGTGGCAATGGACCGCCCACATATATTGAAGAACCGACAACCGATGGGGAAGAAAGGTTCTCGAGTGGCAAGCTCGTACCAATAGGCGAAGTGTAAGGTTGCCCCCCACTAGATGGAGTGACGACATGGTAAGACATGCAGGAAGTCGTATGATATGCAGAGTGTAAGTGGCTCAGGATCGTGCTTTGTAGCATTCCTTGGGGGAGGCCTATGTTCAGCAGTGGACTTGTGAAGGGCTGTAATGATGATGATTCACGTCAAAAACTTATGCGAGTGTGTGTGTGAAGGTGTGGGCGGACCACGCGGACATGATCTCGGTGCAGTACTCGGGCACGGGCGCGCTGAAGACCGACTTCACGCGCACCGGGAAGCGAACTCACCTCGGCGCGATACGCGACGGTATCAACTCGCTCACCAGGTACTACAAGAACAACTTCAGCGATGGCTTCCGGCAGGTGAGTGGTTCGAATTATTTCTAGAAACTTCTAGAATCTTTAGTTGATATTCATGTTACCTTAAAATATTTTACTTGTAGTAGAATTTTTGAACCTACTTTAAATTTCCGACGTTTTGAGAGCTTTGCAGTACTCTTAGTCACGAGTAATTATATTACTAAATTTACGTAATTAAGTAAACCAGTCCTTTGTGAGATAGAGAAATATAAAATAAATTGAATTAGTAGTTTGAATTTTATTAATTCAATTCCGTCGGTACAGAGCGTGCAGAAAGATTTGTTTCATAATTTCCATAGTGACCAAGATCAGGCACGTCTTCTAGCTGTTTCTACTAAGGAATCTAGTCACTGGTTACACGCTTTACCATCAAGTAATCTCGGCACATTACTTGATGGGGAAAGCTTGCGCATCGCCGTAGGAATGTTCCCTCGGTTTTAGAGCCTTGTGGAATATTTAGAGACGATGGCAGGATACCCGACGGTATGACATTGGTCCCTTGGGAGAGAGGTAAAGCCCTAGTGTGGGATGCTACTTGCGTAGACACTTTGGCAGCCGCTCATCTCAGGGGTACCTCGTTTGTGTTGCCGGGGCGGCATTAGAGGCAGCTGAGCTGAGTAAGTGGCGCAAATATGAGTCTCTGAGAGACGACTACATATTTGTGCCATTTTCTGTAGAGACTATCGGTCCGTGGGGTCTACGTGCGGTGAAGTTCCTATAGGAACTCCATCCGCGACTGGTCGTGGTGATAAGAGGGCTGGTTATTTTCTCGCTCAAAGGCTAAGTATAGCCATTCAGCGGGGGAAACTCAGCCAGCGTTCTTGGCACGATACCGCGGGGAGTAGGACTGTATGATAATTAAGTTAGTAGTTTTAGTATTTTTTTTAATTATAGTTTTTAATATTGTATATAATAAAATATTGTATATTGTGTTATGTAAATAAATGTATTTAAATTGAATTTAAAAATAATAAAGTCGAAAAAAAACATATATTTTATTATTATTTACAGGACTCAATTGATCTGTTCCTCGGCAAGTACACAATATTAGATGGCGAGGGAAACACAGTACCTTGTCCCTTGCGACGAGACAGAGACTGGAAGTATCTAACTGTAAGTACGATATGATTTAGCCATAAATTTCTCTAAATTTACAAAAAAATGTCAAATTCTGATTTTACAATCATTATCCATCATTACAGCCTATCAATTATCCACTGCTGAACTTAGGCCTCTCCATAGATTTTTTTTTATAGAAGAGGAGGTAAACGAGCATACGGCTCACCTGATGGTAAGTGATGATATATTGCGTCATATTTGCCATAGTTGCCACCCTTGGCAAAGCAACCGCAGTTTTTTTATTATTTTGCGTTTTATCAGGCAGATGCTGCTGCCTGTATCTTGTTTCATTTCTTTCAATCGCCTTTTACGACACTCATGAGATGATATTTGGTAGTGGATATTCTTATAACGCGGTTACACGGATTTTACAATACGCTCCCGAAAACGAAGACAGACGACAGTACTAACTATACCTTTGATGATGGGTGAAATATAAAACGATCCTGATGAAAAAAAATCATATTTTGCTGCTGGTTTTATGTTTAAGTATTTTCATGTTTTTTATGAAATATCGTTTCATAATGATTTCTTATATTTACGCGAACACTACTCTTTGAATAAAACTATTTTTACGGATTTTATCCCGTTTAATTTTACTATTTTGATTCCCGACGTTTCGGGTAAAATTAAACGCGAAAATAGTAAAATTAAACGCGATAAAATCTGTAAAAATAGTTTTATTCAAATATCGTTTCATTTAACTGTACTAACATGATGGAGCGTGAATAAAGTTAATAAAACGTGAAAAGATGATTTTTTTCTTCGGGATCGAATTTCTTTGTGACCCATCATCATATCGGTATCCTTAGTAATATCATCTGTCTTCGTTTTCGGGAGCGTTTCACAAACACCCGGTATTTATCATCGTTTTTATCATTCCTGTCGTATGTACTTTACAGGATTCGTATTTAGGGTAAGCACTAGTTAATATAGTTGCAACAGTTGAAAAAATGTTGATGCGTTCAGTCCTCTTGTCGTTTTGCGATTGTTTTAATAGGTAGTAGACTACATTTGTGGTTTTAAATTACCCAAAACGTTCAGTTACCGCGCTCATAAAATCACCTTTTTATATAAAGTTCAATAAAAGTTAATTTTCAAAAAACGAGCACACAGTCAGTCACAGTCCACCTGATGGTAAGTGGATGCTGTGGCCATAGACATCTACATTTATCCTCAATTTAGAATCAAAATGCAGATGCGTTGTCCCCCCTGAGGACTGAGATGGATTGCCTCGTTTCCAGTAAAAATGGTCTCCGGTTCTCTATACTCACCATACGAAACAGCAGCGTTATTTACTGCTATTTACGCTGTTATTCTCTGAGAACGTGGTCTATCCCCGGTATGGCCAACCTATTCGTGCTACAACTATATCACAGCCTAAGAAGAACATACAGTCAGTCATCGCCTTTGATGTTCTCGGAAAAGCCGACATAAACAATTAATTGCTAGGGTTGTCAGAACAGGAATTAATAAAAAAGTAAAAAAACTGATTTTATTTTATTTAATGTTTAAATAAATTAATGAGTATGTGGAAACTGATGAAACTAATTCCTTATGTTTAAATACCCACAGTTTTTTACCGCACATGTAGTGTGAACCATGTTAATTTATTTGCGTGACAGGACAACCCTAGCGGACAGCGGCGTCTCGGGCCTCACCGCACCGCACGAGTGCCCCGTCTAGACGCCTTCAATGACCGACTGTTAGTAGTAGTTAGACTGTGACTATATAGTTGCAGCATGGCTCTACCACATTATAAAATGAACGTTCTCTATATAAATAAAAATCAATTACCGCATGGATGAAAGATCATCACTTGAAAACGGCTGGACCGATTTCGATGAAATTTTTGTGTGTGTTTGAGTGGGTGGTTGGTTGGTTTAGATTCACAACTGGACTCGGTAGGTTGCGCTGTTGTCGAGATGCAGAAATCACCGGCGCGAATCGCTAGTAATAAATAGATTTTTTAAAGTTTTTGTTTATTTGTGACAGTTCCCGTCAGTGCTGCTGGTGGCGGTGTCGATGTTCTGCGCTAGCGCGGTGCTCCCATCTCGCTACAGCAACGAAGTGCTGCTCTACCTCATGTTCTGGGGCGCTGCGGTGGGCGCTACTCTCTCCTTCATATTCAAGTACGCTATATTTATTTATTTTTGTTGATTTTTATTACCTCGACAGTAATTTAAAATCTGCTTTGGGATAACGTGCGCAGTGTGCTTCAACTTTTTTATTTATTTTGTTCATAAAGTAAATAAGGATGTTAACCGGCCAATGGATCATCATCATTACAGCCTATCAAAGTAAACTGCTGAACATAGCCCCCCTCCATTTATTACCTTGTAGGCATACGTCAGATATATCAAAACGAATCTAAAATCCGATTTCAAACACAAATCGAATCGTATCGATTTCTCAAACTAGAAAATCCGATTTCAAAAATCGACCTAACTAAGCTACGATCTTACGATCTGTACCAACAAACGAATCCAAATCGACAATAAAATCCAGTGTTGCAAAAGTGAAACATAAAAAATCGGTAGATTTGTCAGCTAAAAATCGGGTGATTTTTATTTACATCCATCAGTTTAAAAAAGTATCTTTTAGATGTCTTTCCTTCTCGTTTCAAATTTTTTTGCGATCAAAATATGTCTTTATAAATTAAACTAAATTTTAATAATTACTTATATATTTTTGCAATAAGCTTTATCTTTAGTTAACAACTGAAGTATATAATAAATCAAGGGTATTTTAAGATAATATAATACAATAATTTATTCCATTTATTACAATCATTTGTTTATTTACTATAATCTATGCAATAACCAAACTTTATAAATAAAAATAACATTTATCATTAATTTTCGTCTTCATACCACCTCTTACTAGCCTATTTTTGTAAACATTTTCTCAAATAAAAATCTATATTAAAATTGTAGCAACTTTTATTATTTTCACCTATACATATCATCTTAGGTTGAACCGCTAAAGTTTTGGCGTTTTTGGTGTGAAGTTGAGAAGCAGCATGCCTTTTAAAAAAAGTAAAGTAAAGTTACAGCCTATATACGTCCCACTGCTGGGCACAGGCCTCCTCTCATTTCTGAGAGGGTTTCCTTTGGGGGCATGCCTTTTAACTTCATCGAAACCAGAAGATATATTAATATCTTTATTGCAACTTTGGCAACATGCGTAGTTTTTTTTCCTTTTCGGCTTTCTTTTAACCAATTAGAACATCCTAGTCGTAATTGGTTGATTATCAGAGTCACTATCGCATTTGGACATCATAAAGCACAACAGTTCACAAGTTCACAACACAAAAGAATAAGGCAAGTAATAAGTGAATGCAATTCTATGAACGAACAACACTATAATATATACCTCATTCCAGAAACAACCCGAACAAAGTTATCTTTAGGAATTTCCCCCGTGCACTCACCAGACAATAATGAACTTTATGTTAAAATGCTTCAGTGCAATTTGCTTTAAGCATACCGCGAAGTTAATAACCTAATAAGGGTATAGGTATAGGTCCAATAGGACGTGGTGCGAGCAATTTTGGGAAGTCCCAGTACATAGAGTTTGTGTTAAAGGTTCATTTTAGTGGTGCCGTATTTAGAATATTATTTTTCAATTTTATTTATTATTTATTAATATTATTTTACATGAGTTGAAAATGCAAAAAAATCGGTAGACACGGTCAATAAATCGGGATATCGGGAGACAATAACCAAAATCAGTAGATCTCCCGATAATTCGGGAACTTTTGCAACACTGATAAAATCGAAATCGACAATATCCACATCCAAATGCAAACTGATGCATACAAAGCCGTTTTCTCAGTTTTTCTCTTTCTAACCAAACACGACATAGCGGAATGAAAAGGATGGCATGAATTTTGCGATTCGGATTTCGGTTTGTCGGCTAAATCTATTGCACATTGTAATATGCGATCAATATTATCCTTACTGCTAAGTACTTAAAGTCTCTATTTGCTTTACGAGATTATGCGTTGATGAATTTTTGGTTCCGTGTTTGGGTGTTTGCTTACTAGAACCTTTGAAATATGCGATCAATATCGTTCTTATTATTAAGCTGTTAAAGTCTATATTTGCGACATTGTGTGATGATTTATTTTGGTTTATTGCTTGTTTTCGTTTAGATGCAAATTTGACCTTGGTGACAAGTGCGCGTGCCGGTCAGTCGTATCAGTGAATTATAGGATATTTACTGATGTTTATTGTCTGTTTGTTTAATAGAGTTTAGAGTAAAAAATAAAATAAGTTAACTAAGTGAATTGTGTATGAATGTAACATTTAAATATTTTTGATTTTGACTATCAAGTTTTTTTGTTTAGACTATTTAATTGATTAGACGAGAACTGTTTTGATTTTCAAAATATCGCGAAAACCCAGTGAAGTATGGACCCATTTTTTGTGTTGCAGTGTGTAAATATTGTAGTCAAAATATATCATATAAATCTACAACGGGTAATCTAGAAGCTCATTTAAAACGATCTCACGCTTAAATTTATTTGGCCCAAAAGACAAGTACCGATTTTGGAAATAAAAAAATATATATTAAGAAAACATTGTAAATATGCCGATTTTAAAATACGCCGAAAAAGTTTTAATTTCATACAAAACTTTTCTGCTAGTCCTAAGCCTAGATTGAAACATAAAGGGTAATCGCGCAAATCTGTTTCTGTATTACATTTGCGCTTGTCGTTTTGTTAACTTATGAAACGAAATCTAAATACGCAAACGAATTGGCGTGGCTAAGCGCTACTGAAATCGGATTTTCAAAAACGGATTTTAAATCGATTTTGAAATCTGAAATCGGACAAATATCGGTTTGCGTTCAAATACAAAAACGCCCATAACTATTGCTTTGTAAGAGGAGGAGGATATTTGCCATAGTTGCTAGTTAGCAACCACAGTTTTTTATTATTATTTTGTGTTAGCAGGAAGAGTCTGTAGCCCGCCTCCTGATTCAGTTTCCCTCTTATATCACTCAAAGGATGATATGGGGTAGTGGTTTCTGGTTATGTCGCCACTGCGAGTTGTAGTCCTCTGGATAGTAGGTGGCTAATATAGCCCATGGACACATGTAACCAAATTGAAACAAGTAAGGCTACGGACTAGAATAAAATACTGACTGTGTATTTCATCACAAAATACAAGAGAAGCCAAAAGACTATATATATTTATAATACTAGAGTAAGCCATAACAATTTCAGTCTCTACAAGTCTGTAATATGTAGGAGATGCACTGCTGCTTGGTAACAAAGACAGGTAAGATGGTGGTACCAATCCAAACAGACTACTATGCAGAAAAGTAACCTTACCATCTATTAAAGTGACAAACGGCCTATCAGTTCGCCTGATGGTAAGAGTGGTAACAATGACACACAGAAACTGTATTCTTTTTACTTTTTTTAAACACGGGGAACAGCTAGTTAATATATAAAACACTGACTTGATTGTTGAAAAAGGAACATTTGAAATTACACAAAATTCACAACACTCAGTCAATCTGCCAGTAATTATTTATTGACAGCATTTTCATATTTTATCTTTGGCGACAATTTCTACCCTGTGTTGTATTTTACAATTGACATTGATGGTATGAACGTAAACAATGAATGTTTTAATTTATCTAATTTAATGTATTTATTTTATTTAAAAAAACGTAGGACTTTCTCCTGTATCGTGGAGGAAGTTTAAAAACATAAATTGCACAAGGAGAAACATCCAGACCCGGAACAATTATTTGCAGGCCATACAAATACTTGTTCCCCAGCGCAGCAACTTATTGCTAAGCCACTGCGCCACGGAGCCGTCATTTAATGTATCATTTAATGTATTTGTAATACAAAAATAAATTTTAGCATTCTGTGCTCCTTTTTCATATAAACTGTAACTTTTTTTATAGAATATGGGTGACAAATGAGCACACATTCCACCTGATGGTAAGTGGATGCTGTGGCCCATAGACACCTACATCTAACTTCAATTGAGAATTAAAATGCAGATGCGTTGTCACCCTTGAGGACTAAGATGGAATGCCTCAGATCCAGTAATAAGGGTTCCCCCGGTTCTCTACAATCACGATACGAAACAACATTAAGCTGCTATTTTACGCTGATATTCTGTGAGAGCTTAGTCCTTCCCCGGTCGAGCTGACCCATTCGTGCTACAACTATACCAGTAATATAGCTGCAGCATGGCTCTACCACGTAATTTTGGCCGCGATTTTTTAGTTTGGCTATTAGATGTAAAAAAAGTCAAATAGCATAACATAGATGGGTAGAGCCACGCCAACTATGTTATGCTATGTTATAGCATAACATAGCTCGCGTGGCTCTACCACGTACAAAAGATTCTCCACGCTTGTCCAGTATGATATTAGTGCGTTGATATATATTTGGTAAAGTGTTGTGTACGTTGCAGGCACGGCAAGGAGTTCGTGGAGTGGCCGCGCCTGGACGGCGGGGGGCTGGCGCTGGTGGGCCCCCGCGGCCCGCCGCCGCACTTATGATAAGCGACACGCCGTTCGTGCTCGTCGTCTAGCTGCTGCCCTCACCTGCCACCGTCACCACACCACCACCCCCTCACACCGCTATCTCGTGTGATATCTCGCTGTTCTTAATGCATATTAATATTTACTTTCTCCATAACGTTGTGATTGATCAAAAAATCACGAACTTTTCTAGATCTAAAACCTCCTTCGTCTTATTACAAAAAGTTGTTTATAGACTCTGAACTAAAACCTGTTTCACGATAGAAGTCCGCGGTGCGAACATGCGAACTAAAATTTGACGTATGAAATTTAACAGCAAATGTCAAATTGCGCGAAGTCTATAACGCCACGGCTAAGCGAATTTCTTTAATTCAAAGGACTCTTTGTAAACCATAGTTTAAACCCGAGCCTATCAATAAACCACCTTTTATAATAAACGGCGTATGTTTCGAGCATTCTAAGCTACTTGCGAGCCTCTTTAACGGACATTTACTTGACTTTCATAACGATGGCAAATCCACGGGATTAGTTTTGCTATTGACGAGTCATGAAGAGAATTATAAATTATTAAAATACGTTAATAGGTCGCTTCTTAGGGGGGTTATTATTGTGTTAAAGATCTGGCTTTAGAAGGACCAATTGAAGTTGGATACAAATAAAAATCAATTCCTTAAATAAATTCAAAAAGTCTATTAAATTTTGCAGTTACTTTAGAATTTGATAATAACCCTTAACCTTAAGTTCTTATTACAAATCGTGGTTTATTAATGGTCTCGGGTTTTAAGAAGAGTCTTTTTCACGAAAGAAGTCCTTTAGCTGCGGCGCACATTTTTTAGCACATTATTTAGTGTCAAATTCCATATTCTACATTTTAGTTAGCATATTTGCCACGCGACTTTCTTTCGAATAAACAATTTCTATTACCGTATTAAACAAAAAAAGTAAAACTAAAAACTTAAATTATCATACAGTCTTACTTCTCGCGCTATAGTGCCAAGAACCACAGCCTAAGAAGACATACAGTTAGTCGTCGCGTTTGATGTTGTCGGAAAAGCCGATATAAATATTAAATTGCTAGGGTTGTCAGAACGGGTAGTAATAAAAAAAACTGGTTATATTTTATTCCACGTTTAAACAAATTGCTGCGTATGTGGAAACTGATGAAACTTTAATTCTTTATGTTTAAATGAGGACGACCCACAGTTTTTGTACCGCATATGTAGTGTGAACCATTTTAATTTATTCGCGTGACAGGACAACCCTAACGGACAGCTCCCGAGCGCTCCGGTCGCGTGTGGGGCCGCACCGCACCGCACGATTGCCTCGTCTAGACTCCTTCGATGACCGACTGTTAGTAGTAGTTAGACTGTGCAACAACTGTGCAAAAGACCGAATGGCTACTCTAGTTTAAATCTGAGACTCATTATAAACTACTTCATGTAATAAGACGGATAACAAAATCTCATTTGAGCGAGTGTCACACGAAATATAGTGCATTTAAATCTTATTTTAAGGAAATTTTATATTAACATTAAATCTTCTGCCTTATGTAAAAAGTGCATTTTCTCTAACTCTACACATATTCTTGCAATAAATAAGTGTTTATCTCTGCAACAACAGCAAATATATTTTTTCTACAAACTCAATGACTTGTACTAAATGTAAATGACAAAGGTTTTGAAACAAACTGTAATATAAACAAATAATCCGAAACCGCATTCTTATTAGATTAAATTTTGTATGACAAGGCTGAAATCTGGAACAGGGCAAAAAATATTGTCAGTTGTTGAGCCTAGGATTTGCAATATGCGTGTGTTTTTTGCCCTTTTACTGTTATATATTTAATAAATATTATATTTCTGCGTGCGCTGCTTTTTCCCGACTGAAAGGTGCAGAGAACCAGTATAATTATAGGCTGTGAAGCATTGCATCTTAGTCCTCAGAAGTGACATTGCATCTGTAGCTTTCTTAAAGTTGGCTGCAGGTGTCAATGGGCTGCAGTAGCCCATCAGGTGAACTGTATGTTCGTTTGTCACTTTAGTTTTTTTTAATTCTGCTACTGTTTCAATTCAGACACCTAAGTATAGACTACGTCCATTTAGTACAACCTGGTTTCACTAATTATAATGTAATTTTTATTGAGAAACAAATTAAATCATTCCAAAAAACGGAGACATTGAATTAAACACTTAACTATATGGCCATAGAGTTTATTTTACAATTATATCTCTTACTTACATCATTCATGTTAAAAAAAACTAATAGCTGTAAAATTAATGTTAGCGTTTGATTGTTTGCGCCAAATGTATATTATATATAGGTGTTTGTGGAAACTAATGTGAGATATTTCCTTGACCTGTTTAAAATTGTGTTTTATATTGTACAAGAAACAGTTTAAAATTGTTTCACACAAGTGGTTTTCTTACGTATTTTAAAGTTAATAGAAATTAATTATTACTTTAATATCTTAAAATAATAAAAACATTATTTTTTGTTTAAAAATACTTACTAATACTTTTTAGAAATGTATTTTACGTCTTTTCAATTAATTTTGCTGCAACAAATCACGTTAGATGTTTTGTTGTTTATGATTTAAATAGCTTTTTTCGCTTTATATTCGTATCATTTATGGTTTTAACGCTTTTTATTTGACTTAGAGTCGATGCTTGTTAGATAATTAACTCAATTTCTATGACAATAGGGTAGATATTGCTTAATTTGGGAAATTTTTTGTCACTATCCAGTATCTGACGCGTCGTATCTTAAACTGTACTGAATTTACTAGATCTAAAACAAATGCTACGTGTCTTTAAGAATTTCCCTTCGTTCTTCACAACAAGCATGTTAAATAAACCTTTTTAGTAAAGGCTTTTACAATATAATGTCCAAAAAAATAAACAAATTTTGTATTAAAATTGTCTGAAGACCTCTTGTGTAAAACAAATTCTTAGGGGACCCGCGTGTGTGAAATGGTTACTGACGACGAACCGGCCGGCGTTTTGTTTCGTAATCCACGGAAGTAACGTTGTATTTTTTTATTTAACATTTATTAATTTAAATTTGTATATAGCTAATTAATTTATATATTTTGTCTGTAATTTATAAAACTATTTATTTTAAAATTTTACTGTTGCTTCACGGGATTGTATAAAATATCATTCATATTGTTTTGTATATAAATTATCAAAGTTAAAACAGTCTTTTAGATAGTTTAGACGGTAACACTTAAAAAAATTAAGATAGTGAAGCTAGTTTAGGGTTTTGATCAAATTGTAAAGTAAAAATTGATTTCATTGTATTACAAATAATTGAATATTAACAATATTTAGGATATCGTAAACTTTTACAACTATTTATGCTCTAATAGCATTCCTTTATTAAATTTAAAAGTATATGAAAGCATTTTGAACTTAGATGCTGTTAAATTTGGTTATGCTGTGGCCACGTGGCTTTACGGTCGGCATACTTTAGTTACGGTCTTTACGAATCTCCTGTATCTGGCACAGTATCAAATCTTTCCATAGTCGCTACTATTACGCTAACTCAGGATACCTCTAGTTAAGATATTGGTCTTGAGTATTTATCCTTTTTACTGGAAGCGAGGCATTCCATCTTGGTCCACAGGGGTGACAACACATCTGCATTTTTGATTCTTAATCGAAGATAATGTAGATGTCTACAGGCCACAGCATCCACTCACTTCGAGTGGACTGTATGCTCGCTTATTGTATAAAAAAGTACCTTTCGTTTGCTATCTAGATGTTACTGTGATTTGAATCGGTCAGTCAGATATCATCAACCTTTATTAACCCCCTCACATGGAATTAAAAAAATTCAATGAAAGCTGTATTAAATCTACTCTACAAATGGTTTTACTATAGTACAAATTCATATATGAACTGTTTGAAAGATTTCTTGTAAGATATTCCTCAAAAATAATGTAATCGAATGAGTTAGAAGTAGAATATTGATTAATATAAGGAAACAAACTTATTCATCATATTAATCTATAACAGTTCATCGTATCCAACATACGTCCAACGTTTCCAAAGACTGAAGGATAAGAACAAGATGGAGGTAAATAAAACGCGTAAGAACTAATGCGCTTAAATAAGACCTTTGAATTTACCATAGACATAGATATTGGACTGAGCGTTAGCCTCACAAAAGTGACCATTCTCTTTCTAGAGACAAAGCGACTGTGCGGCCAATACCTGTCTCTTTCCTGTAAGTCTAATTGGTCCACGTCCTGCAAGCCCGTGACGTGGACCAATCAGAATTCTAGAAAGAGACTACTACTGGCCGCACATTCGCTTTGTCTCTCTCGCACTTTTCGGTCTGTATTCACTGCTCAACTGAATACGGAACGCACAGCCCACAATCTCTATGTCTGTGGAATTTACCCATAAAACTATCAGTTTTATTTGTTACACTAAAAATGGTAGCGGCATCTAGGATTGTAGTGTGTAAGTTCCCAAATCTTTAGTTAATGTATTTTAAATATTTTGTGAATAAATTGCATACAATGTTATTTCTGTGGAAGTATCGAATTTTTGTTGACTTGTTATTCTGATTTTTAATAATAACTAGAGTAAGTTTGCGGAGACAGCTATCGCCCACTAAAGTACGAAGTACGAACTATGTTTGTTCACACTTCACCTTCAAGTAAAAAAGTGTTATAGGTAATAAATACGTGTACATAATATGTTAAAAAATAATCATCAATATAATAAAAAGTCTTGGGTCTAGAGAAGTCTTTGTCACGCGCCACAGTCTTCATGTAATTTGACATTTGCTGATTTTGTTGTCAAATTCCATATCTTACATTTCAGTTCGCACATTTCCGCGGGACTTCTTTCTAGACGGAGACTCCTCTTTAAACCCGAGATCATCAATAAACCATGTCTTGTAATAACACCGAATGAGTTCACCATATAATGACTATTTTGGACTTTAGCACTTATGCTTACAGAGGCGGATTAAATGTCGACAGTGTACTAGGCTAGCACCTCATAGGCGCCCCTCTGGCTTCCATGTATTATAAATTAAAATTTATAATATAAACTATATTATATTTGCAAAATAATTAGGACACGTGTACGCTTAACAGCTGGGCGTGAATGAAAACTGTGATGAGAGAGTGAGGGTGATGAATGGGTAAGGAAGTAATCAAGTAGACGATTTTTTTTTGTTTAAATACTTCCGCGGGCTCCTTTTTAACCTTGTGCCTCTAGGCACGTGCTTAGTTTGCCTTAAGGATGATCCGCCATTGTATGCTTAGGTTATAATAAATCATCTGTTGCGTGGAAAAAAAAATAAGTTTTCGCTAAGAAATCAAACTATGAAAAGAAAAATTTAAATAACCTAGTTGAATGTTAAAAATCTAATACCCGTTAGTACAAAATGTTAGGGTAAATGTAAGACCGTGAAACCATGCTTATTACACTGTGCTGCACCGCTTTTTGGAATCATTTTGATTGGAATATTACAGTATTTGTCTCAAAAGGAGAGTTATGTTTATAGTTGACATAATGTTCGAGTGCATTCTTGTACACAACTCTTTTGAACAATGTATTATACCTTCCTCTACAGAGTGGGCGATAACTTGTGATAGTGTAATGTTATTTGTAATCGTACGTGTTTATTTTTTTGTAAATTTATTATTACATTAAAGTGTCCATCAAAGATTTTGTATTATTTCAAACTCTTATCTTCGAAATATTTTTTATTTCTTAGTCGTGCAACCAATATGACTAAGAACTACCTAAAAGTGTTGTAAAGCACCCGAAACCTCGGGAATTAAAAAGTTTAAATGAAACGCGAAAAGATCTGTAAAATTAGTTTCATTTAACATTCACCGTCGAGCAGGTAGTAAATAAACATTTTAAATTGAAATAAACTGTATTATTTTTCAACCGACGAAAAAAAAAGGGGGTTCTCATGTCGACGCGTATATTTTTTTTATGTATGAACACGCATAACTTGTTACAGAGTAGTCCTCGAAATTGGTCCCATATTAATATGATCAAGGTCCGACGGTTTTTTAGTTATCTTTAATAATATATATTGAAGTCGGTTGTACAAAATTTTTAATTATATTCATTGGTACCGGCGGGCAGTTTATTAAACTAGTTATCTACTTTATGGATCAAATTCTTAGGCTGAGATCTATAGACCGTACTTTGACTTTGCTCAGACTTTACTTTCGAGCTAAGACAATGTCGGTATTTATAAAGCTAACTTCGAAGTTAATGCATTACGCACGCATTACGCAACTAAAGTTAATATTTTCATTTTATAAAGTACGCGGCTGTGAGGACTAATAATTTTCCCTTACCAGATGTCACCAATACACAGTATGTAAAACGTTGTGTTTATATCCATAGATAAATAAATATGTAGCAAGCTAGATCACACCGAGACGTGACGCGGCGCGCACTTTTTAAGATAGTGATACAAAATTTAACTTTATTTACTACACAAAAAGATAACATTTTATTGCGATAATTCAAAAATGCACCGCAGTATCGCGCTACACCGCGCTGCGCCTCGAGATGCCTGGTAACGTGGCGGCGCGGCGCGGCGCGCTGCGTGGTGCGAAACCACTGCCCTCTTCAAGCATCGTTGTGTCTCTGTGTTAATTTACCCTACATTTTTCGGTTTCTGCGTTTATATACACACTCGTTCAGTTATACTTTTGCCAGTGTCAAGTGTTAAGAAATTACCCATTAAAATATTTCGTTTTAAAAACTTCTTTACAATATGCTGATGCGTCATATTGCGAAGTTTTTGAAAGAATTTGACAACAGCTTAACCCAGTGGACGGTTGATGACGACAGTATCTCAAATTTATAAGGCGTTTAAGCGAACAAAATAACTTGTTTCGTCGTTTCCACTAATGGTTCACATGCGCACAAAGTCGCAGCATTTTTTCGTAATCAAAATCCACTTCAAATCATTATCTAAACATTATAACAGGAGCAATAATCAAATGATCAAGTTCCCGCACTTGATCCGGAACTTGATCACACCCCATTCCCCTTTGAGTACTAGACCATTTAATTGGTTGAATGGTAGAGTAAGTAGTGTGGTAAGTATTAAGTAGAATATGGTAGAGTACCTATCATACATAAATTATTATTCTTTATAATAATTTGTTGAAAAATTATTCACAATATCTAAGATGACAACAGTATAAAAGTTGTATAATAAAATCTTTATGCATTAATTTAAAGTAATCAATATATAAGTCAAGCGTAATACACAGCCGTACACAGCACAAGAAATTCCGAACTAGCTATGAGCATTATAACGTATAGACAGTTATGGAAACAGCTATTTACTTTATAATGGTTATACATAACCCTCATAACCATAGATATAGTATACATTAGATTAGCGATAGAGGGATTAGTGTGAGACCAAAAACGAAATGTACCAATGTGAGTAAAATGTGCATGTGTGCGAGACGAATAGTGCAGCGCCATGCATCAACTTCAATTATCGATACAGAGCGCTGTGTCCGTGTCATAAAATGAATATTTTTATGTTTGATGGCATAAAAATAAAACTACAAACAAAAAGTTTGTGATTTTTTTTCCACCAAAAATAATTAATTTATTGTAAAAATGTCGTAAGCTCTCCTTAGAGGTATTTTGTAATTTTGCTTCATACTTCAATCTGATAATCAAATAAGTTTCGATTATTAATTTAATAATTAAGTGTTTATGGTTTGATATTGCTGGCGAATCATACATATGTATGTCAAGTACGTTAAATTTTTTTTGCAGGACACAAGGCATTCGTTTACTAATTTTCGAAACATATTTTCGTTTACAATTTTTCCTTTAATATGTTTTCGGAAAACTCGTTCAGAAGGGAAACCTATCTCATAAACGCCTTAAGATGGATATACAGAAATAAACAGCAGTGATTACACTACCCCGTTCTGGCCTGTTGTGTATAGAGAGTCTGTATAGTTATAAGGTGTAAGGCATTTTATCTTAGTCCTCAGGGGTGAAAACACATTTGTAGCTTTCTTTGTTTGAAACGGACTGTAGTTGACCGTGTATTGCAGTAGCTGTTTACCATCAAGTGAATCTGTAAGTTCCTTTGTTACTTTCGTTTTATAAAAAAACGTGTGTGTGTACGCACACGTGTACGCACGTAAGAAGTTATACTTCTTTAGCGTAACGAAACAAAAATAACAAAAATAAAACACGTTTTATAGATTCATATATATTTGAATAACTACCTTGAATATAGTTATCAGTTCTCACGAAAACTTGACAGTTGACAGACAATTACGAACTGAAGTTGTCGCTTTTTGGTTTCGCATCGTAACAACTTCATGCTGTCGTTTTTAGGTGTCGGTGTGCACGCGCATCGTAAAAAATTCACTCTCATCATTTTACTCAAACGCGCCAAAAGAAGTATAACTTCAAATATACATCATAAGGATAACGACAATAAGTTGTACACATTTGAACATGCGTAAACGAAATAAACATGTGTACAGTAAAATATATAATAAGGAACTACGCACGGGCATAAATAATGTGGGTATTGTACCAGAACGCAGCTTTACTCTTTGTGCACTTTTATGAAGAAAAAAAAACATTTTTGTTCAAAGTGCTTGGTACATATAGTTGAATTTTTGGGAACCCAGTCTTCTCTATTTATCGTTTTTAACTTAAATTATCTCATTAAAGTATTTACTATAATGCCATTTGGCTATGAAACCCCAAAAATTAAAAATAGAAAATTAAAAAAATTACGAAGTTACAAGAGGCTGCATCCAAAGATATGGCTTTGCCTGTTAGAAACATATTATCGATAAAATGATATTGATAGTGTCAATCTCTACAAAAATTAGATCAGAAATAGCCGGAATTCACGTATTTGTTATTATTTTTAATATAATTCTTACGCATTTAGAGCATTATCGTAATAAAATGCGATATTTTCCCCTATCCATTTGTGTATAAAACATTTGTTCCAGTTCTAAAATATTGCATTTAGAGTGCTAAATATTTTAATTGTACTTACGTGTGAAATGTATAATTTTGTGGATTTTCTTTTCTCAATGAACTGCATTCAGGTACTGTATACGTCACCATATTTAATCACACCTTTTAAACACTTATTAATACTTCAAAATCAAAGATATCTTGAAAATAAGCGGTATATGTTTCGTTAACGATTGACGTCAGCCTGATATAGGCTGATAGCGTGTACGTGTATGGTCTAGCCATTCTATCTCGTTCTAACGTAAGCATATGCTATGCCCTTTCTCTTTTACATTGCCAATCTAACGTAAGTATATACTAAATTTATGCTCATAACTGTCTATTTCTTATAACGATCCGCAACGCACAGAGTACCTTTGAACCGTAACAATGCAACGTTGCGTTGCGTTGGCTTGGAATCGTGATTAGTGATATTATTATAACATCACGCACTCGCTGCCGTACAAAAACAAATGTTATGCCGTGTACGATAAGAACGAAACTGCAGCGGGGCCCATGTTGAAACGTGTAGGTGAGCGAAGCGACATTCAAGAAATAAGTTTATTTCTTTCTTTTTCATATAAATACTTGTATAACTATTTCAAAATGGCTAAGTGTCTCTAATAAAGCAATTTTAAACCTCGTGTTGTTTATTATAAAATTCTACACAGTAAATACGGTTTTTTGCCATATATTGAAAAATAACACTTGTTCCCCAAAATGTAAGGAGTAAGTTAAGACGAATTATTATTATTGACCTTCTGTCCTTCAACTTTTGAACTTGAGTTTTGATATTAATTGTGTCTCTCTGAGGAACAAGTGCAATAATACATTTTGGGTGTAATATTAGGTCCCTACATATGAAATTAGCGTTTTCTTGTACTGACCACTTTGATCTGAAATATCTCCTCTTTGGTTAAGAATTCCAAATTCAAATTTATAAATTCATTAAGCTGGTACATTTGAGTTTTGAAAACAGTCATTCATTTGTTTTTTCCTCATTATTTTATTCTTTGGCGTCGCTTATTAGCGCACAATGGAAAACATGAAATATCGGTATATTTACGAGTACGAGTTCTACCGTGGCACCAGTGCTGCAGAAACAGCTCGAAGGATTAATGATGTTAACGTTTTCGTTCTGGAAATTTCAACCTTCAGAACCAACCCCGTGGACGGCCGGAGACCAAAGTGGAAAATGAAGAATTAAAGGCTATTGTGGAAGCGGATCCATCACAAAGCACTTCAGAGATAGCTGCAGGCTTCGGGATAAGTGATAAAAGTGTATTAATCCATTTAAGCAAATCGGAAAGTAAAAACTTGAACGATGGGTACCTCATGAATTGAGTGAATCGAACTTGCAAACACGCGTCGACTGCTGTGTTACTTTGCTCAACCAACACAATAATGAAGGGATTTTAAATCGAATCATTACTTGTGATGAAAAGTGGATACTGTCGGAAGTTACTGTCGGAAGAATCGGAAGCGCTCGTCGCAATGGCTGAACCCTGGAGACCCAGCCAAATCCTGCCCTAAACGAAAATTGACTCAGAAAAAGTTACTTATGAGTGTTTGGTGGACTAGCTCCGGTGTCGTTCACTACAGCTTTCTAAAATCTGGCCAAACGATTACGGCAGATATCTATTGTTAGCAACTGCAAACCATGAAGGAAAAACTAGCTGCTTAACTACCGAGATTGGTCAATCGCTCTAGGCCACTGCTGCTTCACGACAACGCAAGACCACACACTGCACAACAAACAACCACTAAGTTAGATGAGCTACACTTGGAATGTCTGCGATATCCACCGTACTCGCCGGACCTTGCTCCAACAGATTACCATTTTTTCCGGAATTTTGACAACTTCTTACAAGGAAAAAAATTCAACTCCGATGCGGCACTCCAAACCGCCTTCAAAGACTATTGGTTCTCTCCCCCATGGTTTTTTTTAGTAAAGGGATCAATGAACTACCTATAAAATGGCAAAAGTGCATAGATAACAACGGTGCATACTATGATTAATTAAATATATTTTACAAAAAAAAATTGACTTTATATCCCTCCCGTACAAAACGCCAATTTCATATGTAAAGACCTAATATTATTATTTAAAAACTTTGCTTTATTTGTTAATTCAAAGTTTATTTCAATGCATAAAGCACGCATTGTGTTATTAGTGTTTATAAAAGAAGTACTTATCTAAATACGAACAAAAATACTTTGTAAATACTTATTTGATTTGGTAATTGTAAATATAGATACAGCTTTGGTTTAGTTTGTGATATAATAAAGAAACGATGTCGCGACAAAACACAAGTGTTTTGTGGGAGTTTTAAAAAAAAATGATAATGTAAATAAAAAAGCACGTTGTAATATTTGTAAGAACGAAATTAGTTTTCAGAAGACTTCAGGTAATCTGAAGTCACATTTACGGCAGCGATATATAGAAGCGTACACACAAGTTTTGTTGGAACAGCAAACGATTGCCAGATCTTCGAGAACTGTGAACACTTTTTTTTGTATTATTGGGTATCCAAGCCCTTGCGTCAGCACTAACTTAAAATATAACTTTTTGAGCCATCAGCTGTACCACAGTCTAAACACAAACAAGGAAAAATGGATGCCTTAATTCCTAGAAAGATGTTAAAACATCAAAAGTACAAAGGAAAGTTCATTTCAGCAACTACATTAGTATTTAGATCTTAACAATTTATATCACGAAACGAAAATAATTTTGATGATAACTGTTCTATGTACTAAGTATATTGTTAAGTTGCTGTTACATGGAAAATAGATAGTTATGAATATAGATAGTTATGATAACGTTATTCGTTGTACCATAACGATAACGTTACATTATTTGTAAAACATAAACGACACACCGCTATTCCGAACGTTTTTCTTTTGACATCTGTCACTTCGACGCGCACTCGCTCTCGTTTTTATATCTCTTTGCTCTCGTTGGAAACATTTTTTTTTTGGAGTTTATGGCCTGGTATCTAGACCTATAGGTCAAGTCTTAGGTATTTTTATTCGGTTTATTATAATTTTCTTCATAGTACACTGCTTCACAATATGTTGATGCGTCACATTGTGCAGCCCTTGGGAGATTTTGACGGCAACTTGACTCAGCAGACAGCTGACAGTTGGCGATGATATCTCAAGGCGCCTAAGCAGATAGACACCTAATCTTGAGAATCACATCACCATCAGAGCACTTGTATCACCGTTTCCACTAATAGTTCACATGCGCAGACACTTAATATACAAAATCGCACCACTTTTACATATCAAAATCCACTTCAAACCATTATTCAAACAATAATACAGGAGCAGCAAACCGCCGCTGATCAATTTCCCGCAAAAACTCCGTTGGAAACATAGATATGTAATACACCAAAGAGAATATAATCACTATAATACACTACCTGGTTCATATCCATAGACTTAGAATATAATATCCTAAGTCTATGTTCATATCTATTTATCTATGACCTGGTTGGAAAGTTGTGAAAATCCGGAAAATCTGTCAATGTCAAAAAAATCAAAATCAAATATCAAATTCAAATGAGATGTTGCTTGCATGGTGCTTGGTGTTGCATGTCAATGATAAAAATTGGATGTGTGTTAATTGCGAAATTGTGAATTAAAAATATTGAATTGGTGGAAAATTATAACATTATTTGTTTTATGTGAACATTTGTGTTGATTTTCGAAATACGTTCTATTAAAATGTGCCAGAAATAGTTAAAAAGTCATCGAGTATTTCTTGCGACGACCAGGCGCCAGAATGTCTGATGAGCCGGAGGCTAGGATGTGGGATGACGGTGAATCCCGATACGAGTCTAGGAGTCGGGGAGCATATTTCGAATCCGCGTTTGCATCATCTGAGCACCTGGACCGAGCTCCTTTATTATCAGAGGTAAGTACGTAGTTATCGCGCAACGCGATGTTCTTATTTTCTAATGTTCAACAATTGTTTTATAGGAAATATTAATATATATTTTTATTTTTTAACGAAACATCTGGTAAGAGATGCAGGAAGACGATGGATGCAGGTGGGTCAATACCTTGCTTTGTGGCATTACTTAATAGGAACCTATGTTCAACAGTGGACTTGTGTAATGATGATGATGAATCAATTTTTAAAATAATATTACAGTAACATTGTAAACATTTATTTATATGTTTTAGAAAAACTGGAAATTTTTCTGGTTCATACCAGGACATGGGGTATATTCTGAATCAATGGTAAATAAAACAAACAACTTAATAAGAATTTTGTCATAATGTTATTAGTAAAAATATTCAATTCATCATTATATTAATAAATAATATAATGGTGCTTGAGTATTCTCATCATATAGAATTGACATAAATAATTACATATTGTGCTTTACAAAATATAATCAAACATAATAATGTGTGAATAAAAGTTGATAACTAATAGCTAAGGAATGCAGTCATGTGACTGCAATGCTATTGCTATTTCAAGTAAATAATTAAAGCTTATCTGTTCTACAAAATAAAATAGAATTGAGGGCTAATAATTTTCTGCTCACCAGATGTCGCTAGTTGACACTGAGGTAAAGTTTTTTGTTACACAATGTAATTTAATTGAGAAGTTGTTTTTTAATGAAAGTTTATCAGTTTCTAGAGTATTATATTAATACACAAAACAATGCGTCAGTCAGTGGTTTGCTCTTTAATTTTTTGCACATTTTTAACTTTTTTTATTTTTTTTTACTTTTATGAATATCTGTGGTTTGGTTTATTTATTTTTAATGTTATTAATATAAAATATAGCTAATAGTGTAGAAATAAACAATAACTTTTACATTTTTCGCACAAATTAACTTCCCCGCTATGAAATCTGTCAAATATTATACCTCACTTTCTAGTGGCGTCGCCCTGGTGGCAGGCAAAGTCGTGGATGCCCTTATTGTGAATATTTTTTACTACTTCAATTAATATTTCAAAATAAAGTCCATTTGGAAAAAAGCTTATTTAAAACCTTTTTTTACTCAAAAGACAAGATACACAGATATTTCATACAAATAATTGTTCCAATTGATTGCCATCATTAAATTCAAGGTGTTATTTTTTCTTGTTAATTTTTTATTTTTTAATGAATATTTTTGTAATTGTTTAATGCGGTTTTTACTCTTAAAAAAATCAGATTTACAAAAAGTAAAAATGTTGGTTATGTAATTTATGTAACAGTGCAATGGTGTTGTAAGAATATCCACTACCCCGTAACATCCTGTGAATTTCGTTAAAGGTAACAGAGGGAAACTGAAGCAGGAGCTGGGCAGCAGCATCTTCCTGATAACAACTGAAAATAATAAAATAACCGCAGTTGCCAACTCGCCTGCCAAGCATGGCAACTGTGGCAAAATAAGGCCTATGTTTAGCAGTGGACTTTTAAAGGCTGTAATGGAATGGATGAGTTGATGTATAGTTCTGAAGCAAGCAATACAATATCTTTACTTGACTTTGGTTTTGCGTTGAATTTTTAATTAATTGCATAGATAATTGTGTTTTTGCTGATATTATTTCTTTTTATGTAGTATTTAGTAAAATAAAAAAAACAAAAAAAAATCAATCTTTAAACATTAAAAATGGCAATTAAAAAAAATGATACTTTTTTTTAAATTGCCATTTATTGATTGAATGGTCAATTCATTCATTTACCTCATTAATCATAAACAATTGTAACAAATCATTTTCTAGACGTACACCTCTCCCTAATTAAAAGGATTTGTTATAATGCCCACTCTTGTGGATAATGCAATGTAAGAATGTCCTCCAGACCGAATTTCATCCATGTGGGCCAGTCTCCAGTTCTCGAGGAAGATTAGTCATCTGCGTGGGACAGAATTATATTGCATGAGTGTGTGCAGAAGCAGAGGTATTCTCTTTTCCTTCACTCTCATAGTCCAATGGGATAGCAATCTGACATTGTCGAAATAAGATTAGGAGCAGAATCAAGGGCTTTACAAATAAAAACCTAATAACCTATCTTGGTCTGACCTGGTATTCAAACCCAGGAGTACATCCTTCGGCTGTCGTTTATTACTACTAGACCAATAAAACAGTTAAAGATCCGATGTCTGAAAAGAAGGCTTGGAGGATATATTATAAATTAATTAAACAAAAGAGTGACTTTTAATAAGTATTACTCATAATGTATATTAAATAAATAAAAAGAAATTATGTACTTAATTAAAAACTAAAGGTTATTCTAAATTTTATGTGAATATAGTACTATGCATTGTATATGAGATGATAGTATTTTAATACAAAATAAATAATTAATTATTGTAAACATCTACATATTATGTATTAGTTGTGTTTTTTAACATTGATTATTAGAGATCAGATAGAAGTGATTGAGAATTTATCAGAAACAGCTCAGTCATCGACTTTTCCAGCTACTCTACACTGGATGCAGGAATATGGCACTGAGGTGCCACCTCATAATACTGTATGTCAGTAATACTGTCCTGCTTTACCGAGCACGCTAAGCTTTTAAAAGGCCAATTTAACTTTCCGTTCCAAGTGACCACGGAATTAAATATCACTCGATAGGAGCCAAGGGGAGTGTCCTGAAATTGAGGAGACACTGCAAATGGGTTCTTTTTAGCAGTAAACACCCATATCTGTTCCAAATCTGTATCTTCTGAAGTTAAACTGGATTATATTAATCACCAACCCGGGACTCTGTTTAATAAAGATTCACTTCAGACACAAGTTTGTTTCGGTACAACAATATAGTTCGAGAAACATTGGCAAGGCCTGTATAAAACGCATAGCAATTAATGTTACTAGTTTGCAACATATTATTAATATGCAAAAGAAACAGCATAGGTGATAGCACGCAGCCTTGTAGAACACCATTAATAGGCTTTTGTTGAAGCATGCACCGTTTAATACGATTCTGATGCTTCGATCTGTAAGAAAACTGGTGATCCACTTGCATAATTTCTCGGGAACCCCGTAGGAAGGAAGCTTAAAAAAAGTGCTTTGTGCCAATTCTAATCCCGGTAGGTAAACATCAGCTCAGCACCCTGACGGAAACCGTATTGGTGACGGTTACTAATCATATCTTGATCCTTAAGGTTAATGAGCTGGCCGTTTATAATGGATTCCATTATTTTGGAGAACAAGGAGTTGATGGCGATTGCCCTATAGTTTGAACTGGTCTAAGTGTTCGCCTTTTTAGGGGTCTTTCATGAGTTTGGGATTACACCTAAGGAACAAGAGTACCGGAAAATACGCGTATCTAAGAACCAGTGCCAACTCGTAACACACGTCTTGAACACAATAGGAGGGAATCCATCAACCCCACTTGACTTCTTGACTTGTTGACATGAGAGAAGTACTTTGCGTATTTAGCGCTGTGTAAACCGCACACGGATCACACACGGAATGGTCGGCGGTATATTTCCCCTGTCATCGAGGGTCGAGTTGGACGCAAATTCACAGCCTAAAAGATCGGCTTCCTCCTTTGCGGCATGGCCCAGTGAGTCGTACTATTTTGAAGGATTTGGAGGCGCAATTATACCTACTTCTTTTTAAGATCGCTGATGTATCCTGGAACGACGATGCGACAGCCCAAGTCTGGTTGCACTCCTGCTTATGGTGAGATGCAATTTTACAGAAGCGATAAAAACCATGGCTTCAATCAGTCTCCAATAGGCACCACAGATGATGGAAAAAGTTCCATCCCCGGAATTACCACATCAGAGATAGATTAAGCAACGTCGTTGGTCTCGTCTGGCGAGAAGTAAACCTTGTGTAGGATGCAAAAAGACCGCATTCCATCCCAATCCGCCGAACTATAGTGCCATACGGCGTTAGCCTGCACTTTGCAAAAGCGTTGGGTGCGTGATTGGCACTATTTCCGGATCAAACAATGGTCCGAAGAGCCGGGAAGAGCATCGGCGGAAATCTGATAGCTGTTCGGATGAGAAGTCAGCAGAAGATTCAAGAGGAAAGGTGTATGCTCCTCCACGTCTGGATCCGCGTAGGTGAAGCAACCAGTTGTGTCAGACCTTATGCCAAGACAAGATTCTAAATAGATCTCCCCGCATCATCGGTTGTACGCCTGGAATCACGATAAATGCAGATTAGTTCTGTTGTAGCACGGAATCTGAAGCCATTTATACGTGGTCATTGAGTCGAACTGTGGTACCTATGAAGGAACTTGTAAAAAGAAGGATGGTCGTCTCTGTCTACGCGCAGCCAAAGGATGGCTAGTTCCGTACCTTCAAGACTGTCGAGACGTCGAGTACATATTATATTATACTCTCTGACGTATATGCAAACTTTGGTTTGAGGTACAACGATTAATTGTTTTGTTTATCACCATGTTAGTAGTCAACATAGTAGCAAACATCAGTCCATAAGTTTAATATGCAATATCAACACAATTTATTTCTTATCTGCTAATTAGGTACGCTTATAGTATCAAATAATTACTGTTGATAAGACCTTAAAGAAAAGTTAATTCAGTTTCAATTAAAAATTTAAATAAGTGAGGAGATTTTTTAATCATCATTATTTATTTATTCATTTATTATAATCATCATTTTAGCATCAGTCTAGACATGAAACCTTTCCCAAATTAAAAAGTTTGCCAAAATCGATTCAGCTGCCGATCGCAACCCCGAATCCTTACAACTAAAAATAAATATGTACAAACTAGAGCTTACGAGTTAAAAACAATATACATATTTGTAAGGCTAGATGTGTGTGTGAAGTGTGTTATGGGCATTAAATTATTTACATAGATAGAAAAATTACATTAATTAGTTAGTGATAGGCATAGACCATACAACCATAGGCACAGACCTTCTCTCGTTTGTTACAGGGTTACGAAGCAATTGGTTCGCCGCGCTGCTCCAGTTGACGGTCATTACATATTTTAATCCTCAGACTTTGACAGCTTAATAATCGGCCCCACCGCAGCTTCCCTTTCTTTTTCCACCTCTTATCAATAGTTTGACATATTGTTCCATTCATCATTCAAGTTCTCATCTCTCCATCTCGTCTTTTTGTTATTCTAAAACTTTTTTTTTTTATATATAGAATAAGGGTGACAAACGAGCACACAGTCCACCTGATGGTAGGTAGATGCTGTGGCCCATAGGTATCTACATTTATCCTCGATTAAGAATCAAAATGCATATGCGTTGTTACCCCTGAGGACTAAGATGGAATGCCTCGTTTTCAGTAAAAAGTGTCTCCGGTTCTCTACACTTACCATACGAAACACAGCAGCATTAAGTTGCTATTTTACGCTGGTATTTTGTGAGAGCGTGGTCCTACCCCGGTCGTGCCGACCCATTCGTGCTACAACCATAATATATCTACGTAACGTAAAAAGTTGTTATCAGGAAGATGCTGCTGCCCATCTCCTGTTTTAGTTTCCCTCTGTCGCCTCTTACGACACCCACGGGTTGATATAGGGTAGTGGATATTCTTACACCACCACTACACGGTAAAGAGAATCGGAATATTATACTTTAATATTCACGATTCTAACAACCTCTGCATCACAGATATTTATCATATAGTTAGCCTCGTTGGTTCAGTGGTCGTAAGCGTGACTGCTGATCATGTGGTCGCGGGTTCGAATCCCGGGTTGGGCAAAAATATCAGTTATTGTTTTTTTTTTGTGTCAAGACATTGCCGGTAACAGCCTGGTGTCAGGAAGTTGCCGATGTTTTATCCCCGTGCCTCGGAAAGTACGTAAAGCCGTTGCTTCTGCGCCTGATTCTGAGAGTGAGGGAATAGAGAGCTTTATTAGAATAGTACCTTTGCTTGCACATACACTCAGGCCCTATAATCCTGACCTGCACAGATGGTTATTTTACGTTGTGACTGTCCGCCGTGACTGAAATTCGTTTTATCGTATTATTATTTATCTTAATAAACATTGAGCAACCAACCATTCACAGTTCAAACGTATGTGGCTCGCGCGAATATTACTTAACTTCCTGGATGACACGATAACCATTAACGACCCATATTAACTTGCCTTTCATCTGTTTATTTCTAGTTCTTGTATGACCAATTGCACGTTTAACACAAAAAGTTAGTGAAGGCACGAATGTTTTGGTATTATGGAATGGTATACGCATGTATGGTAGAAAACGTGGTTCAAAACCTGGCAATACAATTAAGTACATCACAATATACGTGACAATGTGACGCATCAATATATTGTGAAGCAGTGTACTAGGAAGGATGAATAAACATTTGGGGAAATTATAATAAACCGAATAAAAATACCTAAGACTTGGCCTAAAGGTCTAGATACCAGGCCATAAACTCCAAAAAAAATATCACAATATACGTGGTATAGTAGCCACGCTGCAGCGAGTATGGTTGCTGCAGTACGATTTGATCGGCTCGATCAGCCACGCTTGCACAGAATACCTAGGTAAAATGCTATTATGCTACTGGCATAATCTCTCTGTACTTTGTATGATGAGTGACGAGAAAAGGACACCCCTTCTACTGGTAATGAGGCATTCCATTTTAAGGTATTGGTATGATATTGCATTGCATTGATAGCATTATGTTGAGTCAGTGCCCCTTTCGGCATCACATCACTCATGCGATCGGATAATTTTATGTCTGTTTTTTCTTACCTATTTACTTTTATCTTTGATGTTTTTTTATGTATCATTTTATTTTCTGTATCAAAACTGTATGAGTGTAAGTTGCTGAATAAATGCATGTCTATGTCTATGTCTATATTGAGGTACTGACAGATATATACGGATGTGATCATGTGACAACACATCTGCGTTTGATACGTCGACAAGGACAGATATAGGTGTCTATGGGCCGCAGCCTCCATTTACCATCAAGTAGACTGTGAGCTCGTTTAACCTTTACTTTTTATAAAACATGTCTTAGTGAATAGATCATCGTCAGAAAACCCGCTTATCAAAAACTAATATTATTCTCAGACAGGTCAACCGTTTGATCCAGTGGTATTTGGACACACGTAGCTTTGTTTCATGAAAGGACATTATTGAAGAGTAAAACGTTTACAATAACGGTTGCGATATTCGTCAGTGTTTTTAAATATGTGTAAATCTATATACAACATGCAAGCGCCGAATGGACGTAACTATTTGAGTTTGAGAGCCAGTGCACAAACACAACACCTCTCTTTGCTGTTACTTACGGCATTGTTATTCCGAGTGAACTTTATTTATGCTGTTTAATATGGCTTCGTTATAGATTATTGATAAGCATGATTTGTGTGCAAGTCTAGCGCCAAACATAAAACTCTCCCATAAATTTGATGGGAACAATCCCGAGCCACCTAAATCCAACAACATTCCTTAACTAAGAGTATAATTTTCATAATGATTTCTTATATTTACGCGAACACTACACATTTAAATAAAACTAGTTTTACGGATTTTTTCGCGTATATTAACTTATTTTATATTCCCGACGTTTCGAGTACTTTACAGCACCCATGACCACGGGGGGGTCTGAGGTATTTGACGTCCCAATGTCATAGTTAACCACGGTTACCTCCAGATTAAAAATTATTAATTTTTGTTCCGATCTACGCAGTATGAACTTACAGTATCTTGAAGTCTTGCAGTTGTATGCTTGGGTTGGGATTTAATTTTATTAATTATAGGATCCCAAGCAGATGGTAGCACCCAGCCATCTTCTCTATTGAAATTAGGATGTTTTTTGATTTCAATAGCCTCGCGAATCATCCTTGGAAGGAATCGTTGTTCTTTAGCGAGGATTTGTGGTCTATCAAATCTAATGTAGTGACGGGGGCGATCCTGTACATGTTCACAGACTGCAGACACAGACGCAGACAGACTAATTTTCATCAATCCACTGCATGCAATCCACTGCAGGACATTTGGTCTTTCATCACAGACGCTGCTCCTTGTCGCCGGTATCTAAGCTATACTGCAATCTATCGGAAGCTAGAGAGCTTCCTGGCGCTACCACAGTCCACTCATCACCATCAGCTTACACGTCGGTTCAGGGGATCTCTTTTGCGAACACAACCGGGGCCCTACCTCGCTTTAAAAGGTATAAGGCTTAGCGGATTAGGGCAGTGTTACTGCCTCCAGCAGTAAATACTGCCCTGAATCATCACCAGGTATTTTATGTCTAGGTTTTAATTCAAATAGCTACTATACAGGGTTATTTTGCAATAACCGGCCAAATTTGCAGAGAAGGTTCAGAATAAGTAATATAAGCAAATGGTGAAGAAAACTTAATTTAAAAAATCTTAAATATTCTGTCCTTTTTATCTTTAAAATTCAAAATGTGTGGTAATGCATTACCTCAACTGATTTTATTGCGCACGCACACATTCGTAAGGGTCGATCGGTAGGCAAAAACGTTGTTGCCCATAAATCACATTCAATTTGGGATAATTTCAAATAAAAGTAGAAGCTTTATTAATCGTATATTTAAAAACTGCAATAACGGTATTATTTATATATTTGAACTTAAGTTTAAAATTTGGCTACTCTTTGAAAAATAACCCTGTATATTCTTTTACATATATTACAAGTAACGACTCTGAAAAAGGAAGTCTGATGCACAAAGAACATCTTGCCTGGCAAATCTACGCCAACAGACCATACAAAATAAAAATAAAAAACTGAATAGAGATAAAAGAGGTTGTTCAAAATCGGCTACTAAACCTTCTTGGTATCGGAATTGTATTTACCAAAAAGATTTTGTTTTCACCCTAAGTTAAAACCAAAAAGTTACCTTATGACTATACGTAAATTAAAAATAATTAAGTATTGTTATTATGTATCTATATTTTATTGATAAATTGTACCGTTAAACCGTGTAGTGGCGGTGTAAAAATATTCTAGCACTCCATATCGTCCCGTGGGTGTCGTAATAGGCGAAAGATGGAAACTGAAACAGCATCTTCCTGATAAAATCTCAAAATAATAAAAAAATGCGGTTGCCGCCTGCCTAGCGTAGCAACTATGGCAAAATGCCCCATATGAAACAATTTGTAAGGGAGGCCTATGTTCAGCAGTGAACTTTTTAAAGGCTGTTATGGATGGACATTGGTGATGGACAATAAAACTGTCCGTCAACCGTCAACCGTCGACAACCCGTCAGTACCCACTCTAGTAAAATATAAACCAAGTCAAAGAAACATTAAAATACATACATACAATAATAAAAAAATACTTATAAACATAAACTCTTACGCCTGTTAACCATAGAGGAAGGGGAGAACGGAGACGAGAGTAGAAAGAGCGAGAGTAGAGTATAAGTAGTACTTGTACTTGTTGTTTTCACATCTCACATTAAAATATGTTTAACATAATTTGATAATTTGAGAGACACGGGAAGTGACCTAATATTGGACGTACAAAACAAAGAATAAAATTGCTTACTATTTACCTCCCGCATTATACCTGTCTTTTCTATTCTATTTTTCGAGAGGGAAATGACCTTCCCGGACCGTCCACTAGGACCTTGGACTAGAACTACTTCGGGTACGTTTAAGAGTATGACAATATGGACCTTATTACGAAAGGCTTAGAGTAAAAAGTCGATGAAGCGTTATTTGAATAAATAACATTATAATATTTTTCCTCTTTTGGCTTGCATCACTTCGTATGTAACATAAAAATGTTCTCCCTATTATGTTATCGTGAATATTTACACTTAGTACGTAGTATATTGCGATAGTTTCATTTTATTAGAATAATAAAGTTATATTGGATAGAACATATTTTGAAAGAGAGATAAATTCTGAAAGTTGTCGATATGATATATTATTTTACCGTCATTCATTATTGAAAGTTTTTGCTACTTAGTATTATTGGTAAACAATTATGTGGCAAGTATAAATAATTAATTGTTTACGTATAAGTTTTTTTTTTCATAGAATATAGGCATGGGTGACAAACGAGCACACACTCTACCTGATGGTAAGTGGATGTTGTGGCCCATAGACATCTAGATCTATCTTCAATTGATGATTAAAAATACAGATGCATTGTCACCCATGAGGACTAAGATAAAATGTCTCATTTCCAGTAATAATAGTCTCCGGTTATCTACACTCACCATACGAAACACAGCAGTACATATTAAACTGCTGTTTTACGCTGGCATTGTGTGCGAGCGTGGTCCTTCCCCGGTCGAGCCGACCCATTAGTGCTCTACAACCATAATATAGCTGCAGCGTGGTTCTACCACGTATGTAATTAACGATTGTCGTCGTAGTTTAGCTGCACACATATTGAAATTATGAGTTTCTTCATTATTAAATTATCACATAAAATTTTTATTTACTAGTTTTCTCTCTAGTCTAGAATTTGGTTTAATAACATGTTCTGCCAATCATTCAGTTGTATACACCGCTCAAGATCTCGTACGTCCTATTGTTTCTTTTTCCATACGAAAATGCACTGGCAATGTGGAAGGATTTTTATAAATAGAATATGGGTGACAAACGAGCACACAGTCCACCTGATGCTAAGTGGTTGCTGTGGCCCGTAGACATCTACATCTATCCTCGATTACATAACAAAATACAGATGCGTTGTCACCCGTGAGGATTAAGATGGAATGCCTCGTTTCCTTTAAAAAGGGTCCCTGGTTCTCTACACTCACCATACGAAACACAGCAGCGTAAAGCTGCTATTTTACGCTGGTATTTTGTGAGAGCGTGGTCCTTCCCCGGTCTGGCCGACACATTCGTGCTACAACTATACTGCTAATATAGCTGCAGTATGGCTCTACCACGTAAAAAGGTATAAAATAAATTAAAAAATAATATCTCAATCTTCTTCAATTCAATTTGAAGTTTAGAATTCCAATTCAAATAAAAAATACTAAGTGATCGTAACGGTAACTAAAGATCTAATACAATAAAAAAATATCTGTTTAAAAAATGTTACAGTTATGCTGGTCGTAAAAACGTGCGGGCGCTGGCATTGTCGCCCCAACGGAAAGTCCGTATCAGACCCGAGATAAAACGATTTGTTATTTTTTATTAACCTCTTATTGTGGTCGATATCTAACTCGGTAACTCACTGAAATATGATCCTCTCAAAAATACTTAACACCCCCATACTTAATCCACCATACCTCCACAGTATAATCAATATGAGTATACTTAATATGTAAATAAATATTACATGTGATTTCATGCATCAAAATTATATTTTTTTCTGTACAGAATAAAACCTTGGTATCTTTTTCATTTGGCGGCCCCGTAGTGCAGTGGCTTAAGATTAAGCCCGCCGAAGGTCGCGGGCTCGAATCCTACACGGAACAAGTATTCGTATGGCCTACAAGTAACTGTTCTAGGTCTGGATGTTTGTCCTGTTATTTGTAATTTATGTTTATAAACTGCCTCCACGATACGGGAGAAATTCCTGGCGTGGGAGTGACGTTTTTCTTTTAAAAGCAGAACGATTCCTAGGTTCTAGCTTGTTAAGAAAAAAAATCTAGAGATATATCTCATTATATGATTTTTATATTATAAATTAATTTACGCTCGCTTCTCTCACATGACTTATGTTAAACTTTGCGCCGAGTGAGACTGCGACACAAAACAAATTATTTATGAAATTTTAGTGATAGCCATTCCATTGTTTTAACGTCTTTGAAATGACTAAATTTTCGGTGATGCCCAGTGTAACACTATGATTGCCAATTTGTCTGTCAAATATAGCGATATCCGAAAATCTTTTAAAATAAGACAAGAAGCCTCTCTAGGTGTTGTCCTCTACGCATTACATCTTGGTCATCACGGGTAAAAACGCATTTAGTTTCTTGAATACTAGCGTAAAATTACAGCTCAACACTGTAGTGTTTCGTATGGTGAGTGTAGAGAACCGGAGACTCTTTTTACTGGAAACGAGGAATTCATCTCAGTCCTCAGGGGTGACAACCCATCTGCATTTTGATTGTTAATTGAGGATAAATGTAGATGTCTATGGATCACAGCATCCACTTTCCATCAGGTGAACAGTGTGCTCGTTTGTCACCCTTCTATAAAAAAAAAAACTCGAGGATTGATGTAGTTGTCTACGGGCCACAGCATTCACTTACCATCAGGTGGACTGTATGCTCGTTTGCCACAGTTGTCTATAAAAAAAAACATGAGGTGGGACGTAACATATAGGTGAATATTAAAAAAAAAACCCTTGTGCACACCTGCTAAATACATCCCCTACGCTACGCCCTCATTTCGTCCGCCGTTCTAAAGATAAATTGGCCTTTTTTGTACTCGAGTACAAAAATGTCTCATTTTCAAAAACAAACTCGAGGTTGTTTTTGAAAATGAAACTCTTTGCTTAAATAGCCGATTATATCCCACGAATATAGGTTAATGGATATTGCTCATCTTCGAAAATAATCCCTCTTGTTCGTATATGTTTAAAATATTTTTACAAGAAACTTACCATACATCTATATGTGTAGTCGCTGAGTGTTGTAACTTTATTGTGTTGTGAGCTTTAATTTTGGCGATTTTTTAGTTTGGCTATTAGATGTAAAAAAAAGTCTACTATCATCGTGAAATCAGGATCACTGTGAAAGTATTACCGTGTAGTTGGGGTGTAAGGAAATCCACTACCCCATATCGTTCCGTGGGTCGACCCCAGTTCGAATGATTATACGACACAATATGGAGTGTAAACTACAGTCCTTATATTAACCGTTTCGCTGTCCCCTGTGCTACATATAGTTCATTGCTATTGTTTTACTGTTGTGTTTGAAAATAGGACAGTGAAAGTGTTAAAGAGTGAAGTCCTCACCTTAATCGAGTACTAGTCTTTCCAATGGAATAGATGAAGGAACCCGTTTCAACGTGTAGTGGCGGTGTAAGAATATCCACTACCCCATATCGTCCCGCGGGTGTCGTAAGAGGCTACAGAGTGAAACAAACCAGGAGATGGAAAGCAGCGTCGTCCTAATAATAACTAAGAATAAAAAAAAAACTGTGGTTGTGGGTTCGGCAAACTTCATACTGCTGGTCACAGCGCTCCAATCAATTTCTGAAACAGTTTTAGAGCAGAAAAATTCTGCCGCGCTGTCCAAATGCGTGTTAGTGGATTGATTATGCCATTATCTATCCATCCATTCACGACAGCATGTCGGAGTCCACTGCTAAACATAGGACCTCCCCATTGCCTCATAGGCGGGATATGTGCCATAGTTGCCACGCTCCGACCTTACTTCATAGAATCATTTCTATTGTAAGTTCTTCACGAGATCTTCGCATGCCATCAAAATGTTCAATATTTACTGGCGATCATGGGGTGAATCAGCACTTACTCGATCGAACTTAGCTTGCTCGCGTACTGCTCGCGTAATAAAGATGTGCGACAATCTCCTGAGTTTGGTATTATCGGCACATATCCACAAGTTAAAAAAAAAAAGAAGAAAAAGGTGGCAGTTCAAAGGCAGAGCGATTTCCTTAAACTTCATAATAAGCATCTCGGGTTGTATTGACCATCACAACTGACGTTACCTCCACACTATACATATAATAATACAAAAATACTTCTTCCTGAGGTTCCATGCATTGCAGTGGGCACTTACCATCAGAGGGACTTCGCGCCCGTTTCTAACACTTTTAGTTCCACATAATCAGTCTGTAATTCTTTCTTACGTTTGCTGTTTAGTTCCAAGCTGTATTCGTAGTTAAAATCATCGTCATTAGTCTCTAGTCTGTACGAACTTGACTGATCCTAAGGATTATCGTATAAGTGCGCCGCTTTTAGGAGTCTTGGTTAGTTGACACTTGTTACAGTTACAGTGATTGAGTAAGTTGGTACAAACACATGAAAGAATAAATTTATCTCATAATGGAAAGTTTTGATAGTATACACACACAGCTTAAGTTTTTGCTTGGTTTCTGCGCAGTTGTAAATGTTCCACGCTATAATAATAAGTCTATAGACAAAATGTTTAAAATAGCAATTATAAAACTCTTAGAATATATATAGGCAATCTATATATACACCCTAAGGTGAAACCTATTACAGACATTATTAATCTGACTTACATACGAAACTGGCTGGCCCGGCAGACGTTATTCTGCCCTTACTGGTGGTGCAATGAGTTTCATTTTCACACAGACACTTTTCTATAGATTTATTATACGTATAGCTAAATCATCTTTAGGACTAATAGAACCATCAGCAGCCATAATGATAATAAACTTTAAAAAAGAAAGGAAAAAATATAACCCTTTTTGTTTTACTCTTCTATTTATATGTTATACACGGTCATTTACTGCCTGCGTACAAAATTTCATGGAAATTCGTTCGGTAGTTTTTGCTCGAATCGTCAACACACAATTTTTCTACAGATTTAATAAATGTAATAGATTAGAAGTAAAGTACAGATATTATTTGAATGGTTCTTCTTTAATTACGATTAAAAGGCTAGACAGAGGGATTCTAATAAAATTTGGCATACTACACAATTTAATCGTATCCCCGCCGGCACTAATGAAATTATTAATTGCAATTTTAAGTGCTGATTTACCACGTGTTTTTGAGAAATAAAAAAAAATATTTTGAAGGCATGATGTGAAGTTCGTCAACACGCATTGGGGCAGCACGGCGGACAATTCCTTGCCGTAAAACCCTCTCAGAAATGAGAGGAGGCCTGTGCCCAGCAGTGGGACTGTAACTTTAACTTTCATAATTTTTATAATAATAATTTAATTCAATTTTCAATTATTAAATTAGTCCTGCCCAGCGCAGCGGGGGAAAGGCAAAAATAGTAATAAAATTATATTCTTAAACAAAATCCATTGTTTTTATTTGAGGTATTAAATGAGTTATTGTTATCATTAAAGTAAAATATTTTAAGTTAATAAAGAAGTATTAGTGTTTTTTTAGTACTTATAGCAATAGGTAGACGTAAAAGTAAAGGATTATTTATCCTGATTTGTAGAGGGAGGGGGCAGAGTGTCTCCTTCGCGTCGTTTCGACACCACGCAATTTGCATAATATCTCCGGTATACCCGCGGCTTATGTTTTATGCATAAAGGCCACCATTCACTGACGAGATTTTCGCAAATAACGCCGAATAAAATTATGCGCATAAACACGATTATTAAATTTTTTAATAATCATAATACTAGGTGGTAGGGTTCCTTAATTTCCTTAGAAATCCTTGATAGGTACAGTACTAAAGATGTAATGAAAAAAACTGTCAGTCGTAGGACCGCACGTCAGAAGTGAAAACTTCTTAGCTTCACAAACTTGTAAACATTAATAATAAAATTTTCATTTATTGCGATGTTTTACATGAAAAATAATGATTAATATTATCTATATAATAGGTACAAACAAATTTATAAATACATATCAATTTTATTTATCTGAGCGTGACGGTCACGCGAGTTGAGTGCTTTTTTCCCAAATCAAAAGTGCCCAACGTGCCTAAAGAAGTTTTCACTTCGAAAGTTTTCCCTTCAAAAGTTTTCGCTTCAAAAGCTTTCGCTTCAAAAGTTTTCGCTTCAAAAGTTTTCGCTTCAAAAGTTTTCACTTCAAAAGTTTTCACTTCCAAGTTTTCGCTTCAAAAGTTTTCAATTCAAAAGTTTTCTATTCAAAAGTTTTCACTTCAAAAGTTTTCACTTCAAAAGTTTTCACTTCAAAAGTTTTCGCTTCAAACACATCAGTCGATTTGTTAACCTCCTCCTTCTTTGAAGTCGGTAAAAAATCAGATAGCTAAGAACCGAGAGAAAAAATGGCGTCTTACTCTACAGTTTGAAATTGCGTGATAGCATTTGTGATTCCATCCTCCAACTTACAAAAACTATGTATTTTTTCTTTACCAGCACAAAACAAAGCACCAGGAGGCCATGGGCCTCCAATGTCGTAATCTCCACGCTAAACAGGCGAATAAGCAATATGGTTACACTGCCGTCTATGGAAGGCCATGAAATCTTTTTGGTATTTTCCATAGTCGCCATAGTTTAACGTGGTAGAGCCATGCTGCAGCTATATTAATTGTACAGTTGTAGCACGAATGGGTCGGCTCGACCGGGAAGGACCACGCTCTCACAGAATACCAGCGTAAAATAGCAGCTTAATGCTGCTGTGTTTCGTATGGTGAGTGTAGAGAACCGGAGGCCCTTTTTACTGGAAAGGAGGCATTCTATCTTAGTGCTCACGGCTGACAACGCATCTGCATTTTGATTCGCAAACGAAAATAGATGTAGATGTCTATAGGCCACAGCAACCCTTACCATCGGGTGGACTGTGTGCTCGCTTGTCACCCTTATCCTATAAAAAGTCGCCTTTTAGGACACACCCACTTAGAACGTTATTGATGTATGTATTTTAGTTATAATTCTACCTCTTCGGCCGTGTGGTAGAAGATAATAGAACCCAATTCCCGTTGGTGTCGTACGAGGCAACAGAGGCGATAAAATAGGAGATATACAGCAGTATCTTATTGATAACTACTCAAATAAATATATCCCCTCGATGCGGCAATCCATGGGGGTGGCCTATCGTCGGCAGTGGACTTTTGAGGGGCTATAATGAATGAATGAATTTATCTCTTAATAAAATCAAATCTTCATGCGGAACCATCGCCTTTATAAAATACACAATCGACCGTCATCTTGACATAATCAAACAGATACTTGACATAGAAATTATTCATTCCAACCCCAAATGCTCTCAGAGACTATAACAAGGTCTCGTAAAGTAGCATGTAAGAGCTAGTGGAACGAGCATCATCCTCTTGACTATCGTCGAGTCGACTTATAATTTTTTATATTAATTTTTATGAATTGCATGTTACTCTACTAAGGAGTTGACTGACGTCCCCGTGGCGCAGTGGCTTAGCAATGAGTTGCAGCGCTAAGGGCGGCGGATTCGAACCCCGCACGGAATAAGTATTTGTATGCCCTACAAATAATTGTTCTGGGTCTGGATGTTTGTCCTTGTGAAGTTTATGTATGTAAACTGCTCCCACGTTAACTTTTTTTAAGAAAAAAAGAAAGAAGAAATAATAGAGGTTATATTTGAGAAAATAGCATTGCATGTTAACTCTAGTTATATTTCAGAAAGCACTGGTACCCTAGGGTCATCCCAATTTTCAGTTGGAAGTATCGTTAAGGTTCCTTTCTTTGGGGAGATGAAATGAAAATCATTTTGTTGTTAAAATACATTCCTCCAGTAATTGCTGCGCAATTTTAAATTATAACTTTTGTTGAAAGTTGATAAATGCTAGAGAAGTTTTATGGTTTCTGTCAGACGAAACCATTTATGCTGGACTTAATATTAATTCCAAACTATAATGGGGAGCGGGGTTTAGCGTGCAAGACTTTTATTTTTTTAAACTTAAGTGACAAACAAATTCACACCTAATGGTAAGTGGCTACTGCAGTCCTTGGGCACCTGCAGCCAAATTCAGTCAAAGAAGGCTTTAGATGCATTGTCACCTTTGAGGACTAAAATGCAACGCCTCCCATCCTGAAAATATACTGGCTCTATAGATAAACCTTCAGACCGGCACACAGCGGTGCAAACACTGCTATCCGGCGGCGCAAATAGGCAAGAGGATGGTACTGCTTCTGTTCAGCAAATAGATGAGTCACGGACTATGTTTCTTGTATACGACAAAATATATACAAAGTCATACGTAAACTCTTACACTTGTCACCCAGAGGGAAAGACAGAGACTAAGGACTTCCATTTGATATCATTCTGACATTCTCTCGCTTCTTCACATCCGTATATCTACGCATACATTCTCGACGAAAACTCTGATGTGAACAAATTTTACTGTAAATTTGTCTTTGCTTGGGCGCATGAATAGCCCGCCTTACTCTATGAATAGGTGCCTTTTAATCGGGGTCACGTTGACATCGCTTCTAGTCGGCTGTCGCACAAAATGTTATATGCCTGAGTGTGTATCTGATAATTCTATAAAGTAATAGTGCCGAGATGATTTGCCTTCAAGTGAGTTGATGCAACTTTTATTTATTTTACTATATCTGCCATTTAAAATTATTAATAGGTAAATGAAACGCTTTGTCTTTGTGGACCTACAGTTAAAATCATGCTTATTAATACCGTTACAGCCTATTAAAGTCCACTGGTGAACATAGGCCTCCCCCATAGACTGCCTCATAGGGCGGATATTTGCTTGCTAGTTAAACTGACCATTTATTTTTTTACTCAAAACGGGACATGGGTTTATTTATACTCTAAAAACTATAACTTTATACAATTAGTGTTCAATGAAATATTCACATTAATTATAATTATTTTTATTATAACAAATTTCGAAAAATCAAAATCAATCACCAGTTCACCAGCTTCATTAAAGCAAAGTTCCTCAGACAGTAATTATTAAATGCAACATATTTTTTTAATTATTATTTACATTTGTCAGTCGAACAAGTTTGCTTTAAATTTGGTGATGATTTTAAATAAGAATAAAATTCTTGGCATGTTTTTTAGATTGACCTTTGTTATAAACATCGCCTTTAAAACTGGAACCTCTAAGTGATTTTTTTCATAAGTCCACAATTTATATCTACATTTGCACCATGTATATTCGATTAAAATGCAAAAAAAATATGTTGAAGATTGTTGGTGCGAAAGTGTTTGAATACTTCCACCCAATGTGTTTCTGTGGAAAGTTTTAAATTATCCCATTCGGTTATTTTTTAGTCGGTCTCGCTCTCGCACCGTTTTTGTCTGACAAACTTCATTGTTTTAAATTTTTGCGATATTTCTGAAAACAGGACTATATTGCGTCCCGGAGCTTTGTTTGGGGACAACGGGACAGGTGACCGAAAAAAGAGACAGTCCCGTTCAAAACGGGACGTGTATTGTCACTTTTTGGTAAGCGGGTCGGCAACCGCAGTTTTTTATTTTTAGTCGTTAAAAAGAAGACACCACTGCCCATCTCCTGATTTGTTTCAATCTGTCGCCTCTTACGACACCCACGGGATGATATGGGGTAGTGGATATTTTTACACCGCCATTACACGATAAATATTTGATATTATGTCTTCATAAAAGTTGTTGAAGGTAGCCAGTAACTTTTAGTGATCGCGTAACTTTTCAACGACTTATTGAGGTTATATTCAAGCAATTATATATTTGTTTTGTCGAGGCGACGGTTCATTCGCTGCAGTGAAGTTATTAACGAATTCTATGTTTATGAACTAAAAACAGTCATATTCACATATTATGTTGGCATAGTGCCAAAAAAGAAAATCACAAAATCTGGACACAATACGTCGCTCTGTGGTCGAGTTATTTAATAAATTTTATATTTACCTACACTGTAAAAACTTCGGAGTGAATTCAGAGTGGAACTCATCGCGACATCTACCGGAAAGGGCGAAAAAACGTCTGCCGGGCCAGCTAGTCCTTATAAATTATAAAATATTGTAATTGACGTGTAGTTTTTGAGTTATCCTTAATAATGCGTATTTAATTGACTTCGACTACGTTCATGACGTTCTCATTTTATTAATATTGAAGTCGGTTGTACAAAATTTTTAATTTTACCACTTGTCTCTTTATTGAAATGTCTAAATGGATATCAATATAGGTATTTATTTATAATGGGTATTTATATAGTATTCTCATCTGGTTGGGCTGAATAAATATTTTAAAGGAAGTAATAAATAAACATAAATATATATTTAATATACTAACATAAATAAATAAATAATACATAAATAAATAAAACCCAACTAGATGGAAACCTCGGCAGGGGAGACCAAACGGCCGAGGGTTAAAAAGGAGAGAAACCGGCGGACGATGCGGGCGGTATCGAGGAGCACCGCCTTCTGCATTTGAGCTTGAGCGGTCCGTCACGGAGTCCCAGTCGCCTCAGATGACCCGAGAGGCTGACTGGGATTAACCCGTTCGCAGAGACGACTACAGGTATAATTTCGGTCGGCAGTCCACCCACATGTCGGTCACCTCGTGAGCCAGGTCCAGATATTTTGTTCGCTTATCTGTTTCGGCTTTCACGAGGTTCTCGTCATACGGAATGGTGATGTCGACCAAAAATATCTTGATTGTGCCCGGTCCATCAGCACAATATCAGGCTTATTCGCAAGAATAGTCCTGTCTGTGATGATGGCCCGGTCCCAGTAGAGCCTGGCGCGGTCATTTTCGAGCACGGCTTCCGGCAAGTACTTGTAATACGGCAATTTCCGGTCCACGAGACCGTATTTCAGAGCGAGCTCCTGGTGTAGAATTCTGGCTACTGTTGTGCCTGTGCAAGTACTCAGAGTTAGAAAGCGCCGAACAACCGAGATGACATGCCTAGTGACTCACCGGGATGGCGACAAGCTCGACAAATGTCGACGGTGCCATCCCTTAGATGTATCTCCGATAGTTGTTGGTCTTAACCTGATCCTGTATCGCACAGACAAAACCCTCGGTTTCCCAAAGAGGTCACCAAAACGTAGCCAGTGGAGGGAGGCAACTGTGTCTACGAAAGGCACATGTAGAGCCTTGTAGAACCTCCCGTGGAGCTCCTTCTCCTTCCATACGGTCTCCCGGTCGGAAATGCTCTGTACTGCCGGGTCTTGCCATTGCTCGTTGGCCAAGGATAGAGGGGTAAGTCCTTTATCACAAGAAATGACGTCCCTATAGAATGGATCATCCGATCTCGTCAGAAAGTAATTACGGAGGCTGCACACTTCGCGATTATGCATGGTAAGCGCGCTTAAAAAGCCACGCCCACCATGTTTCCGCGGCAAGTACAGCCTCATAATCGACGATCTCGGTTGATGCATCCTATGGGACGTCATAGTAGTGCGGACTTTTCTATCCAGGGCGTTAAGTTCAGTTTGAGTCCACCTAAGTATGCCAAAGGTATATATGAGAACAGGCATGACCCAACCGTTATATGCGTGTGTCTTATTCACACCGGACAAAAGGCTGTTAAGCACTTTGGTCAAGCGTGCAAAACATATCGCAAACTGACTGTTTATACCCGCCTCATCGATACCGATGTTCTGTGACATACCCAGGTATCGGTATGTTTCAGCCTCAGAAAGGGTCCTTATGTTGATGGGCATAGATAAGTCTATGCCCTCAGAGTTAGCAACCTTCCCTTTCAACATGGAGGACCGCACACTTATCGTCCCCAGCTCCATTCTAATAGAATTACTAAAATCACAAGTGATGTTTAGCAATTCCATAAGATGGGAGCGACTGAGGCGAATAATTTGAGATCATCCATAGAAAGGTGGGTACTTTTGTACCTCCTTTCCGAAGCTGAAACCCTCCCGGAGTCCTCCAAGGTACTGAGAGGGTTCAGGAGAGGCAAACCAGATTGACTCAAACAATCGCCCTGGAAGATACCCTTCTTATCCTTATGTGGTTCTCCGCAGCCGTCATCCGCTCGCCTAGATGACAAAGGATCGTATCTCCACTGCCCCATACACTGCTCGAGGGTCTCGAACTGTACAGTCCCTGTACAGCTCGAGGACCTCTAGCCATGTGGCGAGGCACCGAGTCGAATGCCTTTGTAGTCTATCCAGGCGGCGGAGAGGTTCCGACGGTTACGTTTAACCACCTTGCCAATGACCGCGTCAATGAGGAGTGGTTCCTTGGTTCCACGACCGTTTCCGACATCCCTTTTGAGCGCGCGACATCACCTGATTTGCGTTCAGGTGACGAGTGACTCGCGCTCAAAACGGATGTTAGTGTCTTGTATATGGTGGTAGGTAGACAGGTTATGGGGCGGTATTTGCTCGGGTCTGTGGAATCCCGGTCTTTAGGAACCAAATGAGTGATCCCAGTAGTGAAGAGGCTCGGGAGTGACTTTTGGTCGAGAGCCTCTTGAAACTGTCGGGCGAGCACAGCGTGACACGAACCCCCTTCAGCCAGTAGTGATGCAGTCCGTCGAGTCCCGGACTTTTCCAGTTCGGGGCCCTACGGACCGCCTCAGCTACGTCATCCGGCGTTATGATGACGGGGTCCATGGGCGTAACACTCGCACATGACTCGCCACAACTTCCGTCCAAGCCCTCGCTGTGGTTTACGGCTCTGACCACAGGCCGCGCCAGAATGCGATAGTGTCGGCCTGATTTGGTGCTGAGCCCGTTCCATACCATCGCCGCCCAATGATTCATAGAGCCTCTTCTGATCACTCTGGAAGAGACGATTCTGGTTGAACCGTGTCGACCTCTCGGTATATCGCCGAATCCGCTTCCCCAAGCAGCGATTCTCTGCTTCAGGTCGTCTATGCGCTCCGTCAGTTTTTGTTATATCCGGCTGAGACAAACTGATATTTGTCCCAGCAAACGCCATCCTGACGGTGCGCACAATTCTCGGCCTATTATTGCCCGACCTGAAGCTTATCAGTCTGCCGATGAGGGCCTTGCCTTGCGATACGGTCCTCAATCCTTCTTCGCCAGGCTGGGATAGCGCTACTTTGCCCAGCACGTCCAGACGTGGGAAGTTTGGCACAAACAATACGGCAAACTGCCAATGCGGCGCCAGAGTATTGAGTCCGTATCGCAAAGGTCCCGGCTGGTTTCAAAAGGTTGCCAAAATGGTTCAGGGCCGTCACGACATCCCGATTCCGCTTGCTTAGGTTATGCGTGGGAGTCGCGGTCGATTTTCGAGAGGCGTACAGCGTTTCACAATCGCCTCCTCCAATTTACTCCTCATCTGCTCTAGTTCTTGTGACCATTCCATCATCGCCTGAATCAACCAAAGCGGGAAGATCCATGGCGGCTTTACATATGGCTGCTGGTCTTTGCTTGGGCGCATGAATAGCCCGCCTTACTTTATGAATAGGTGCCTTTTAATCGGGGTCACGTTGACATCGCTTCTAGTCGGCAGTCGCACAAAATGTTATATGCCTGAGTGTGTATCTGATAATTTATAAAGTAATAGTGCAGATGATTTGCCTTCAAGTGAGTTGATGCAACTTTTATTTATTTTACTATATCTGCCATTTAAAATTATTAATAGGTAAATGAAACTCTTTGTCTTTGTGGACCTACAGTTAAAATCATGCTTATTAATACCGTTACAGCCTATTAAAGTCCACTGGTGAACATAGGCCTCCCCCATAGACTGCCTCATAGGGCGGATATTTGCTATATAGTTAAACTGACCATTTATTTTTTACTCAAAACGGGACATGAGTTTATTTATACTCTAAAAACTATAACTTTATACAATTAGTGTTCAATGTAATTATATTCACATTAATTATAATTATTTTTATTATAACAAATTTCGAAAAATCAAAATCAATCACCAGTTCACCAGCTTCATTAAAGCAAAGTTCCTCAGACAGTAATTATTAAATGCAACATATTTTTAAATTTTATTTACATTTTTTTTTTATATGAGAGGGGCAAACGAGCATGCGGTTCACCTGATGTTAAGTGACTACCGCCGCCCATGAACAACTGCAACACCAGGGGAATTGCAGATGCGTTGCCGACCTTTTAAAAAGGAGTAGGCTCTTTTCTTGAAGGTCCCTAAGTCGTATCGGTCCGGAAAAATCGCTGGTGGTAATCAGTTCCACAAGGAAGTAGTGCGAGAAAGAAAACATCTTCTAAATCGCACAGTGGTGGACCGCCAATCATCCAGATGGTATGGATGGTATCGCGAGTTTTGTCGCGATGTGCGATGGTGAAATTGAGCGGCTGGAATTAGTCCGAACAATTCCTCAGAGCACTCCCCGTGGTACATGCGATAAAATACGCAAAGAGATGCAACATTTTGATGTTTGCTTTAAATTTGGTGATGATTTTAAATAACAATAAAATTCTTGGCATGTTTTTTACATTGACCTTTGTTATAAACATCGCCTTTAAAACTGGAATCTGTAAGTGATTTTTTTCATAAGTCCACAATTTATATCTACATTTGTACCAGGTAGACATAAAATATATTCGATTAAAATGCAAAAAAAAATATGTTGAAGATTGTTGGTGCGAAAGTGTTTGAATACTTCCACCCAATGTGTTTCTGTGGAAAGTTTTAAATTATCCCATTCGGTTATTTTTTAGTCGGTCTCGCTCTCGCACCGTTTTTATCTGACAAACTTCATTGTTTTAAATTTTCGCGCTATTTCTTAAAACTTACTTAAAAATCTTTGTTTGGGGACAACGGGACAGGTGACCGAAAAAAGGGACAGTCCCGTTCAAAACGGGACGTATGTTCACTTTATATATAGTTAGTTGACACGCTTGGTAAGCGGGTAGGCAACGGCAGTTTTTTATTTTCAGTCGTTAAAAAGAAGACGCTGCTGCCCATCTCCTGATTTGTTTCCCTCTGTCGCCTCTTACGACACCCACGGGATGATATAGGGTAGTGGATGTTCTTACACCGCCACTACACGGTAAATATTTGATATTATGTCTTCATAAAAGTTGTTGAAGGTAGCCAGTAACTTTTAGTGAACGCGTAACTTTTGAACGACTTGACTTATTGAGGTTATATTCAAGCAATTATATATTTGTTTTGTCGAGGCGACGGTTCATTCGCTGCAGTGAAGTTATTAACGAATTCTATATTTGTGAACTAAAAACAGTCATACTCACATATTATGTTGGCTTAGTGCCAAAAAAGAATATCACAAAATCTGGACCCAATACATCGCTCTGTGGTCGAGTTATTTAATAAATTTTATATTTACCTACACTGTAAACACTCCGGAGTGAATTCGGAGTGGAACTCATCGCGACATCTACCGGAAAGGGCGAAAAAACGTCTGCCGGGCCAGCTAGTCCTTATAAATTATAAAATATTGTAATTGACGAGTAGTTTTTGAGTTATCCTTAATAATGCGTATTTAATTGACTTCGACTACGTTGATGACGTTCTCATTTTATTAATATTGAAGTCGGTTGTACAAATTTTTTAATTTTACCACTTGTTTCTTTATTGAAATGTCTAAATGGATATCAATATAGGTATTTATTTATTATTATTATTATATTAAATTACAGACAGTTCTGCCACAATGTTTTATGCCTTATTTTATGTGCCTATGCCACTCATCCCGTTAATGTTTTTTACGTGGTAGAGCCTTGTTGCACGAGTGGGTCGACTTTACCGAGGCAGTACCAAACTCTGATAGAATACCAGAGTAAAATAGCAGCTTAATGATGCTGCGTTTCGTATGGTGAGTCTAAAGATGCGGAAACCCATTTTAATGGAAACAGGAGCATTCTATATTAGTCATCAGTGGTGACAACTCATCTGCATTTTGATTCTTAATCGAGGATAGATATCTATGGGCCACAGCATCCACTTACCATCAGGTGGATTGTGTGCCCGTTTGTCACATTTATTTTATAAAATGTACTTGATATTATTATTATACACTAGGAATAATTTTATTGCCGTACATAAATTATTCTTGAAAGACCCACCATTGATTCTACTCAGTGCGTTCACGAAGACAAAGCGCACATAACAGATTAATGTATTTGTAGGTATGTGAGGTATATATTAAGTATATAGCACACATACCTTATTTATTATTACTTATTGAAAATTCTATTAGAATCATTTATATTGCTATTTAACATAACAAGCCTAGCCACGTAGGCGGTAAATATGCAAAGCATAAGATATCAGATGTGCTGTGTAAGAGGTACATTTAAGCCTGGTTTATTCCATTCTGATGGCATTTCCTTAAGTCTAGGGTTGTCATCCCTACGGATTCCCCCGGATTAGTCCTAGTATGGTGGGTGTCCAGGGGGTTCACTAAAATTGTAGCTGTGTTGGACTACATAATATATTTTATTTATTTATTAGGTAGGTACGTAAGTAGCTGTTCAGCTTATGCGTGTATTTTCACTGCACTTGTGTCCCTATTAATTGAAAATTTTAAATGTTTGTCCAGGTTATTTCTAAAACTGTTTGCAGTAGAACATTTTACAATTTCAGGCAAACTATTCCATTGATTATTACTCAATTTGATTGCTTCTACTAAGTGGTCGCACTAGCATTAATGAGTTTTGTTTAGTTATGTATAACATATTCTACAGGTTGCTTACATTGTAGTGCCCGTTGAGTGTGAAATAGGTTTCTAGTAGATCAGTCTGTAACTTTTTTTACAAAATTGAAGTGACATATCAACTTACCGTCCACATGATAGTAAGTGGCTATTGCAGCCAATGGACGCCTGCAGCCAACTTTAAATAAAGAATGCTACTACTGCTGCCGAGTATCGTAAGAGGCGATAGAGGGAAACTGAAACAGGTGATGTGCGGCAGCATCTTCCTGACAACAACCGAAAATTATTTAAATAAAACTGCAGTTGCTAATCTGTCTGCCAAGCGTGGCATCTATGACATATCTTTGGGGAGGCCTATGTTGAGCAGTGGACTTTCGATAGGCTGAAACGGTACATCTAACAATCTATCCATCTTTTGCTAAGTGGTTACAGCAGTGCTAGGGCATCTGCAAGCAACTTCAGAAAAAGAGATCCACATTTTCGTAGTCATCCCTGTGGATTGCCCCTAAGATGGATCGCTTCACAACCTTCAATACAGAACACAGCTTGGCATCAGAAATAACAATTAATAATTTTGATAGTAAAGAAATTTCCGACTAGCCTGCACTTTTGTTACAAAATCGATACGACTTCGTTGTCTCATAGTGGCGCATAATACGACTACTTATTGCTTAATGAAATCTTGAAGCTACTTTTGACACACTTCAACGACGATCGAGTCGAATTTGCAACATTGCACTCTTATTAACTATCAATTTATACATATTGTAAGCCTATAATTTATACCTACTAGTGGTCGCCTATTAAATAGATACTGTGTGTTGAAATAAAAACGTTTGAAATCACACAAAAATTCACAGCTTATTCTATCAATCTGTCAGTAATTATTTTTGCATAGTGGCAACCATAGATTACTTATATATGTGGCAACATTTTAAGATTCTTCAGTGACAATCTCTACTCTGTGCGACTGTTTGGCCACAGAATAATTGGTGTTTGACATTGTCCATAGAACAATAACATACGTACTCGTATGCTTGTACTTACTCTGAGTCAAATACAATATGAACTGAACGTCAGCAAACGAAATTCATTTATTTGTATTTGTTAATCAATAATATAATACGCTTATCAATAATTATATACTACGAAAGGAACTTCGTTCCAACCGAGTGTTCCACGAGACTCACGCATGTTTTTTTTGTCCAAGCTTCAATTATTTGTTTGACACTAGCAGTATGAACGTAAACAATGTGTTTTATTTTATTTTATGTATTTGTAACGCATATTATATATAACTTTTAGCTTTCTGCACTCCTTCTCCATGTAAATTTTAACTATACCAAATCTCACACTACTCCGTGCGTGCAATATGCTAAAAAAGGGGTACAAAGTTTTCTCTTCATGTTTTACTATGAACGTTAACAAATAATAGGTAATTATCTGGATAACGTGATGATAATATTTACAACTTGAAATCTTACAATTTGGACGGATCGTACGTCCAGCCATGAACTGCTTCGTTTTTACCTATACGCCTACTGCTTGATGTGGGCCTCTTCCACGGTAGTGCCACGGGACACATCATTATCCCATAATGGGTCGAGAGAATTTTGATGTTTTTATGAGAGATGGGGGCATTTTCTTAAAATGGCAGAAATAATCTCCTTAATAGCTTAATAATCTTCTGACAAAAACATTGTGATTTTCATATGAGCGAAAATTTTCATTTACAGCGTTTAAATACGAGGGTGGATTGAAAAGTACTCGGCCTAACACAGATCCATTCAATTCTAAAATCAAATCTACCCACATTATTTAGTTCAGTTCAGACTAGTTCATTGTGTGAAGTTCGAAACGTGTGCGATAATTAGTTGTGATTTTATAAATTTATTAACAAAGTAATCGGACATAATTTCCGCGAATGGAGCAAATCGAGCAGCGTGCCGTCATTAAGTACCTCCATAAGAAGGGCTATCATCAAAAGCCATCCATGATGACATGGTCAGTACATTAGGCGATTGTGCTCTGTCATATTCATCCGTCAAAAATGGATAGCAGAATTTAAGCGTGGTAGAGAGAGTGTGAAAGATGAACCCGCTCTGGAAGGCCTTCGACGTCAACTACTGACGAAAATATTAAAAGTACTTGATTTAATAATGGAGACCGCAGATTAAAAATTAGAGAGATAGCCGAGATTATAGGCATCTCTTATGAACGAACTCAAAACATCATTGTCAACGAGTTGGGTTTCCACAAGGTGTCTGCGAGGTGGGTTCCGCGACTGCTTTCAGTTGAACAAAAAGGACGCGATTGACTATTTCACGCGACTGTTTGGAGTTATTAGAAGCCGATGCAGATGATTTTTGAATCGTTTTGTTACTATGGACGAAACATGGGTTCATTACTGTACACCGGAAACAAAACAACAATCAAAACAGTGGAAGACCTGGTTCACCACCCCTAAAAGGCTAAGTCGATTTTGTCGGCAAATAAGGTGATGGCTTCAGTATTCTGGGACTCGAAAGGTGTGATTATGATTGATTATCTTGAAAGGTCAGACTATAAACTCTGATTACTACTGCACCTTACTACGTCGTTTACGAGAGGAAATAAAAGAAAACGTCGAGGAATGCTCAGAAGAAAAGTCCTGTTTCATCAAGATAACGCCCGTGTTCACACGTCAGTACAGTCAATGGCTGAAATTCACAACTGTGGCTTTGAACTGTTACCGCATCCGCCGTATTCACCTGATCTGGCACCATCAGACTTCTTTCTGTTCCCAACCTAAAAAGCACTTGGGAGGTCAAGATTTTCGACAAACGACGAGGTCAAAGCAGCTGTAGACGCATATTTTGACTCTAAGGAAGAATCATTTTTTTCAACGGTCTAAATGCTTGGAAGGAGGTGGCAAAAGTGTATTGAACTTGATGGTGATTATGTAGAAAATAAAAATATTACTGATTTAGTATGTGTTTATTTTCTTGGTTAGGCGAGTACTTTTCAATCCACCCTCGTATGTACTTTCCAGTCTCGCTTTACATTTATTTCGCGGAAAATTGAAAGAGCTAAGCTTATTTAAATGAAAATGAATATAACGTAATGTCTCCTTTTGTAAAAAATTTAATCATACCTCCTCTTATTTCCATTTTGCATCGGAATGAAAGTATGTTTTACAAGTGGTAAAATTAAAAATTTTGTACAACCGACTTCAATATAAATATAATTTATTGTTGATTTTTTTAAAACCGCTCGTCTGATTTCGATAAAATTTAAATATATATGTATTTAAATACGTATGTATGTACCTACCTGGGAATTATGCCTTTGAAACAAAAAAAGAATTTTCCAAATCGGTTCTGGCGTCTTCAAGTAATAGGTGTACATACATAAAAAAAGATTCCGACGAATTGTAAACCTCTCCTCCTTTTTGAAGTTGGTTGAAAAGAACGCACTGCTTATAAATGAAATTTCTTGAGCGTCTTATTTAAGTCCCAGACATAAGTTTGAAAGACAATATTTCTAATTCATCTACAACCTTAATCATGCTGAACACATGAGGGTAATATTATTGTAATTCTGGTATGCTGAGTAGAATAAACCCCGACTAGTTGATTACCTGTTTGTTATCAACATGTTTACAGAATATGGTTGCAAGTTCTGATGATTTTATTCTTTCTTTAATATGGAATTTAAATTTTCACCACTTACCATCAGGTGGGATAGTAGCCAAGCGCTGGCTTAGAATAGTAAAAAAAAGAATTTAGTCCTTCTACACACGCCATGTCCAATTTGATTCATGAATAACTCTTTACGATTACTTAATCCCCATGCTAAAGTTTTTACGAAAAATATCTCAGCCCTCTTGCCGCCAGTGATCAATTTTATGTGTATTTTTTTCCTTCGTCGCATTAGAACCATCCGCGCTTTGATCCTACAGATCGTAATGCACAGTCATCACGTAATGCCTCTCACTTTGTGCCATTTACTAATCTGTCTCAGATGCCGCTACGTTACGGATTGAAACGAACCTTTAAAATGAGATTTGCATCGGATTTAAAGGATTAAAGTCAATTTTGCAGGTTATCTGATATAAGACTCTAATATACGGACGAGCTTTACCACGGTCTTGGTGGCTCGCCAGTAAAGCTCGTTAGTGGATAATCGCAAAACCGAGCCAGACTCGTGGCTCACCAACGTGCAAAATAACATACAAATGTTATTTTGCACGTTGCTTCAACAAACTAAAGAATAATTTTGTTTGTTTGTAATACAACGAGCCGCGGGACTCGTTAAAGCGGTAAAGATTATAGTTACGTATGGATCGCCCGGCGACTGAGCCTTTACTGAAGCGGATTGTTTCCCATTGTTTTATTGTTCTATTGTAGGCTTTAAAATGTATTTTGTAAAATAACATTTGACCTTAGAATGCTTGAGTTATTATTGTATAATTTAAAGTATAGGTACTATATAGGTATAGTTTACGATTGCATTGTTTTAGCTAACCTTCGACGGGTCCACGGTGTTTTAAAATGTTTTCTTATTTCTTTGGTTTATATTTTTAATATTTTGCAATTTGGATCAAAGATTACCGAATGGGTAGAACTGCCACATAGTTTTATTTCTAGCAATTTAATTCCAGTGCCAGCTCTGATAGAAAAGCTAGTACTTCAGACGGTCATTGACACTAAAATTACTTAGCGAAGTGTTTGTCTATTCTAGGAACGATAGAAGTAGTCGCGACACTAACTTGTTTATTTAGTTCCGTAACATTCGCATAGGTTGAATTCAAGAGGTTGCGCTAAAATATATTTCCGTCTGCGTTGACATCTAATTTCGTTTTATTTTTCTCTGCTATGTTTTGCTGTTACTTTAAATATTAAACCATAATTATTAAAATAAAATACTAATTTTTTTTGTAACGAAGTTCTTATCGTACGGTACGAATTTGGCGGATGGGGGCTAGGCGAGAAAAAGTGTAAGATTTTTCCGTCACGACCCCCTTTCTATACGTGCGAACGAGCGAGATGGAATAATATCCATCTCCCTCGCACTTTTCTTATCTTGCCATGAAAGAAATATTATTTTAAATGACGCTTCATTTTAATAGACGCTAGTAATTCATTTATTTCTATTTGTTAATCAATAATATACTACGTTTATCAATAAAATATACTACGAAAGGAACTCACGCATGTTTTTTGTGGTGGCTCCGAGCTTTGTGAATTTTTCATTTGAAGTTAATATTGTTAATATTGATTTAATTACGTGGTTTAGGTTGTAGAGCCATGCTACAGCTATATTAGTAGGATAGTTGTAGCACGAATGGGTTGGCTCGACCGGGGAAGGACCACGCTATCACAGAATACCAACGTAAAATAGCAGCTCAACGCTGCTGTGTTTCGTATGGTGAGTGTAGAGAACCGGAGACCCTTTTTACTGGAAACGAGGCAATCCATCTTAGTCCTCACGGATGACAACGCATCTGCATTTTAATTCGAAATCGAGGATAGATGTAGATGTCTATGGGATGGGCCACAGTAACCACTTACCATCAGGTGGACTGTGTTCTCGTTTGTCACCCTTATCCTATAAAAAAATATTTATTATAAATAGAGTAAAATCTCATTAATCCGGCACTATAAAAGACCAGGGGGTGACGGATAATTGGAAAGTTCGGGTTACTGGATTGTATAGGGAAATTCAAGGTAAATAAAGCATTACGTATGTATGTACATATTTCTTTGTGACAATGTTTATCTTACCAAATTAATTTATCTTAAGATAGTCCTTAATTAAGGTCTGTTTTTTTGCAACTTGTAGTTTTTGTTTAAAATATTTCTGTGTCTTCACGCGTTCCTCTATCTTCTGTCTGTTTTTCTTAAGATCGTGCACAGTAGCACGCCCAACTCCATACTGTTTCGCCAGTTTGCACATGTTTTCTCCACTATCTAACCTTTTTAAAATCTCCATTTTCTTTTCAATGCTAAAGTCTTATGTTGCTGTTTGCTCGACATCTTGATCTTCGCTATTTTAATGACAAATTACCACTCGCGCAGCAGCAGGTGCATATTTAAGCGACAGTGCGCATACTACCTTATATGCGCAAGCTTTCTCTCATACTGATCAGGCAGGGAGCGGCGGAAGAGAGTAGAGAAGAAGTAGAGTAGGGTGCCGGACTACTGGACGTGCCGATGTACTGAAGTGCCGGATTAGTGAGACTCTACTGTATACCAATAACATGTTTCTTTGACTTTAAGACTATACACAATACAGTAAAACTTGGTTAAGTGGGACCTGGATAAGTGAGAAACCTCCATAGCTGAAACTCATGCTTAGATCCTGACACTTTAGCACTGAATTACCTTTGTTAGTGGGACAAAACAAACCTTTATATCTGGGATTAGTTCTTTCGATTTTATCGTCATAATTACCTCTATAATTAAGACAGCGAGTATATTTTACCTCTTTTACTAAGACTATATTTTGTGTACCGTTTTGTTGACCAATTCTTATTCTACCCGCACTTGGCTAATTGTGTAAAAGTCACCTCCAGTTTTAGTTATTTTATTTAATAATCGCACCTCTATAACTGAAATAACCTTTATTCTCACCTCTATTAATGGAACTCTCTAAAATGAGACAGATATTTATTTACACCTGGATATTTGAGACACTGGGTTAGTGGAATACCTCTTTAAGTGAGACAAATTTGCAGGTCCCTTAAGGTCCCAGTTATCCAGGCTTCCCTGTATATGACATAATTAACTGATATTCAATTTTATAGACTATTCTATTTCCATACAATTTCTATACGAATTTAATCAATTGATGTGGCATAGCAGGGGTTGCTGCCGCCCAGGCCGCTACTTACCTACATACCCCGTTTGTCTAGATTCTAGATTGTGTTATACGGAAGATATTTCTATTATAGTTGTCACGATTGACAAGCGAGTTGGCAACCGCAATTTTGTGCATGAACCCTCTGCACCCAGCTTACTCCCACGCCACTAGCGTCTACTACCCTAGTATGTAGTAAATTCTTTAAAGTAGGTACTATAATAATTATAGCTTGAACATGAAAACCTCTTAGGACATGGGCAGAATGACAAATTTGTTACAAATTAATTGCGATGACCATTAAAAAATAAATAAATAAAATAGTTCTCGATTTGAACCCAAATCACTGCGACCCCTGTACCTAATTATATGTTAGATTTAACCGTACGACGCTTGGAATTAAAGAATTTACTATTTAGATACGTACAAGATAGTAATAGATAAGATTTTATAATAAGTTTTTAAAACTAAGGACTAATTATAAGTTAAATTCTGTTCATGTTCTGCTGTTTGTAACGTTATTGCAAAGTCATCTTCTTCTTTTTCATCAGCTCGCATGCTCATTTTAATCCTTGAATTAAAATGCAGATTGAATTTAATTCTTCTTTAAATTTTGATGTAGATGTCTATGAGCCACAGCATCTACACACCATCAGGTGGACTGTGTGCTCGTTTGTCACCCTTATTCTATAAAAAGGGACGTCTCTCTTCTTTGTGGCTTTTACCCGTTGCCAGTCTGGGTATTTTATTTTACGCCTGGCATAAAAGAGACGGCTATATCGCCGTCTATCGGAAGCCATAAAGCCATGAGATGTTTCTGGTTGTTGGAAAGCAAATTTACAATTAAAGTAATTAAATAACGTATTTATCCATCCCTTCCAGCTTATAGAAGTCCACTGTTGAACATAGGCGTCCGTAATATATTGCCTCATAGCGAAAATATTTGCTATAGTTGCCACGCTTGGGAGGTTGATTGGTTAGCGCGTTTTTTTTAAATTTTCGGTTGTTATATGGAAGATGCTGGTGCCCATATCCTATTTCAGTTCGCTATCGCAGTTTCGCCTCGTACGACACCTATGGGATAATATGGGGTTGTGTATATTCTTACACCGCCACTACACAATTAACATAAATAACATAATTATGTTTACATAATTAAATTTTAGTTGCGGATGTGCGTTTAGTAAGGTTCATTTATGTACCTATTTTACTTAACACATCGAATGCAATAAATTAATCTCTCTCCGTTGGAAACCTTAGAATGTCACGAGCTTGTTTGTTTGGGTGGTTTGCTACGGTTTCGCCGCAAGGTAAAGTCATGACCTTGCTAGAGGTGAGAAGAAATCTATGTAAATGATGACGTCAAAGCTTACATTGCGTCAGTGTTCTGACGCTGCAATTACCAATAATATAGAAGAGCTTGTACTAATTTGTTTAAGCTATGTTTTCATTTGTTAGTCTGTCGTGGCACAGGTGGATTTAGGTTTAAACATCCAGGCCTAATCTGTTATTTAAAAAAAATAACAGATACTCGATATGTGGCCATACGGCCATACCTCAATTTCGCTACATAAAATCGTTCTTATACTTTTGGCTAGACATCAAGTCCATATTATTATTAACCTTACAATAATTACAGACATTGCATTATAAGATTAGTTTATTTTCTAATTAATTCACTTTAGATTACAGTACCGGTATTTTTTTTGGTAAATCGTGTTTTTTGGAAATTATATTTAGATACGAATTATGAATAATGAAGTATGAATAATATTTTTCGATCTTACCTACCGTATTCTTTTTTTTAAGGCTCGGTCATTTTTTTTTCGTGTTTTAAAAAAAAATACTTAGATACGAATTAGATGCGTTGATAAAGGGCTCCCGATAATAGTTTTCTCACAAAAGAAGGAACTTGAAAAAAAAAGGGATAAAATAATCGAACTGGAGACATCTGGACTCGAACCGGGGTCTTCTGGTTTCGGGACCGCCCAATTTCCCAACTGAGCTATTAAAACCTAATAAGTAGATGGTGACGAAATTTACCTTCGTATTCTAATGATATTGTAGCAGTTTTTCATTGCCAGAAAACACGGATAAAACGACATTTTCTAAAAATGAATCCTACCTAGATCGATTGATCGCCCCCGAAACCCCCTGCATACTAAATTTCTTGAAAATCGTTGGAGTCGTTTCCTAGATTTCGATTACATATATACAAGAAATGCTCGTTTAAAGGTGTTAGATAACAAAAAATGGAATTGAAAAAATATATGGACTGCTGTCCGTTGGTCTGTGCGTCGGTGAGTCTTCTCGCAATTAGATAGAAATTTAAGGAATAGATTGAGATATATAGTATTAAATAAGATTCCATATATTCTAAGGAGGATCCCTATTGATTTTTGTTATTGAACTCAACACCGTTTAAAAGTTATAAATTTTTTTCATCAAAATTTTATTTCATTTTGATGGAAAAAATAAAAACGCTCATAAGGCGTGCACTTTGGATTTTCCAAATTATTTCGTATTACGATAAATACGCCTGTACTGACATAAACGGGCTCCTATGTGGGAAAGGAGTCCTAGTACCTCAACATAGCTTTTAGTTACAACATAATACTCATTATATGGTTCTTGAAAAATTTATAATCGGTCCGATTTTAGGGGAGGAAACAGGGGAAGAGGAATTCGAGAGGATGATTTCTTAATTTTTTATATAGTCAGTCCGAACCGCAGTTCTCTCTCTCGCGCTTTATAGGCGTGGTTTGAGACACATCGCGATAGCAATAAATCTGTTAACAAACTTATCCTTCGAACGAACGAACCTTGTACCGCACATAATACGTACCAACTTTGTACCATACATACCTAATCGGATATTATAAATATGAATTCTCTGAATGGAAATTAGTATAAAAGTTTCAGTTTCATCATCATCATCACAGCCCATCACACGTCCACTGGCTACCCCCGAAGACTTGCTGCATCTGCGGCTGCTAACCCGCCTGCCAAGCGTCGCAATTATGGCTAACAGATGCAGGCAGTTTTGGTTTAGAGGAAAGATATTATTATTTGAGTAACTATATTTTTATCTATGTTGTAATCTTACGTCACTAGACATTCAAAACAGTTGATTCTGATTTGAATCAACTATTTAATATTTTGCTATACCTCTAATGTAAATGCAATGTATGGTCAGTGTAATATTTTGCTATACCTCTAATGTAAATGCAATGTATGGTCAGTGTAATATTTTGCTATACCTTTAATGTAAATACAATGTATGGTCAGTGTAATATTTTGCTATACCTCTAATGTGAATGCAATGTATGGATCTGGAACATGCTGGTAATTAAACTCTTGAATATTGATGATTTGAACTCCAGCAAGCGATGCGGGATCAAACAATTTCATATGCTTTAAGAGCAAAGCTATACGATGTAGTGCACTGCATCCTATACAGGTTGCGCTGAAACTCAACGTCAAACGGGTAACATGGGAGAGGCCAGGTTATAATAAATCAATTCTGACAAAAATAAGAAAAAGCAAGAATGTTATTAGTAATATTATACTTATTACTTTAGCAAATATATTTAAGTTTCATTGATCCATTGTTTCATCATCATCACAGCCTATCAAAAGTCCACTGCTAGATATAGACCCATCACATTGATTGCCTCGTAAGGGAGATATTTGCCATAATTGCCACGCTTGGTAAGTGAATTAGCAACTGCAGTTTATTATTATTAGCCTGGCCATTAAATAGTTTTTTTTTCTAGGAGAGCTACAGCGAGGTACAGGTGGGCTCCTCTTCGGAGCCCGAGCACTGTCACTGGCGGCCCCAAGCGGAGCCCCCGAGCTCCGTCCCTCAACTACTGGCAGCGTTACTACTCTGTGCTATATTCATGGTAAATCTATACATATAAATAAAATTGAAGTGTCTGTCTGTAATATTGAAAAAACTGGCTTCTATTAAGCTAACGTTATTTGTTTTTTCTTGGGTTATTTGCATTTTTGTTTGTCAGTCTGCCCGGCCTAATCTTAATTGTGATAAAACTTCACTGACAGACAGAGAGCAATATATGGCATGATCTAGGCTATATTTTTCCCGAAAACACGTCGATTTTTTTAATAAAAAAACTGATTAAATAAATGAATTTCAAACAAAATTTCTTTGGTTTGCAATTTTACACAAAATAAGTCTCAGCAGTTTATAGTAGATAATCAGATATCTATTTTTAACGCAAAATTGATTTTAAATTTTTCTTCTTCAATCATTTTACAACAAAACGAAAACCCTCCTTTACGTGAAATTTATAGATTTTTATTTGTTATTTTAAATATTTTCCTTTAACATAGGTTTCGAGATAATAGTAAATAAAATAAATAATTAAAAAAATCAAAAACCCGACTGCAAAAAAGACAATTTAAAAGTAATGCACTAAAATGACCGAAACAAGATTGAGAATAGAAAACAAAATTAAAATAAACTATAAACAGACTATATAATAAGCTGAAAGCCTAAGTAAAATACCCGCATTAAGTTTACAATAGTTAAAACCTAACGATTTTTTTGCATACTATGTTTCTGTAAGTAAATTTCATTTAAATGTATTTCAAGTTTTACTTCAGTATTGCAATACAATTCCAGTTTTGTTGAGTCGAGCATTGGGGTCGAGCACCCTTGTTCAGAATTTCCATAATACAAGTGCAGCTCGGGGCTCTTCTCGTGTTTGATTTGTGAATATCATGTTTGTAGCATTTATCACAGCCCTCATATTTTATGATTGTTTTTTTTAACTATTTATATAAATAAAATTGAAGTGTCTGTCTGTAAGATTGAAATAACTGGCTTCTATTAAGCTCAGGGGGTTATTTACATGCTACTAAGACATAAATAACATTTTTAAAATTTTTGTTTGTCTATCTGTCTGTCCGGGCTAATCTTCGTAATGGTAAAGATTAAAAAAAAGGAAGGCAAGGGGATCCCCCCTTGTATTTCTTTTTTTTTCTAGGCTATATTTTATACGAAAAACTTGAATTTTTTTTTGATAAACGTATTTATTATAATAAATGAAATGGTCTTTGATTATCTTAAACCTAAATAACGCCACATTAATAGATTCTATCCAGATCAAGCCGGGCGGGTCGCTAGTATAAAATAAAGTTGACAAACGAGGACACAGTCCACCTGATTGTAAATGGATACTCATGGGTTTGTGTTGCTATATTACTATGTAGGTAAAGATGTGTTTGTTGTAAATATAGATTTGATATTATTGCTATGTCTGTCTCTACGATAAACAAATAGGTACACAAAAGTACGAAGGATTAAGGAAAGTCACTATAGTTATATGACAGACCTTGCCATATTCAACCCTTTTTAGAACGCTATTTATTTTTATCTTTCGTTGCTTACTTCCCTTTAGTCGAGGGTTTTTAAAAAAAAATTAAATCCTTCGGTTAACGTTTACATCCGTCGTGGGCTTTTTCAAAATTTTAAATTTTGCTTTATATTTTAAACTTTTTAAAGAGTTCTTACGTTACTGCCTAAAAGGTCTGAACAACATCTATTATCTATTTGTATGTCTTTCTTTATGTTTGATGTCTTACAAAATATTCCCTTACATTTTACCGCCGTACTTTTTCATTTTATGTTTTTAATAGACTCCCGTGCGGCCGACAACGTTATGTTGATTGTGAGTGTACGAGTGATGTTAAGAATGAACATCATGGTCAGCGAAGGACTAGTCAATGTCAGCATGGGAGTTGTTCGGGGTTTTCAGTGGCCTTAAGAAAATAATAGTTGGAAGATGGGGAGAAGATGTAAAGTACTCGAAACGTCGGGAATATAAAATAAGTTAATATACGCGATAAAATCCGTAAAATTAGTTTTATTTAAATGTAGAGTTATTTTGTTCTAAAAAGCTGTAGGCGAGTTGATAAAACCCGTTGAAGCGTTGTACCTACATGCTTCACGGGTATTTTCACAAGAGCCAAGTTGAATTTTGTTAGGGCTGAATCAAATAAGTCTAACGTAAATTGTAAATTGCAAAGCTTCTTATATATAATATATAAGGGGGTGTAAGCATCTCGTTTCTGCCATACGTAAATTACCTAGACCGTCGATGCGCAGTATCGTCAGAGTTGCGAAACGTCTGGTACTGCGATCAACAATCCTCCTGCCAAGAGTTAAGATCAAAACAAATCCTCCCTGCAACTTTAGGGCAAATGTCCAGCAGTAGACTTTTAAGACCTGATGATGATGTTGATGTGAAGACCACAAACACGCACTCTAGCAGCGCGGAGGACTAATTGTTTCTCAACTCTATCTGAATGAGAGGAGGCCTGTGCCCAGCTGTGGGACGTATATAGGCTGCAACTTAACTAACTTTACGTAGGTTTTATACAATAAATATAATGTAATAAATATAATATAGTGTAATAGTGTAAGAATATTCACTACCCATATCATCCCGTGGGTGTCGTAAGAAGCGGCAGAGGGAAACAAATCAGGAGATGGGCAGCAGCGTCTTCCTAATAACGACTAAAAATAAACAATTGTGGTTGCCAACTCGCTTGCCAAGCGTGACAACTATGGCAAATATTCCCCCATGAGGCAATTAATGGGGGAGGCCTATGTTAGGCTGTAACGATAACGGTAATTGCCAGGCTTTGCCGACAGTAAATTCCGCGTAAAGGGAGAAGCCTGTTCAGTAGAGAACTCTTTGAAGCCGATATTAAAGAAATATTAAACAATCTTATGTTAATAATATAATAAAAATGTATTATTCGTACATTTACCCCAGCCCTAACACCCCCGAGTTCAATCTACCACGGTTCAATGTACACCGACATCAAAGTTAATTAGTTTGATTTAAACCTAAGTACCTACTTAACGACGGCGGTAAGCTTATATAAATGAACATTAGTTTAAAAAACATACTTTATCAAGTTTAAAATGGAAACAGGGTCTTTATATTATTTAAAACCGTCAATATAACACCTTATGTTTCAAGCATTTTAAAGGCAATTTTGGTTCTGAGGGTGGTACTTACCCAGAAAAGGAGAGTTCTACATCGTAAAATAATCCTCCCACAATGGGTATGACTTGCCAAATAGTGGACTATTTACAGGTTAAATGTTTAATGTTTCATACTGTTATTTGACTGTCTGTCGAAGGTCGAAATCGATATTTATAGGAACCGATCAACAAATGAACCAATTTTTGTTATTTTATAGAAATAAAGGATGTCCAGTGGAATTGTTAATTGCAATTTTAAGTGCTGATTTACCACATGCTCGGCGGTGAACGAAAACATCGTGAGGAAACCTGCATGTCTGAGAAATTAGAAAAAAATATTTCGAAGACTTGTGAAGTTCCTACACACGTATTGGGGCAGCCGGGCGAACATTTCCTGGCTCTAAAAACCCACCCAGAAAAGAGAGGAGGCCTGTGCCCAGCAGTGGGACGTATATAGGTTGCAACTTTAACTTAAGGGTGTCAAACGAGGACACAATCCACCTGATTAGGCGGGTGCTATACTATGGCCAATAGACACCTGCATCTATCATCATTTAATAATCAACATACAGATTCGTTGGTAAGCCTCATGACTTAGATGGAATGCCTTGTTACATGTTATAAAGGGTCTCCGGTTCTCTGCACTCACCATACGAAACACGGCCTTATGCTGCTAATTTACACTGGTATTTTCAACCGACTTCAAAAAAAGGAGGAGGCTCTCAATTCGGCTGTATTTTTTATGTGTACCGATTTTGATGATTCTTTTTTTATTTGAAAGCTGGTGCTTCTCATGTGGTCCCATATAAATTTGATCAAGATCTGACCAGTAGTGTTTGAGTTATCCTTAATAATGCATATTTAATTGACTTCGGCTACATTGATGATGTTCTCATTTTATTTATATTGAAGTCGGTTGTACAAATTTTTTAATTTCAGCACTTGTATTAGACCGTGGTCCTTCTCACTTCAAGCCGAATTATTCATGTTGCAGCCGTAACATTGCTACAGCGCGGCTCTTACCACGTGAAAACTCTTAAATCGCTGTAACTGCAATTTCTACACAAGCTTAGCGGAGTTAGCTAAGTTGCATTTCTACAATCGTTAATTTTAATCGCAAACTATGACAATGAATGAATTTAACGTTAATTTAACTTAACGTTGAGGTTTCCTATTCTTTCTAGTGTTCTATTTGCGTCAAAGATTGTAGAACGTCAATTGAGCTAACCTCGCAGACGCAGTTTTATCATACAGAGCGTAAGCCGTTCCATACACAGAACATCTAGCCTGATGGGGATGGGAGATCTCTCCCATTTCCACAGACAGTCAACGGCCAATCGTGATAGGCAGGGATGGACCACGAATTAGTACCTACTACCTACCTACCTACTACCTAATAAATCAAACTAATGGCCATTTTATCAAAAAACTATGCCTACCTAATAAATCTAACAAATGGCCATTTTGTCAAAAAACTATGCCTACCTAATAAATCAAACTAATGGCCATTTTGTCAAAAAACTATGCCTACCTAATAAATCAAACTAATGGCCATTTTGTCAAAAAACTATGCCTACCTAATAAATCAAACTAATGGTCATTTTGTAAAAAAACTATGCCTACCTAATAAATCAAACTAATGGCCATTTTGTCAAAAAACTATGCCTACCTAATAAATCAAACTAATGGCCATTTTGTAAAAAAGATATGCCTACCTAATAAATCTAACAAATGGCCATTTTGTCAAAAAACTATGCCTACCTAATAAATCAAACTAATGGCCATTTTGTCAAAAAACTATGCCTACCTAATAAATCAAACTAATGGCCATTTTGTCAAAAAACTATGCCTACCTAATAAATCAAACTAATGGTCATTTTGTAAAAAAACTATGCCTACCTAATAAATCAAACTAATGGCCATTTTGTCAAAAAACTATGCCTACCTAATAAATCAAACTAATGGCCATTTTGTAAAAAAACTATGCCTACCTAATAAATCTAACAAATGGCCATTTTGTCAAAAAACTATGCCTACCTAATAAATCAAACTAATGACCATTTTGTAAAAAAACTATGCCTACCTAATAAATCTAACAAATGGCCATTTTGTCAAAAAACTATGCCTACCTATTAAATCAAACTAATGGCCATTTTGTCAAAAAACTATGCCTACCTAATAAGTCAAACTAATGGCCATTTTGTCAAAAAACTATTTTCTTTATTGATGTATCTCTTTTCGAAAATTAACTTTCTCATCCTCATTTTCACTATAATTAATGAAATTTTCATAATATCATCATGATTATTTTTAAAGCTTTGATAGCCGTTGTCTTCAATGGCTGGGGGCCTTTTATATCCACGGGGCCCTGGGCTGCAGCTCAAAAAGCCCGTATATAGATCCGCCCCTGGTGATAGGACAGTATGAGTAATTTTTAATGCCTTTAACAAGCCTTCATCAAATTACAATACGTTTCGTATTGTAATTTGATGAAGGCTTTTCTTTATGAATGAATGCCAAAATTAATCATAAAACTTTTTGTGCTGTATTCAATTTATGTTTTTGCTTATTTCTATTATAGGTATAATAATTCAAACTTTATCGTAGCTCGGTTTTCCCGAACTTGTTTTATAGGTTAACTCACTGAATTTATTCGGTCGAGAAACGTAAAATTTCGTGGAAAGTTGTGAATTGCAAGCTAACGAAGCTTTCAGCTTTTGATAATCATTTGTAAAGTACGCTTCATTCTGCGAATAACCGCAGCCACAATTCTAACTTACACGTGTTTTAATTCCACTATTTCGATATTACATTCTATGTTATGTATTAACATTTTATGTAAGAGTAAACGACATAGCTCAACTTATTATTAAGCAGTAGCAATGGGCCGGCCATACGTGGTAGAGCCATGCTACAGCCATTGATATACAAAAAATCTATATCAATGGTTACAGCTATATTAATATTATAGTTGTAGCACGAATGGGTCGGCTCGACCGGGGAAGGACCACGCTCTCACAGAATACCAGCGTAAAATAGCAGCTTAATGCTGGTGTGTTTCGTATGGTGAGTGTAGGGAACCGGAGACCCTTTTTACTGGAAACGAGGCATTCCATCTCAGTCCTCAGGGGTGACAACGCATCTGCATTTTGATTCATAATCGAGGATAGATGTAGATGTCCATGGGCCACAGCATCCACTTACCATCAGGTGGACTGTGTGTTCGTTTGTCACCGTTATTCTATAAAAAAAATATTCTGGCTATTTTACCCATTATTCTGGATCGCAGCAGAGAGATGGTGTGTCAGAAATGGCTAATAGGCTTCAAACAAACCCACACAGAGTCCTATGGTCCTAAGCTGTATGTGTCCCACCGCCACCATAATTGCACTGCTGTGTTCCGCTCTGAAGGTTTTAGATAGGCAGTATAATTACAGACAGTAGGGCGTTCCATTTTCTACCAACTTCAAAAAGGAGACGGTACTCAATTGGACTCTATGTTATTTTTCTTTTTTTTTTACGTGTGTTACCTCACTTTTTTCTGGGTGAATCGATTTCGATGATTCTTTTTTTATTTGAAAGCCGGTGCTTCTCATGTTGTCCGATATAAATTTGATCAAGGTCTGACCGATAGTTTTTGAGTTATTCTTAATAATTTATATTGAAGTCGGTTGTACAAAATTTTTATTTTTAAATTAAATTAAGTCCTCAGAGGTGACAACGCAATCGTATTCATCTTTGTTTGAAGTTGGCTGCAGGTGACCTTCGACTGCAGTAGCCACTTACCATCAGGTGGCCTGTAAGTTCGTTTGACACTTTAGTTTTATATAAAAAAGGGCTGTTAAACTGTTAAAACTGTACACCACTTTAACTGTCTTTTTGGAATGACAATTACTAATTATCACCATACCTGTTTCCAGGCATTATAGTATGGTAATAAGTAGGTAAGTAACCTTGTAGTGGCGGTGTAAGAATATCCATTGCCCGATATCGTTCCATGGGTCTCGTAAGAGGCGACAGAGGAAAACTAAAGCAGGAGATTAGGCAGCAGCATCTTCCTAATAACAACTCAAAATAATTGAAAAAACTGCAGTTGCCAACGCGCCTGACTCGCGTGGCAACTATGGCAAAATCCTCTCTAAGAGGCAATCTATGGGGGAGGTCTGTGTTGAGCAGTGGATGTCTATAGGCTGTAATGGTAATGCATAATAAATAGGTACTTACTTCCGCAGGTGTGCGAGCTGGTGGACAAAATCCCCCCTAAGAGGCAATCTATGGGGGAGACTTATGTTGAGCAGTGGACTTTTATAGGCTGTAATGGTAATATGTACTTATTTCCTTAGGTGTGCGAGCTGGTGGGCGGGTACCTAGCAGGCAGCCTGTCCGTGATGTCGGACGCGGCTCACATGCTCAGCGACTGCGGGGGCTTTGCCCTCGCGCTTTTTGCCTTCCGATGCGCACGACGGCCGCCCGATGCGTCTATGTCCTACGGTTACCGGCGGGCTGGTTGGTATATATCTCTCATAATCACACCTTCAAAAATCGTTCATATTTTTTATAGATTAAAATAGTAGGTCGATACGGTGATCAGTTGGCGTCGAATCTGCTATTCAGTAAATTTGGCAGCCTCGTTGGTTTAATGGTCGCAAGCCATCAGCAATCAGATCATGAGATCCCTGGTTTGAATAATGGGTCGGGCTAAAATTTGTTATTGGATTTTTCTTTCAAGAAATTGTCAGTAGCAGCCCGGTATTAGGAAGTTGGTGGTGGCCTTGGAAAGCACGTAAGGCCATTGGTCCTGTGCCTGATCTCCGACCGATTGAACTGTTAGAGTGAGGGAATAGAGTGCAGCTGTGCATGCGCATACACTTGGACACTATAATCCTGTCCTGCGTAGAATGCTAGTCTCCGTTGAGACACTCATAGTGGGAGCACACACACTACACTTGGTGGACATTCATAGTGGGAGGTCTTTGTTCAGCAGTGGACTTATGGGCTGTAATAATGATGATGATAATGTTAATAAAACAAGTGGTAAAATGAAAAGTTTTGCACAACCGACTTCAATATAAATTATAAAGGATAACTCAAAAACCACTGGTCAGACCTTGATCAAATTTATATGGGACCACCTGGGAAGTACACCCTTTGAAATAAAAAAAGATATTCCGACGAATTGACTCTTGAATTTGGTTATTGCCTTGTTGATTTTAATTAATGTACTGTTGGTCCTTTTCGATCGCGGCGACGACTCTAAATATTAAGTAAGTACAAACATTCGAATATTGAAATCGTTCACCATCGCAATAATAATGTAGTGGCGGCGTAAGAATATCCACTACCTCATATCTTCCAGTGGATGTCGTAAGAGGCGACAGAGGGAAACAAATCGACTAAAAATAAAATAAAATAAATGGCCAAGTGCGTGTCGGGCCAGCACAATATAGAGGTTATGTAGCTGCCCGTCGCAATACGTGGGCTTTCTTGGTAATGAGCATAATAAATGAGTTCGCGGTTTGACCGCTATAACGACTAAAAATGGGCCCAAGTAGGAAGATCGTAACTGAAGGACTTCTTTTCAAATCAGACTCATAGGGAGTAATATTTAAAAAATATAAAAAACTTCGATTTTGAAAATAATACAACTTACATCACATCATTCGCATGTCAAGTAAGTGCAAAGATGATTATAGTTGACTATCTATCTAAATATTCCCGGCAGTGCAACCGGGTTCCCGGAACCCTAAAAACTGCGGTTGCCAAGCGTGGCGACTATGGCAAATATCCCCCCTATGTGGCAATCTATGGGGGAGGTCTATGTTCATTTGTGGACTTTAATAGATTGAAACGGTAAACGGCAATAATAAGGAAATTTGTTTTGCTACAGAGGTGCTTGGAGCAATGGCGTCAGTGTTACTCATTTGGGCACTTACCGGCATCTTCGTGTACGTGGCGGCGCTGCGCGTTCACACCGGCGAGTACAGCATCGAGCCGGACATCATGATGATAGTGTCCGGGTGCGGGGTGGCGTTCAATGTGGTGCTGGCGTTGGTGCTGCACGGGTGCGCCTCTGGCATAGGTAACTATGAGTGTAAAATAGAGCGGAAGGTTGGGTTGTCTTTTTCGTGCAAATAAAGTATATATACTTTGCTTAAAGTAAAAAAACAAAGTAAAATTACAGCCTATGTACGTCCCACTGCTGGGCGAAGGCCTCCTCTCATTTTTGAGAGGGTTTTAGGGCAAGGAAGTGAACGCCGCGCTGCCCCAATGCGTGTTGGCGAACTTCACATGTCTTCGAAATTTTTTTTTTGATTTCTCAGACATGCAGGTTTCCTCACGATGTTTTCCTTCACCGCCGAGCACGTGGTAAATCAGCACTTAAAATTGCAATTAACAATTTCATTGGTGCCGGTGGGGATCGAACCCGGGTTGCTCGCGTACTGTGTAACTTACAGCGAGCGCTAACTATCTGAGCTACCACGGCTTAGTTAAAAAAATTGTACGTGTGAAAATAGTGTTTTACTTTGCTTTTCTTAACATGTACTGTTTGTTGCTTTTACCAACATCTGACAAATACTTATAATAAAGTTGGAAAAATTTACTTTGCCAATATCCGTTCAATAATTATTATTATTCGATATTGAGCGGATATTCGCAAAGTAAATTTTTCCAACTTTAATATAATGGATTACCGCAAAGTAACACCTGATTCTATTTATTAAATACTTATAATCTAGTAACATTAAAGCTTAACAAGCAACTTCTTTACATTTATATGTCTAAGTTACCACGAATAGATCGGCTCGACCGGGCGAAGGACCATGATCTCACAGAATACACTTTCACACAATACAGCGTTAAACAGTATCGTAATTCTGCTGTGTTGTGTATGATGAGCTTAGAGAACCGGAGACCCTTTTTACTGAAATAAGGCATACCATCTTTGTCCTCAAGGTGACAACGTATCTGTATTTTGATTCTTAGATTCGTTAGATGTTGAGTCTATGGGCCACAGCATCGACTTACTATCATGTGCACTTTTTTGTCATCCTTATTTTATTTAAAAAAACTATATAAATAATTATTTTAAGGGACACTGTTTCTTTTGCCCAGCATAACTCATTTTTCTTACATTGGTTGTTGTGTTTACAACTCGTAGTTAGTAAACAATTAAATTTAACCTGTCGGTGTGTATAAAATACCGGTTGAATCGAGAGTAAGCAAGGGTTTTATTGGTGACAATGATTAATTGCGTAATCGGGAGAGCAAGTTGAGCATCCGCTCTCACACTTTTTTTTAACAATTTACCTTATCTTGATGTATTTCCCATGGACGTATAAATAAGGCGGACAGAATTTTGTTAAGAAAGGACTAATGCACTGTAATAGCGGCGGTGCAAGTATGTTTGCGTGTTATATAGGGTTGTCATGTGAAACAAAATTTTCCCATTTTTTTTTATAAAACAATCTGTCAAAATATAACTTAACTTTGACGAAATACTAATTTATTATTACGTAACTAATATAAATGACACATTTGACGATTAAAAAATCTAAGAATTTAAGATTTAGATTTTGATTGAAATCGAATTATTCTATTTCAATCAATTTCGATTTAAATTTATTTTATTACAAACATTATATTATACAAAAATTGTATTATATTATTGGAACGAAATATATTATAAATACTTATTAACGAAATATATAACAAATAAACATATTATAGGTAACCAAAAAATTAATATAAAATTAATTTACAATATATTATTTTACAAGCAGTATGAAAACATTTAGAAATAGCATGGTAGCGATCACCTCATTCTCAGGGGTTATTATCAATAATGTACTCTTTAGTAGTATACCCTAATAATCCTTGCTAAACAATTTTTACTTGATAAAATTTTTAAACTTTGATAGATAAGGCCTGCATATTTTCTATGACTTTGTTGTGAAAGCGTATACATTGCCCCATGAAGGGATTACTGACTCTTTTGAGTCGAGTAACTGTGTAAAACTCCTAGTATTTATAGAATGTAAATCACTATTTTAAATAAAATATTATAAGTAGGTAACCAAAAAACTGTGTGTAATCGAATCTTTGTTAGGGAACCGAAAAATGGTTTACATAATATGAATGTTAATAATATATAAGACGTGAAGTTGATAATTAATTACGGTATCTTAAAACTAAAGGTCTTAACATTAATATGAAATTACCGAAGAAGATGACGAGTTAGATTTTTTTAATCATTAGTAGGAAAAAATAAAAATCACGATTACAGCTCAACATAATGGACTATGGCCAAAAATGCATAAAACCGCATTATAATCGATCGGGTAATTTTTCAGGAAAATTGTAACAAAAAAGTGCACATAAACAACCTTAAGAGGTTGTTGGGCAAACATATATACCGTATCCGTGCCAACGTGGGTAAAAATAGCAATTTCCCAAATTTTGGGTAATTTTCCTTATAAATAATTAACAACACTGATCACGTGACTCATGTTTTGTGTTCCAAAACTAGCATTTTAATTTAAGACATAAAATTCTCAAATAAGTGATTATAATTACTGACTCACCTATGAAAGGTGATTCCTTGATGTTTTTTGATAAAACCACTATGGTTTTTACATAATTAAACGACGCAAGACGGCATATTGATTTTTGTTTTTAATTACGACAACTACTTCTCGCGGACGACGTTTGTTGGGTAATGGTGGGCGCTAGACTTATTATTAGTGTGAATGTGTGTGTGACCCCTTGTACGTACAAGCGCGCTGACTTATTTTGGGCGCCTCGTTGAGTTGTATAGCGAGATTCAGTCCGCCTTTTTTTATACGTCCATGGTATTTCTTATATCGATATAGGAACTTTATACTGCTCAAACGAGTGGGGATTTCCCGATCTATCCTCAATTCTACTCTGCCACAATCGATATGGCGCTCCGTTAGTGACGCAACCTGTTGCTCACTCGATCCAACTCGAACAACAAAATAATAAAAAAACTGCGGTTGCAAATCCGCCTGCCAAGCGTGGCAACTATAGCAAAAAAAAACCCTATGAGGCTAAGTCCTAATTTATGAGGTAGGTCTATGTTCAGCAGTGGATTTTTATAGGGTGAAATGGATGAGTGGATACTGGCGGCAATCCTTGCGGAGGAGGAGGGAGTTAATATTTTTTTATTTATTAACAATCAGTTTTCAGAGTTTAAATATGATATTTGCGTGTCGCAGCCCACCACCATTCGCACGGTGGCGCGGCGTGCGGGCACTCCCACGCGGCGGAGTCCCGCTCCCCACGCGTGGGCTTTCGATTGTTCCGACGCGCTGCGAATAAGCACGCCAACGGCCTCGTGAACGGAGACTACAGCTTGAAGGACATGGCCAGTGCGGAAGCTGACGTCGTGGGCTCTAGGACTAGGTGGGTAGTTATAAATTATAATTTACGAAAGCTAAAAGATGAAATCTTAACTAGAATGTACATCATCATTATTATTATTACAACTCTTCAATAGTCTACTGGTGAACATTGACGGATACGTGGTGCAGTGGCTTAGCACTGAGTTGCGGTGCTGAGGCCCGCGGGTTTGAATCCCGCACGGAAGAGTTGTTTGTATGACCTATAAATAATTTTTCCGAGTCTGGATATAATTGTAATAATTTATGCATGTGAACTGCCTTCACGAAACAGGAGAAAATTTTTGAGTGGTGGTAATTTAACCAAAAAGCAATGGATTACCTCAACCAATGCCACAAAACACAGTCCTGAGGCACTTGAATTCATCGACTTTATGCATGCCACTTTCGAAGACTTTTCTCCCCATCGGTTGTCGGTTCTCGGGCTATATGGGCAGCCCATTGCTACTAGTTCACTGATCTGTATATTTGATATTAGTCACTTCGGTTCTAATGCGAATATCTGTATGTGCATTAAATCATGCCGTGGTAGCTCAGATGGTTAGCGCTCGCTGTAAATTTCACAATACGCGAGCAACCCGTGTTCGAATTATTAATTACAATTATGTGCTGATTTACCACATGCTCAGCGGTGAAGGAAAACATCGTGAGGAAACGTGCATCTCTGAGAAATAAGAAAAAAAATTTCGATGACATGTGAAGTTCGCCAACACGCATTGGTGCAGCGCGGCGGACACTTCCTTGCCCTCAAACCCTCAGAAATGAGGGGAGGCCTGCGCCTAGCAGTGGGACGTATATAGACTGTAACTTTAACATAAAGTCATAAACACATACACAGTTAATTGAGCATTAATATATTGGAGATCATAGGATGACTTGTATGTTCATGATTTCCTAGTCAATCTTTACTATGGTGACAACTTTAAACTGCCGGTAGGAGATTTTGTAATAATCCTTTTTGTTGGGAATCACTAGGGCCGTCTTAGAGTACCTAGGAATTTAAACTCAAAATTCATAATGTAAAATAAGAAATAATAATTGATATTAATAATCATTATTTCTTATTTTTTTTTAAATTGTGTGATAAGAGAAGAGTGTGGTTTGCAAGATAATGTTGTGACCAGGATTAAGAAAGGAATGCTTCGGTGGTTTGGTCATGTAGAAAGAATGAATGAGGAAAGAGTGACAAAGCAAATTTATGTTGCAGAGGTGAACGGCAGAGTCGGGAAGGGACGCCCTAGGCGAAAGTTTATCAACCAAATTGGCGATATATTGAAAATACCCTTAACCGACGAGCGTGTATGCGTAGATATATGGATGTGGAGGAGGCGAGAGAGGTGTGTCAGGATCGTGCCAAATGGAAGTCCATAGTCTCTGCCTACCCCTCTGGGTGACAGGCGTGAGTGTTTATTATATATTAATAGTCAATACAGGCCTTAGACTATTCAGGGGTCTTAGGGCATCTAAAATATAGGCCTTTCAGAAAGAAAAAAAAAACATAAAAACATCTACATGTATTATTATTTATTGTCAAATAGTTGTAAATAGAAATACAAACTTTTTTATTCAATACAGATTTATAAGTAATACTTATTGAAAGTCACTCTTATGTTTAATTTACCGCTGGTTCGGAAAATACCTCTGTCCTGGTCCTGGGAAGAACCAACACATATATAACAACACAAAACAAATTAGAAATAGCATGGTAGCGATCACCTCATTCCCAGCGGTTTTTATCATCCATAAATCCCTTAATATTATAATAACCCTTTTTATACTATCTTTTTTTAATAAAGTAAGTAAATGCTATATATATTCTATGATTTTGTTGACTCTGGTTCTAAGAATGATGTACTGACTCTGTGGAGTCGAGTAACTGATATTACTAGCTTATGTCTGTTCCTAGTAATTACAGAGTGAATATCACTTATTTTATTAAACTACTTAAATTTTTGTGTACATACATTACATTTTTTTACATGGTATACCCACGCTGCAGCTGTATTATGGTTGTAACACGAATGGTTCGGCTCGACCGGGGTAGGACCACGCTGTCACAGAATACCAGCGTAAAATAGCAGCTTAATGCTGCTGTGTTTCGTATGGTGAGTGTAAAGAACCGGAGACCCTTTTTACTGAAAACGAGGAATTCCATCTTAGTCATCAGGGGTGACACGCATTTGTATTTTGATTCTTAATCGAAGATAAATGTAGATGTCTATGGGCCACAGCATCCACTTACTATCAGGTGGACTGTGTGCTCGCTTGTCACCCCATTCTATATTAAAAAAATCGTAAATCATCCCGTAGGTGTCGTAAGATGCGACAGATGGAAACAAACCAGCAGATTGGCAGCAGCGTCTTTCTAATGACAATAACAATTAGAAAATTAAAAAAAAACTGCGGTTGCCAACACGCCTGCCAAGCGTGGCAACTATTGCAAATATCACCCAGGGGTGATATGGCGCAATCTATTAAGGGAGGTCTATGTTCAGGAGTGGACTTTAATAAGCTGTTACGGCTATTTTGCTCTTTGCTTACTTAACTTACTCTACTTTGTTATTTCTTTACTTTTGGAAACGGCAAGCTGATAGTGATGTAAGTATGGTTTGTTCCAGAAATATAAACTTGCGAGCAGCGCTCATCCACGTGATCGGTGATCTCATACAAAGCTGCGGGGTACTGCTTGCCTCGGTGCTTATTAAGTTCTATGTACGTGATTTACAAATTATAATTACTCTATGAAGATTTCTTGTTGTGACTACTTAGTAGTAATTTATTCTGTTTTTGTGACATTAATTTATTAAATGGTATAAAAACGAAGATCCCGAATGTAATGAGGACATGGATTATAGGACAAGCATCCAAGCTAAAAATATAAAATATTTTTTTTGTTAAAAGTTGATGGGTTACTTTCCACAACTACTTATTGTTACCTATCCCTAGATTTTGATACAGAAACGTAAATAATCAAAATAATAGAGGTGCTTTCATAGAAACTACAAAGCTCAAACCGGAGGTCCCAAAGCACCATTTTTTTATTATAGCAGCATAATCAAAGAGAAAACGTCAGTTTCAAGTAACTTCCGGTGTCATGTTGAATAATGGCCAGTCAACATCTCCTTAATTCTTTCTCTTACAAATCATATTGCATCTCCAAAGTAGTGTTCTCCGCTTACTTATAGGTTGACAGGTAGAGAATGCCTTAAGGTGTTAAGTCTGCCTTTGTACATTTTTGTGCTGCAGCTACATTATGGTTTTAGCACGAATGGGTCGGCTCGACCATGGTAGGACCACGCTCTCACAGAATACCAGTGTGAAATAGCAGCTTAATGCTGCTGTGTTTCGTATGGCGAGTGTAGAGAACCGGAGACCCTTTTTACTGGAAACGAGGCATTCCATCTTAGTCCTTAGGGGTGACAGCGCATCTGCATTTTGATTCTTAATCGACGATAGATGCAGATATCTATGGGCCACAGCATCCACTTACCATCAGGTAGATTGTGTGCTCATTTGTAATCTCTCCCATAGACATAGAGAGAATGGAATGTGCATTCCGTATGCAGTTGTGCAGTGAATACAGATCTAAAAGTGCGAGAAACACAAAGCGAATATGCCGTCAATAGTTGTATCTTTCTAGAATTCTGATTGGTCCACGTCACTGACTTGCAGGACGTGGACTAATCAGACTTGCAGGAAAGAGACAAGTATTGGCCGCGCAGTCGCTTTGTCTCTTTCTAGAGAATGATCACTTTTGTGAGGCTAACGCTCAGTCCATCTCTCTATGTCTATGTTTGTCACCCTTATTCTATAAAAAAAAATCTCCTGTATATTTTCCCTTAAACGTCCACTACTGGACATGGGATTCCCCTGTTGTAGATTGTCGATAGCAATTCCAGACGTCTTGCACCTTTGATGCTGCTGCTCGTCGCTGGTTTGGGGAATTTTACGTTTGGCGTAAACTAGATGGTTATACCGCTCGATGGTTATCGGAAGCCATGAGGTAATTCTGACATTTCCCATAGTCTCCTTACGACTCCCTCGGAACGAATTGTGGCGATGGATTCTCTTATTCCGCCACAACACGGCAATATTGTATTTTTATTCAATTGTAGTGTTCTATTTTTGGTCTCTACAGCCCACTAGTAAATTTTACAAAATCTGTCGATCCGCAAAAGTATCTAGCGTGGATAACCCTGACTGCAATCATGATCGCATCCAGAAATCCATGATTGCTCATGATATCGATTTTTTAATATAAAAAACTAAAGTGACAAACGAATTTACAGCCTCTTCTGATGGTAAGTGGCTTCTGCAGTCCATGGGCACCTGCAGCTAAGATTAAATAGAGAAGGCTACACATGCGTTATCATCTCTAAGGACTAAGATGGAAAGCCCCACGGCCTGTAATTATAATGACTCTATGCACTTCAGACAGGAACACAACAGTGCAAGCATGGCTATTTTGCGGTAGTGTTAGGTAAGAGGGTTGTACCTACCTAAACGGACTCTTAGGCGATCAAGCAGTCTTTCCAGCTGGCACATAACCACTGTATTTTTGGAAAATATTTTGATGTTGTTTTGAATTTCAGCCAGAAGCAAAGGTGGTGGACCCGATCTGCACATTCGTGTTTAGCGTGCTAGTTCTACTGACGTCGGCACGCGTTGTTCGGGATGCACTTTCAATGTTAATGCAAGCAGTCCCCAAAGATTTCAGGTATACAAATATATTTCTCCTCCCCGTTACCGTTACAGCCTTTCAAAGTATATTGCTGAACATAGGCCTCCCTTTTAGATTGTATCACAAGAGAGATACTTGCCATTGTTGCCATGCTTGGCATGCGGGTTGAAAATTTTATTGAAGTGAAAACTTCTTTAGAATTCTTGTGATTTGAAACTCGATAAAACGAAAAAACGACACTAAAAAGAGACAAACATATACATCTATAGGATTTAACCTGCGAGAGAATGATATAGAATACAGTATACAGTGTTTCCTATTATCTCGGTTTCCTTTTCTGAAGGTTTCATTTCTACCGCGTGTGAGCTGCACACATGTTTTTTTTTCTATAGTCGTTCTCATCTCCTGGATTGTTTCCTGCTGTCGCCTCTTACGACACCCACGGGAAGATATGGGAAGTGAATATTGTTACACCGCCACAACACGGTTAACAAGTGGGTAAGAGGGTTGTAATTTCCCGAGCGAACTCGTAGGTATTTAAATGTGGTATACTTTATCGTGTAGGTACCGTGAATGCGTGGCCGCCATGTCGGCGGTGGGCGGCGTGCGCCACGTGCACTCGCTGCACGCGTGGGCGCTCTCCACGCACCACACCGTGCTCACTGCGCACGTCGCCATTGGTGAGCAAACTGCTTATAATAACTGCGTACGATTAAACAGTGTAATCGTATCAAACAAATTAGATTATATTTTCCTTAAATACATTTTATTTATTATACATTTTCACTTTATTTTAATAATAGATTTATTACATCCTTTCTAGGAACATCAAAAAGCATTTGATCCTGTTGATCATATTTGCTTGTTGAATAAAACTACACAATTAAGAAATTCCAAATGATTTAATACAATGGGTTATGGATTATAAGATAAAATTTAAATATAAGATGTCGTATTAGGTCGAAAATGCCTAAATTATGTTGAGGTTCCTACAGGTGTTCCGCAAGGAACTATCATGGGACCATATACCTGGTGTTTGTGAAACGCTCCCGAAAATGAAGACAGATGATAGTACTAACGATACCTTTGATGATGGGTCAGAAAGAAAATCGATCCCGAGGAAAGAAAAGTCATCTTATCACAACGTTTTATTAGCTTTATTCACGCTCCATCATGTTAATACAGCTAAATGAAACGATAATTTCATTAAAAAATCATGAAAATACTTAAACATAAAACCAGCAGTGAATCTTAAAATAAAATCAGCTAACAATACGGTCAATATTCTCGCGGTCGCCGAACTCTTATCTAGCTCGGTACGAAACAAAGGCATTACTCTTACTCTACCCTTCCCTTTCACACACGCGCTGCACCGCCCGGCCGACTCGTTTCGCCTCGCGCTGTGGAATTTACACATGTCAGCATTGCCAACATGTGGGGAATTCCCCAAATTGCGGGGAATTTAAAGTTGGGGATTGGTATTATGCGGGGAAAATGCGGGGATTTTGAAAATCGCCAGGGCCAACTCACAACCTTTTTTCAAGAAATCTAAATACTCATCTTAACATTTTGTTAGGTTACTTATGAATATCGAATGACACCTTTTTTTTAATTATCTTCATACACATTTAATTTTCGGATTTATTTCGGCAACTTTTGTGTGTCATTTAATGCTTTTCATTTTTTTATTTTAAAGAAAAAAAATTAAATTCAAAGTATTGGTGGGATTTAATACGGAAAGTCAATTAAAATAAAGCAAAAGAATTATTTTTTAGATTAATTCTGATAGATTAATTAACTGTCGATCATAATTGCCATTGATTTTAACTATTAAATTATTCAGTACCATTTCATTTTTATTTTTTTGTACAAAATCAAAGATAACGATGAAATAGTGTTTATAATTGTGTGAGTACTGAGTACCCAATTAGGTACGTTTATTAATTTCAATAATTTTTGTAGTAAAGAACTTCTTGTTGCTACAGGGTACAATTGATTGTGTAACTGTATTAAAAAATGACAACCATAACTTCTAAATTCCATATAAAGACTAGTCGTAGGGATAACTAAACTTATAAATAAAATAAACGTTGGCAATGTCGTAACGGTTTAACGATCTGTTGAAATGATTGGAGAATCTCATAAGGCCACGGAGGATTTAGATCGGTTAGCTGTTTCATACCTAATTTTTTTTAAATAACTTAGTACTGAACTGATCTGAATAAGCACATAACTGCATACATCAGAAATTCTGATGTATGCAGTTATGTACTTTTATTCTGATTCAGAATCATAAACATACCTAAACGATGGATAAAAAAGCTTGACTATCCTTGTTAACATTTCATTTAAGTAATTTTTTCATTAGCGGGGAATCGAACCAGGTATTTGGTTTATTTAACCTGTGAATTCGAATTAAAGTGGCTAGGTGGAGACAAGCACAGTGGCAAAATAGTAAGTTAAGTAAATAAGTTAGGTATTTAGACAAGTGTTGTAAATTATTAGGTATTGTGGTACGATTGCTAGCTGTGCGGGCCGCGCGATTTCAGCGTCCGCGCATATATTGACCCCTAGTCAGCTGATTGTAATTCCACTGCTGGTTTTATGTTTAAATATTTTCATGATTTTTTTAATGAAATTATCGTTTCATTTAGCTGTATTAACATGATGGAGCGTGAATAAAGCTAATAAAACGTGAAAAGATGACTTTTTTTCCTCGGGATCGATTTTCTTTCTGACCCATCATCAAAGGTATAGTTAGTACTATCATCTGTCTTCGTTTTCGGGAGCGTATCACAAACACCCGGTATTTATGTCTTTCTTACTAAAGTCCAAATACAAAGGCCGCGCAATTGCCCAACAGGTACAACTTTGCACACCTGATTTTCATTAAATTCAATACATCAGTGTTTTTAACAATTTAAAAAAAAAAACTGTAAAAGAACCTGGTTAATAGAGACTAACAATCAAAATGCAGATGCGTTGTCACTCTTGAGAATTAAGATGGAATACCTTTTTACTAGGAGAAATGGTCTCCGGTTCTCTACACTTGCCACACGAAACACTCCAGCAATATGCTGCCCTTTCACGTTGGTATTCTATGAAAGCGTAAACGTTCACTTAATTCAGCCGACCCATTCGTGTTGAACCCATAATACAGCTGCAGTGTGGCTCTACCATGTATAAAATCTATTATCTACTTCATTTATAGTGAAACAGGCAGGGTCAAACTATGCAACTTGAATTTACAATTGAATGTTAACAATAATTCGACTCAATCTGATCAAGAATTTTGCTGCGGCTTTTGAGAAACATTTCACTAATGTTCCTTTTTTAACAACAAAATCTTTAAATTTTTCTGCTACTGTTGCTCATTGTTTAAACAAAAGTGAAGGCTTGTTAAAAAAAAATTAAATTTCATAGAGTATTGTCAAGAAAACGGCAGACTTATGGGGGAAATCCGTTAAAGATGCAATTGCACCTTATCTAGCCAGTATTTTGAATACAAGCGTCGAGTGTTTCCTGATTTAATGAAACAGTAAAGTCATACCTTTATGTAAATCTAGTAGTATATTAGACTCCTTTAGTAGTATATTAGACGATTTAAGACCAATATTTGTACTACCAACATTTAGTAAAATTATAGTTTAAAGATAGTGTAACAGTTTAGAAACGCCTTTGTTGTCAGACGATGCCGCCGCCCGTGTAGATATTTACAGTTTACGTCGTCCTGCGCAAATATTTACTCTAATAGTAGTTTTTTTTGCCATGCGATTAAGAGTTTGATCAGAGAATTTTTGAGTTTGTCTGCTATGGATCTTGCAGGACAAAGCGCCGACTGCATGGACAGTTCCCACGAGCTTGTCATCTATATAGTCCACTGTATTACAGTCTTCTAGACGAAAATAATAATTATCCATCCAACACCCAATAACTTTACTTTAAACTCTTTTTACCTCTACATGGAAATTTGTTATTGTGTTTGCGCTGGCGAAAGTATTCATAAATTATTTGTAAGCATTTCAACTAATGTGACAGCTGCGAATCGTACAAAAGTCAAGGAGGACCTCTTTCAATTCCTCACAGATGATCTGTCAGAAGCGGAGCGGGTGCTGCACGCATGTCAGCGATTAGCACGCGAGCAGTTTTCAGTGCAGTCGGCCACGTTCCAAGTGGAGCGGTACTCGGGGGCCATAACCACCTGCCGGGACTGCCGCCAGCCCGCAGCCGCGCCCTGACGCCCCACCACGCTCTCGCGGTACTGCGCGGGTGAGTGCACACACGTACACATGTACACAAACACACGTACGCACGCACGCATGCACGCATGCACGCTCACACACACGCACGCACACATACACGTACACACGATAACACGTATAGCCGCGCCCCGATACCCCACCCCGCTCTCGCGATAGTGCGCGGGTGAGTGCACACACGTACATATAGACATTAGTATACATGTACAGTATAAAATTAAATTTATTGTTATTTTATTTTATTAAGATTCAATCTTTAAATGATAATTAACTAAGTATTAAGTATCACAAGATTAAGGGCTTTATATTTTTAATCAAACAGTCGTGTTTGTAAAGGTAAATAATATGAAAAATAATTTTACACTCATATAATTTATCTATATGCAATATATATAATGTTGCTTATACACGTAAACATTCTTCTTTCTAACATACATAAGCAACATTTGCAATTATAAACGAACATACACACATAGCTCTAAATTCCAACCCAATACAAAAGGTGTGCCACAGGGTACAATTCTTGGTCCTTTATTTTTGTTTTGTATATTAATGACCTTCCATTGGCCAACGATCAACATTGTACTCTATATGCCGATGATATAAAAAAATAAATTTATTTTTCAGGTGAATGAAAAACCTAAATAGACAAGCATGAAATGCTCAATTTGGACGTTTATATAAAAGTCCTTGAAAGTGAGAAGAAATGAAACGTGCATGCGACTGAAATTGTAATAAAATCAATTATAAAGGACAGATGGATTAAGACATTAAAGGAAACTAATATGATTTAACAATGACGGCTATTTATGAACACCTTGAAACCAAAAATATTTACGTCAAATAGTCCCTGTTTCATTTAGTGAATTAAGTGAAAATCATGTTTCAGCTTCAATATGTTCAATTAGGGTATAATTTAGCAAGATACTTTTCATATTTAAAAATCCAAAAATCTGAAATTACTATAATATAATATTTATTAGATTAAAATGCTAAAATACGATAAATTATATTCCAAAAATGAAGTATTACATAGTATAAGATAGTGAATTACATTTAACTTAGTAATTAAATTTCAATAGGCTCAAATGACAACGTTGCATCAAGTGTAAATAGTATTATTTATTTTATATAATAAAAAATACGGTTTAAATTTTACGAATATTATGTTATATTTAATTAAAATATGTTTTGATATATTTACATGTAAAGAACGTTTGGTGAAATGAACTAGCTTTGGAATTATCTTTTTGTATATAGATGACAAACAAAAGCAATTAAAATCGGAAAGTTCGAACGAGAAATAAAAATCCAAAATCTGAAATTACTATAATATAATATTTATTAGATTAAAATGCTAAAATGCGATAAATTATATTCCAAAAATGAAGTATTACATAGTATAAGATAGTGAATTACATTTAACGTAGTAATTAAATTTCAATAGGCTCAAATGACAACGTTGCATCAAGTGTAAATAGTATTATTTATTTTATATAATAAAAAATACGGTTTAAATTTTACGAATATTATGTTATATTTAATTAAAATATGTTTTGATATATTTACATGTAAAGAACGTTTGGTGAAATGAACTAGCTTTGGAATTATCTTTTTGTATATAGATGACAAACAAAAGCAATTAAAATCGGAAAGTTCGAACGAGAAATAAAAATGCATTAAACATTCTAATGATTTTAAATAAAGTTTTGGTGGCTAAAGCATAATATTATAAATTAGTATTAAATTTAGATTTAAATATATTCGTTTAATTGTGCAATATATAAAACTCAAACCAAATATTTGAGTACAATGTTATCTTTACGGTTTTACCAAATCAACAATATAAATAATGTGGATATACACACGTAGTTAATAAGAAAGAGATACGGATTCCTGAGCTGCGCACGAAATAAAATTAATTCCAGCCATGTCATCAGACTGCTCATGGTTATCATCGTATTAGTAATTTACATATTATTTTATCTAAATTTAATACTAATTTAAATATTAGTATTAAATTTAGATAAAGTAAAAATTCATTAAAGTTGTCCGTTTATTTTATGGCAAACGCCCTATGAGACAACAATGCGAATGGAGATGATCTTTCATTGTTATCACGTGGCGATCTATTATATTATTATTTAAGTTAATATATACATGTAAATGTCAGTTTTAAGTGACAACACTGTCTGTGTAACGAATTTTATAGAACATTTAAATCAACAGGTATATCTACATTATTTACTGTATTACTTAATAGTACTGTTTATTATTTTGCTCAAATTGATGTTAGAAACTTGTAAAATATTAGTAGTAGGTGTTAAATTAGTGCCAAGGGTAAAAAAATCAGTATTTACAATTAAGAGCTTGCAAGTCTGTTAAATATTGTAAGGAATTATTTATATATTTTACAATGAACATGTTAAATTTCAACAATCTAACTTCATAAGCCGTTTAATTTAATAAAAAGATTAACGATTACAAAATTTAGGAACTATTTAATTACGAAAAATCTCTAAATGGGATAAAATTGTTGAATATTAATTTTAAGTGATGATGAAATGACTTACTTGATAAATTCGCATATATACCTTGTTCACTTTAGCATGAGATTTTACGTAAACATAAAAAAATGTTTCTCAAACATTTTCGATTATCTGGTGAGGTAACTATAAAGAACCCATTTTACGATTTTTTTTTTCATACAATCTTATGCTATAATGAACAAAGCGTAGTAATGATTTCTTATATTTACGCGAAAACCACAAATTAAATGAAACTGGTTTTTACGGATTCTATCGCGTATAAGCTCATCCTGCGTAGATCGGACCAAAAATTAATATTCATAAACTGAAGGTAGCCGGGCTAACTATGACATCGGGACGTCAAACACCTCAGTCTACCCCGTGACCATGGGTGCTGTAAAGCACCCGAAACATCGGGAATTAAAAAGTTAAATTAAACGCCGATAGAATCCGTAAAAATTAGTTTCATTTAAAGTATAGTAATTACTCAAACATATTTTAACTGGATTTTAAAAATAATTATAAATTCTTACGAAAAGTGAGACTTTAGGTTTAGGTCGACTATGGCACATTCTATCGAAGGTAGGACAAACGTTTTTTGTATTAATGAATATTGAAAATAAAATAAAACAAACTTAGCCAGAATTATGTCATATATATATATATTTATGTCAGTGTGGATAAAATCACTTAAGCTTACAGAGAAAGGTTTTACTAGCAACGTGGTTTTATGACATCGCACCCCGCGTGTTCAAAGTTTGACTTTTAGATCAATTTGCAGTATTAACGATAAATTAATAGCTTTTAAAACTTTGACTGCAACATGCTCATTATATTAAAAATGAATATTGTATTTTGACAATAATAACATTGTCTTTACCATGCGATGGATTATGTGTCAGCTATATAAGTACAGGGTGATTTCTCGTGGGTGCGTACTGAACTTGGGTACTTATAATGAGAGTAAAAGAGACGGAGATTGATTAATGTTTTAATAATTAATAATATCTTAACCAACTTCATCAATTCGTCAATTTGTTTAGCATAGGTTCTATTTTATTATTGCTAAACATTTAAATTGAAAAATAATATTCTAGTATTAGTCAATTATTATTAAGAGACATCTGTTGTTGAAAAAATAAGCTTAATTTATAATAGTTAAAGGTAACAAATTATATTTCAATTCATCATCATCATCATAATAGCTCATCGCAAGTCCACTGCTGATAACAGGCCTCCCTCATAGATTGCTACAGAGTACGGTCCTGAGCTACCTGCTTCCAATGACTACCTGTATATTTAATCATGTCATCGCTCTACCTAACGGGGGATCGCCCACCGCTGCGCTTTCCAGTACAGGGCTGTCACTCGAGAACCTTTCTTCCCTATCGCCTATCGGTTGACAGTTATTAGAGCTAGCTATATGGCTGACCCATTGCCACTTCAGTCTATAGAGTATAGCCCTCTCACTCGCCGATTGACTTCGAGATTCCTCGTACGACCAGCAGTAAAGGATCACGTCTCAGATCCCTAAGTTATCACTGGCAACACAAACTGGTTGTACACTTTCGTTTTAAGGCTATGCGGTATATCGTAGTTTCTCGAACGTAGTCCCGCCGAGTTGAATTCGTCGATTGAGCTCTTGGTCAAAGTTTGTCTTACCTAATTAGACATTTTGTCCCAGGTACACATACTCATTAACAATTTCGACTACGATCGTTCCCACGAAGTTCCCAATAATTACCTGTATAGGTGTAACATGGACGTAAAACATGATTATTGTCTTGGCCATATATACCGTAACACACATTTATATATTGAAGCTTTTTTTCATAGAAGAGGGGGCAAACGAGCATGCGACTCACCTGATGGTAAGTGACTACCGCCGCCCATAAACAACCGCAGCACCAGGGGAATTGCAGGTGCGTTGCCGGCCCTTTAGAAAGGAGTAAGCTCTTTTCTTGAATGTCCCTAAGTCGTATCGGTCCGGAAAAATTGACATAAATGTTACAACTTCAATATATTGGATTGGCTACATAAATGAACTGCCTCTGCTGGTTACACGCGCGAGTTACTCGCTCGTTTCGTACGCGGTGCAAATAGATGGAGCAAGTAAAAGCACGTATTAAATACATTAGCTGTACACGCGGTTGCGCACTCGTTGCATTACGGCGGTTGTTGACGCGAATTTAAATTATATAAGCAAATGGACTGTATGATATGAGATGGGATTAGATTAAGTGTTGAATTTGCAACCGGCATATGACAAATGGAGGGCACGCACCTGATGAACGCCTGCAGCTTCTTCTCGTACTTCAGGTTGATTCCCGCGTTGCACTCCGAATTGTCTTGCGCCAGTTACACAAATATAACACAGTTCACGGCCGTGATTTTAAGTTCATGATAATTTAAACAGATATAGCGATGCGTTGTCTTCCGCGAGCGTGATACGGCATGGCACATGTCCGCCTGCGTGTGCGTCGAACGGAGATTGGGGCGTTGCCGGTCGCGAAAAACGAATGACTGGATGGTTTCGAGGGCGTATAATGTCACTGACTGAGACTGTTGGATGTAAATATGACAGATTTCTTATAAAAAATACTTTCCAAACGTTCATACACTTATTATTATTTTATTATATGAACCATTTTCTTTTAGTACCATTTTCGTGCACCACTCGGCAAATCCGAAGAAATGAATACGGCTGTCATTGTCGTTGATTGCGTATACCTATATATTTTTTGTATTTAAATCTCTTTGTTTTATTAGGGTATCTTCATTGAGCGCAAAACCCATACGGCGGTGTACTACAATAAGTCAAAAGGATAGTAGATAGTATTATCCTTTTGACTTATTACTACTTTTGAGATAGTAGTCAAAAGGATATTTACTACAATAAGTCAAAAGGATAATATCCTTTTGACTTATTGTAGTATACCTCATAAAATATATGTATATGAAATTCATTCTCACATTTTTTTTATTATTTAAGATCGCTATTTTCCCTTTCTTTTTGTGAACTTGTTTTCAACTACCACCATTTTACTATAGTCTTAATACTCTTATTTTGAATATTCAAAGACATATTAACATATATTCGCAAATAATTATATATTTTTGTATAAAGTAACTTTTCCAATTTATAGCTGTTTTGTAGATATTGTCTAGGATTAAAATTGGTGATCACTCCTTGACCGTTTTTTTTTATTGTGTTATAATTAAAATTATATTTTGATAACAGTTTTGGTTTGAAATTGATTAACGTGACTGACTGAAAAAATCCATTTCGCTAACTAAATATAAATTTAAAAAATATACATCATAATCAGTCCTAATATACAGGGTTATTTTGCAATAACCGGCCAAATTTGCGGAGAAGGTTCAGAATAAGTATTATGGGTAAATGGTGAAGAAAATTTTATTAAAAAAAATCTCAAACATTCTATCCTTTTTATCTTTTAAATTCAAAATGCGTGGTAATGCATTATTTTAACTAATTTTACTGCGCACGTTAACATTTGTAAAGGTTGCCCATAAATCACATTCAATTTAGGATAACTTAAAAGTAGAAGCCTTATTTACTCGTATTTTCAAAAACTGCATTAACGGTATATCATTATTTATATATTTGAACTTAAGCTTAAAATTTGGGTACTCTTTGAAGAATAATCTTATACAATATAGCCAGTTTACTTCGAAATGTAATTTTACTCGTGTTATTAAATAAAAACATGTTGAATGTCCCTAGTAAATAAAATTATATGATAATATTAATTTACTGCTCGCAGTTTTAATAGCCATTTTAAAGTTATTTTATAACCTTAGTGTAAGTACTTTGTAAATATTAATATAATTTTTTGCTCAAATAGACAATTTATTGTGATAGTTTTTAAAATAGTTAAACCAGTGTTATTAGAAAGTATCATATAAATATTATATAGAATAAAGATCGAGGCACACTAAATGCCTTTTGTTTCACGGGATCTGTACACGTAACGTTGTGGCCGAAAGTCCCTTTGTTGTCCCTTTCCACACTCTACTTTTAAAGAACGTCGCAAATAAAGTACATTTAAATATTCAAAACTATAATATAGACGTAAAAACTGGTATAGCGTAATCATTTTTTAATCTATAGTGCAATAAATTAGTATTAGACAATATCTAGTTTGATATTTTATTTAAATAAAAGAAAGGATATGTTGTAAGAATAAAAAGTACTTATAGCCCCACCATACCTACGATTATTGTTAAAGTGTGACTAACACTGTTTAAAATTTGAAAGTTATATTTGCAACAGATTATTTTTACCGAATCTAAAATGAACTTTTGTATATTCCCAAACATGGTTGCTAAATTAAGGAAACATTTAGTTTGAAATTTCGATCCGCTTGCTGTAAAACTGTTTCTTATAGCAAACTACTTGTCCGTCAAGACTAGTTAAAGATGTTAGCCAGGATCGTTTTTCATTATTTTGTTTTTATATATTTAATATTATTATGAATTTCCGTAAAGTAAGGCCTCGTTCTATTAATTATTTTTAAACTTGTTTTAAATTTCGTTGTGCACTGACGGTGTAGGAATATTCATTACGTCTCGTGTGTCTTAAGAGGTTACAGAGGGAAACAAACCACGAGATGGGCAGCAGTGTTTTTCTGGTAACAACTAAAATATAAAATTGCAGTGGCCAGTCCGCCCGCCAAGCGTGGTAACTATGGCAAATATCCCCCTCATGAAGCAACCAATGGGGAGACCAATGTTCAGCAGTGGACTTTGTTATTTAATTGTGTACAAAAGTTGTTGCAACTGTTTTTAAATACATACAAATATACTCACACGTAACAGAAAACAAAATGTTTCTTATGTAGTAACGAGGCATTAGTAGAAGCTCAGGAACATCTCGAATCGAATTCCTTTATATTTTTCATTATTTTTAACTCTTTAAATATTATTTTTCGAGCTCTAGCAATGATCGTGCTTGAACTTAAATATGAAGAAATGTAACGTTAAAGGTTTAAATTTAAAATTGTCGCTTAACCTGAAAGTGTTCCGGAGTGCTCTATTTATTAATGTTGTATAAAAATGTTAATATATTGAATAACATTTCTATTTTACCCACAGCCCCAAATATTTGCCGCGTTTTGTTGCTTACAATTTGTAGTATTTGCGGCTACAATCATGCATAATTTATTGGGAATAATGAAACGTCAATATCGTGCGATGGTGGCGTGAGATAATCCATCTGCCAATTTCGTCCCGCGGTTGAGGGCGACTATGAAGAATGCCAGAAAAATCATAGATGACAGTATAACCAATGGTGATGGGGTTACTTATTCAAGTCATTCACGGCAGCTAGCGCATTCATAGAAAAGCTGTCTGTCACAGTTTCAAGTGTATTCATTTGGAACATTTTTTTTTATCTGCCTAATGTCCTACCTTAATCTTATTCTATTATGTAAAAATGTTATTAAATATAACATGCTATCGTTATTCCCGTAAAATTACGCATCGGATGCTATTTGCCAAAATCTTAACCAAAAAGAGTATTTTTATAATTAATTCGTGTAAAAATATTTAAATCTTTTTTGATATAATGTTAATATATTAATACAAATTGTTTATATTTTTATTTGCGATTGTTTTGTTGGTGTAAATGTTTGCCGTCCCCGTTAGAACTCTGTTAAAATGTAAGTACTCAAAAATAAAATGTTTAACTCGAGTTGGATTTTCATTTTATAACCCTATTCTAAGTTTTTTATTCGATTACAATGAAAGCAATCCGCCTATAGTGGTAAGTGTCAATTGTAGACATTTTCAGATAAAAGAGAATACATTTACTTTAGCACCCAGGATTTTAATAAGGAATAATGCCATGCTTGTAATTATATACGAGTTATAACGTAAGAATATGGCACCAAATGACAGCTCGGTGCTGTTTATGTGCTGCACGAGGGTTCGATTTTCGCATGGAACGAGTAAAGGTATGGCCTACAAATAATTGTTTTTGGGTCTAGATCGTTATCTATGTGCAAAAAGACCTGCAGGTTATTTCCTAGGCAGAAAGAGAGTCCTACCTTCCTCTTTAGATTGTTAACATACTGGCTGCTTTATTAGAATACAACAGTGGACGCCCAACTACATTGAGCCGAAAATAAGTAAAAGGAAGTTCAATTTCGAAAAATTTCTCGTGTATGACTAATCTGAAATACTAAAGGCTTGTAGTGACGTGTAGCCCCCACAACAATAGGTATATATTAGAGTTAAGTTTATAATAAAGTGCAATCTAATTAAAGTTAGAAGGATCATTACGTCTCTCTTTTCATTAACACCTTTCCAACATTACATGGCGACCTTGCCAGGCGGTGCGCTGCTACAATGCATACAATGCAATCAGATGATTTCAGATTCGAATATTTGCAATATTGGGGATATTTGCCATAGTTGCCACGATTGGCAAGTGGGTTGGCAACCGTTCATATTTATTTTTAGTAGTTATTAGAAAAGCGCTGGTGCCTATCTCCTGTTTTGTTTCCCTCTGTAGCTTCTTGTGACACCCACGGGACAATATGAGGTAGTGGATATTCTTACACCACCACTACACGGTCAAGTCCATCAACCATAAATAGTAAAGATACAACCTGTATACATTTCTAAGAGAATTATGGGACTATTAGTCCGCAGCGCTGCTCCACTTCGAATCGTTATCGAATTTTACATGCTCACGAAATATTTATTACTCAGAAATGCCGATTTCCTCACGATGTTTTACTTCACCGTCGAGCACGTGAAATTGCAATTGACAATTCTGTTGGATCGTTTAACCTCTTCGCATCTGCATTTTGTTTGTTAATGGACGTTAGATCCATATGTCTATAATGCTGTGGCATTCACTTATCACCAGACTGACTGTGCTCGTTTTGTCGCCTTTCTAAACAAATAATAATAATAATGCCCTCCAGACCGAATTTCCGAGAATAGACACCTGCCCGGAACAGGGTTAGTTTTTTTTAATAGAATAATTGTGACAAACGAGCACACAGTCCACCTGATGTTAAGTGGATGCTGCGGCCCATAGACATACATTAATCCTAAAATATATATGCACGATATGTGATGCATTATATATATGTGAGTGTGTGTGTGTGTGTGTGTGTGTGATGACGATGCACTGTAGTGCACGATATATGCGCAAACGCAGGTGTACTCTATTCTCTCACTCTCATTGTCCAATGGGACGGCAATCCGAGACAACCAGAGAGTAATCAGGCGCTTCAGCAACGACTTTTCATGCTTTCCGAAGCACGGGGGTAATATACCGCCAACTTTCTGTCTCCGGGCTTCTTTGACCCGAGCCGTGGTTCGAATTACGTCTGTTATGATAATTAAAAAATAACTACAATTTCAACTACTTTATTATTCATTTCAAGGCAAGATGACCAACACAGTTTGTACGTGGCACGTACACACTATAACTATGGATTATGGCTAACGTTTGTACACAATAATATCACAAATGCGAACATAACAATTTAAAGCTACCTCTGCATTACTTGAAAAAATTATAAGAAATATAAATATAGGACCATTGTCCAAATAATATTTAGACTACGGAACAGATATACGATAATACAACTTATATCATTACGATAAAGTCCAAATTTGAAAAAGCATACAGACACGGACGTATATACGAAGTTAGCAAATGAAATTAGTAGCCGTAACTTATGTTACACTGAAAATGTGTGAAGCACCATAGACCCTACAAATTTATTTGTTGTGCGAGATACTCGCACACAAATACATCAAGGTGCGACAAGTCCGACGTCCGACGTCCAGTACGCAGCGCGCGTCAGCTCCAATGTGTATATGTGTGCGTGTATCTCGCGTATGAAAAATAAAATTGTAGGACCTAGGGTGCTCCACACATTTTCTGTGTAACATACATATGTACGTTACGGCTACTAATTTCTTCGCTAACTCCATAACTTCACGAGCCGCTATACTTTTCTTTTGATGGTTGTAGCAAGTTACGACATTATTTGTAGGTTTTTAACAATATTAGTTTTCATACTAAACGTGGCTTTGTTAAATAAACAAACTTTTTTTTTAAATAAACAAGTCTTTCTTAAAATGATGTATGCTATTTCCATTCGCAAAATTCTAATGATTATAATCATATTATCATCATACATAATATTTATAAAAAAAAAAAATCAATTATATGCCCTTTTATAGCTAAGGTTATCGTTACAGGTTTTTCTTTTTCTAGCAATGCGTCCAATTATTTACATATTTTAAATTTGACTCTGTGTTCACCATCTAGTACATTAACAGCACTAAAGGCCATATCATGATGTTATTTATAAATAAGAAGTTTTTGAATATAATACAAAAGATTATTGTGTACTTGCATTAACTGTTAATTTACTTCAAAAATTATGGACAAAACTGACCTTGCTGTACTATTACCGTACGATACAATATGGTAATAAGATTCAGAACATGACAAAATACGTAAAATAATATTTTTACTTGGAAACATATCTATTACCTTTATGCCACTTGATGTAAAGCGGCGTATCTTCAATGATTGTATGTTTTTTGTATATAAATTGAAATGCAATTAAAATCTTTAAAAGATATTATACATTTGATCCAAAATATGATGTCTTGAGATGAAATCAGAAAGCATCCAGTTTTATTCGAAATGTATTATGGTGAAGTTAAAATACTATATTAGCACACTATCATATTCATTGGCGGCGGAAGGATTACAAATAAGTAATTAAATAGCCGGAGTTCGTCCCTTTATGGTTTCCAAGTCATATCAACAAAGACGGAGTACTGCGTATATTTTAAGTGAAGTCGTTACCAAGCCGAAACCATGCTCAACTTATTGTAACAACACGCACTCAAGCACATGTAAGAGTCAAAAGGCTAACAGCACTAACATCATCAGAAAGCAGAAACACACATATGCATCTAAAATCGTTTGCAACCAACAAAATGCTTTCTGGTGCATAGGTTCATCTAGCAGAGAACTTTTACGGACTGTCGAAGAAAAAAAGAAGAAAGATGTGTGTGGGCGTGTCAAGAAGTTGAGCATGGTTTCGGCGTCACTTAAAGTGTATGGAGACCTCCGTCTCTCATTCTTTGTTTATCTGAGGTTTCAAATAAGCCTTTCTAAATCAAAAGAAAAGTTTAAGAAAAGTAACGATTGTTATATTATAATAACATACATTAAATGGTCATTCGTTAATTAAAAGTGAAGCCAACAAGCAACACATGTATTACATTCCACCCCCAATGATCACAAATTTCTAAATAGCAGTAAAATTCGAAAGAAAACAGAGTATTTACAAATCTCGTCAATCCGCTAAAAGAATATCACAAACATGATTACTTGATATTTCACTTCGACTTTCGTTACAATATAATAATTTTGAAGTGTGTCGATGCCTTAATAACTCTTACATACATTAGTTAAAAATCGTCGGTGCAAAAACATCAAATCAAGCTTATTTAAAAACCAACGCTCTCTAATATCTACATTAATTATTAATTGCCTTATTTAATAAATAACAATGTATTTATTTATGAATTATTATGTCACATTTGTTTAATATAACGCTTTGAATACGTCTCGCATTTTTAATTTGTACTGTTTATTATGGAATTGAATTACTTACTTGACACTATTACTTATTCCTTAATGGATTAAGTTGCGGTAAACAATAAAATGCCTTTTGTTTATGCTTTTATCACCTATTACTATTACTAAAATTATAATTAGTATTAAATAAAATTGGGCAATGGAGACGCATACAAAGGCATCGATTATATTAACACAATTAAGTTTTCAATATTTAAAAGAACAAATATAGATTTATATGTGTTATAACGATATTTAAATAATTTTGGAACATTTTGGAAGACATTCTAAATCAGACAGACAGAAAAACAATTGAAAAATCGCGGGAAAGTGTTTTTTTATTTTTTATTTTTATTTTTCTTAATGTTCTATATGTATTGATATTAAAACCAGCCAGATACAAACAGTACAACCAAAGAGATTATTCCTACAATTTTATTCAATTATATAACAAAATACGAAGAAACTTTTTCCCCGACCTATTATATATACGATACATATTATATATAAATTATAAATATCCAACTATTTTCAAAGTCAACTATTTCTCTATCATATTTGTGGACATCACACGCCCCTTGATTTTCGAAAACACAGTCGAAAATCTTATTTAGTTATTGCATTCCCCGACTTTTTGATATTAAAATTATTCAATATATTATCAACAATACATTTAGCAAATAATTTTCCCGCCTTTTGTTAATAGTTTTAAAAAAATGGCCGGCATGCGTAAATGTGTGAAGGGATCTTTTAGCCAATTTCCTTCAACTTTTTATAGCGTGAAATGCTTTAGACCTCTGACGTAACGCGAAAGCGAATAGCGAAATATATAAATTCACATCGAGACACAAATGTTAGTATTTCATTACACTTTGATTATAAAATGGCACTTTTGGCGTAATGTTATATCACTTTTTCAATTTCAATATTTAAAGAATTAATTATTGAGGTATATTCGATTAAGATAAAGTTTATCACCGTATAATCTAATGATCTACTTACTGTTTTTTTTTTTACTTCTGAGCAACTTGGGTCGAATCTCCACTGAGGTGCTTATAAGTGTTTTGATTTACTAAGTTTTAGGTTCTTCTTTTTAACGTTTGGAACGATATAGGGATTACTTTTACGTCTATATTATATCTTTCAAATATTATCTACAATTTAAGACATGAAAACCATGGTAGTTTAGTCATTAGGCACTCCCTATAAAGTTGACAGATTTGGTGCACAAGTTGCCTAAGATTGATTTCCGATGCTGTCAATATCAAAAATGTAAACAAGCGCCCATTTTTTTACCATGTTTTTTTTTTGCGGTCCATGCATTTAATATTTCAAGGACCTAAACATACTAAACCGCTCTAGGGCAGCGTTACTGTGCCTCCTAAAATACCTGGGATTTTATATGCTCACTTAAATGTTATTGTATATAATTTAAGTCTCCCCACAATTTTGACATAAAACCTTTTTAAGGTGAACGCACACTTATCCGAGCCGAACGCATCGAACGAATCGAAGTCAAGAAGGCCTCGCACACATATCCGCACCGAAAGAATCGACCGCGCCGAAAAAATCGTTTCCATTTCCTTTACACCTGTCGCACTGTAATTAAATGTCAATTGTGATGGATCTTGACGAGGTTTTTATTGTCAGTGCTTTATTAATAGAAGATGAGGAAAGTACTAATTCAATTAAATTAGAATCACTCCTTTGAAAAAAAATGAAGAATTAGTACTCGCACGTTGCTCTGTCGCACGCAACTGTCAGAATGCCAGCGCATCGGTCGATTCGATTCGACCGCATCGCCCGCGCCGAATCTGTTGACGTCATCCCAATTCGTCTAGCATTTCTGAGGTTCTTCCAGATTCGGACGATTCGACGAGGACAGGTGTGCGAGGTTTCACATGATTTCATATAAAGAATTTAAAATTTCTTTTCGTTCGACACGTTCGCCTCGTATAGTGTGCATTCGTTCACCTTTAATCGGGGGTAAAGATATAAATAAATAAACGTAGACTGTTAGTCTGCCACGCTACTGCAATGTAATTAGAAATTAATTACAACATAATTAGAAAGATTTAAGCTTTCGTCATTTAGCAGTAACAGTAAACAATTTGCAGGTGCAACAAATATTATTTGTTGCACCCACCCGCAAAAGATCAGGTTTTTAACGATCTATTGTTGTCGCACTATGTCCGAACGACAGAGCTAAACAACCGAGATAGACAACAACAGCTCGGCCTTTTTATACCTATGAAAAATTGACGAAATCCATCCCTTATTCTCCTGTTTTCTCCTCTAAAACTGGACCGATTTTAATATTTTTTTTCAAGAACAATAAAAGCAGGATTGTGGTTATGTGTGTATGTTTATTTTATTTTAAGTTTGTTTAATCTGTTTGCTGGATAACTATAAACGGCAGTTCTAGTAATTTGATGTTTTAAAATAATAAATTTATGTAAAAAAAACAGGAACATAGGTGTGGCCAGAGAGAAATCAGAAGAATACTACGACTAAACGTAGACCAGATATTCTCTCAAGTATTAATTACAGAATATAAAAAAAGTTAAATGCACCTTTGAATAAAATTAAATATAAATATAAATAAATAAACATCATTATGCTTTTTTAAAAAGGGTAAAATAATACTGATAAACTTACTGTTATATACCATACTTTAAATAAATATTTTATTGAATAATATTACTTTATAAATTTATTCTTAGAACTATGCTATGTATGTATGTATTGCTATGTAGGATTCTTCGTAATTATCAAGAAGACAAATAACTCTTATTTCTATAACGTTATGGTTTAATATCGACAAAGGCAAAACACTAATAGCATTTCTAGCTCAGGCCTTGTGTTTTTGCTTCAATTAATTACTTAGCAAGACAGGCCACTATAGCATCGATAAATTCCGTTACGTATTACGTGAATAGCTACCTTATTATTTAGTAATTAAGACTTAATATACTACTAACCCTAATAATATCACGTGGTATTAGATTTTTTACTGTAGGACCTTTGTAGTTGTGTTAAAGTTCAAAATGTATTAGCTCTGCCTAATAAATCATTATACTCGAAGATATTTAGTTGTTTAAATATTTCTATTAAAGTTACAGCCTATATACGTCCCACTGCTGGGCACAGGCCTCCTCTCATTTCTGAGAGTGTTTTAGGGCAAGGAAGTGACCGCCGCCCTGCCCCATTGCGTGTTGACGAACTTCACATGTCTTTGAAATATTTTTTTTTCTTATTTCTCAGACATGCAGGTTTCCTCACGATGTTGCTGAGCACGTGGTAAATAATTGTTTCTATAAAAATATTCCTATTGAATTTTTAAATTTTAAATGGTTAAAATTTGAGAGAGAATCATACTTTTGAATTAAAGGGTAACAAAAAAGTATGAGTAAATGATAAATAACTTTTAAATTAAATATTTTAACATTTAAAAACCTAATAAATATCATGTTTAAAGAACATACTAATAATAACTTTTTAATAAATGCATAATTAGTGTATTGATCTTATTAATAAGAACTAAGATTTCAAAGTTGTATATCTGGCATGCTCCGACTTGCTTCTATTCAATCTCAATTCGTACTCTAACACAGTTAGAGTTCATAATCGCATTTATAGCGAATACAATTGAATCACAATCTGCATATCTTTTGCCATTTGAAATTCTACCTTAACGTCTAGATTTTAACATTCAAAACCGCGGTACAGGAGAGTGAGGTGATCTCGGCTGTTTAACTGCAACGCCTGCGAGCCGCTCGCAAACCGCTTCAAGCTGAGCGTCCAGCATCAACGACGCTATCTGGTCATCGGTCAGCATTTCCACACTGTAGTATGTAACATTATCAAAATTTAACTACTAACAACGACTTAACTTCAAATTAGAATGAAATGCCACAGATTAACTAAAATTATAAAAAAGTAAGATACAAGAAAGCAGACGCATCATCACTGGCAATGGAGGTAACCACAACTTTTGCCACCAGGGCAGCGCCACTTGGGACGAGGTGAAATATTTAACAAATTACATGGCGAGGAAGTTAATTTGTAAGAAAAATGTAAGGATTAATGTTTCTGTTTGTAATTTTAGTTATATTTTATATTAATTAGATTAGAAATGAATAAACCAAACTACAGGTATTCATAAAAGTAGAAAATTAAAAAAATGTGAAAATCATTAAGGAACAAACCACTGAGGCCTTGTTTTGTGTATTTATCTAATACTCTAGAAATCGATGAAATTTCATTTAAAACACAACTTTTCAATTATATGACATTGTGTAACAAAAAACGTCACTTCAGTCTCTACTAGCGACATCTGTTGAATGAAATATTATTAGCCTTCATTTTCAGCTTAGCTGACGAGACGGTGGGAGAGCGGAGCCGTATCCCGGCCCAGTAGTGGGATACAACAATATAGACGTACCTGGGTATGCTGTCGGTGTCGGAGTGGCGGTCGGACGACGCGGAGGAAGCGGTCGGCGACCGACGTCGGGGAGTTCGCGGCGCAGATCCTGAACCTCTACGATCACCAAATAGAGACAAACCTGCAAAGGTATATTAACACTTTTAATATTAATAAAAATGATTCAATATGGATTAAACAAGTAGGGAGTGCTTTTACTTTTATCACTGGTTCGGAAAAAAACCTTCTGTCATGGGAAGAACCAGCTAGAAACCCAGCGAGACTTTTTTTTAAAGTAAATTATCAATAAAAAATATTGTACAAACTACTTACAAAATTTATTTAAGAGACAGCTTCGAAGCGACCAGCTCATTCCCAGGAGTTATTATCAACCATGTATTCATTTATATTATAATAACCCTTTTTATACAGTTTTTGCTAGGTTAAATATTTAAACTTTGTAATAGAGAGACCTTGTATATTTTCTGAGACTTTATTGTAATAGCGTATACATTGTCCCATAAATTAGTAAATTAGTGACTCTGTGGAGTCGAGAAACTGTTATCACTAGCTTGTGTTTGTTCCTGGTGTTTACAGTAAGTTTATCACTTTTTTATTATACAGTGAAACCTAGTTATCTGGGATCTCAAGGGACCTAGAATTTTTTATCACTTATAGAAGCGTTTCATTTACCCAGTTTTCCAAATAGGCAGGTTAACATGACAGTTGTCTTATTTATCGAGGGTCCCACTATAAGAGGTCGAAATGTACTATTTATTATATAAAAAGACAGTACTGATAAACAAAGCAAGGATGGCAGAAATTAGTAAATTGTAAACAAGCGTGTCATAACTTGTATAGACCTGATAAATTGTCTCACTTAAACGAGTTATAGAGCTGCGAAGTCCCAATTAAAGAGGTAAACATTGAAAATTCTATGAAATCTAATCTCAGTTAACAAGTTTTGAAAATTCTCAGTAATAGAGTTATTCCAACGCAAAAGTGTCGGGACCTCATCGTAGTTATCAATAACAGAGGTTTCTCACATATCCAGGGCCCACTTAACCAGGTTTCACTGTAACTACTTTTTTTGAACATCTCTGGTAGTTTCCCTTTGTCGTCTCTCACGACACCCACGGGACGATATGGGATAATGGATATTCTTACACCGCCTCTACACGGTTTTCTCAACTACAAACCACCAATATTAATATAAATATTATTATATAGTATTATTTACTTTATGCCAACCAACAAATAGCGGGTTCTATTTTGAATTACTACTGCGAAGGTATCAGATCTGTGAATATTTCATTGTTACTATCATATGTTATTATAATGTTTATAAAGCCTTATCTAGCAGTGGAATAAAAAAGGTTCATCTATACAAATAAATAAAAGTGAAGTGTCTGTCCATAATATCAAAATAACAGCTTTTTACTTTTTACTTACTAAATGCATGTAAAAGCATATACGGTACTTATATCAAAAACATTTTTTTTCAATCAAACATAATTGTTCCGGCTAATCTCCGAAATGGCTGGACCCATTTTAACGGGAATTTTACTGGCGATAGCTGATGTTATACGGAGTAACTTAGGCTACTTTTATTTAAAAAAAAAGAATATGAGTCCCGCGCAAAAATATTAAAACCCATAAATCTAATTGTAATATATTCCACGTGGACGAAGTCGCGGGGAACAGCTAGTAAATAATAAAAAGAAAGAAAATTATTTTCTACGTTGCTTATTATCGTTGTAATATATATTTTAGACAGCGCAATTATCACGTTCGTTATAAATTCACTCTATGAATTCGAGCATCAATTTGGTCCTTCGAGCCGGATAACAAATAATCGAAGTAAAATAACATTTTAATATGAAATAGCCACGGTGCATTAAAATATTGGCTGTAGCACTTAAACACTTCCATTTAATTTGGTAAAATTCAAGCTCTTGAAAAAATCGACGAAAGATAAATAGAATAAATAGATTCAGGCAGTTATTTTTTTGCGAAAAACTACTAATTTTTAAAATAAATTACCTTGGAACATCTCCTTAACCCGTTCCCCGGTGTCATGCAGCAAAACATCGAGACTTTGTCGCCTAGCATTTTGAAATTCCGCGCGCAGTTCGTTCCTCAGTTTTTCCTCGTTGCGAAGTGCGCTGCGCTCCGCAACTCGGATGATCCGGCGCGGTGAAGCCGCCGACACCTTGGACTCCATCGGGCTTGGCGGCGATGGCGTTTTGTCAGGAGTCGAGCGAGGTCGCAGTGAACACTTTTCGAAGCTAATCTACAAGTAATTTGAAACACAACGTTCAATTCTACCATCTAAAATCCAACTTCTAGATTTAAAGTATCAGAAGGGTTAGTCAACATGACATCCTACGGTCGTTAACGCTATATATATATATTTATAAAAACTTAAGTAAAAATTAAAAAAGAACCTCCGAAACAAATAGAGCTAATGATCTTCAAACGGCTGAATATATTTTATTGAATCATAGTTAAGAACACTCTTGATCAAGTCGCCTTCCAACCAAAACTAACTAAATCAAAATTGGTTGTCCGTTTGGGCACTACGATGCCACAGAGAGATACACAGATGCACAGATCAACACGTTAAACTTATAACTTATAACCTGTTTTAGTTGGGGGTTAAAAATGAACGGCAATTACATATCAGAATGTTAATGTATTCAATGACTTGACGTTGATTTCATTCATATTTATAGTTTCCTATAGCGTTAACGATCGTTTAATGTCAACTTGGTTAATCCCTATATTTCGATCGTTCATACGCCCGCCAATAGTATCGATTACAATAAATCCGTGATATTTAGAAATAACCAACTCAGCAGTGATGAATGTGTAATGGCGATGATGATATTTTACTTGAATGAATATAAATATTTGAAATGTGTTGAATGTGAATGTTAAGTGGAAAAATACGATTTTTTTTTCCAAATTTCAACCAAACCTGCACACGGTGTACTGGGTAATGGACATAGGTAACTGATATAAAATAGATTTATCAAATATCGTTCAGAACGTCAGTAACTGAAGCATGTTTCATATTAAAAAACTAAACACAAAATTGGATGTCGTTAGTGCATAGTAAATCACAGCAGGTCAGCCCCTACACGCAGCATTCGTTCACAAGTATTGCCCTAATCGTTAATTTTAAAGGAAAATGGACAACCCGCCACAAGACGATAAAGCAGAGACATTTATGGGAGCATGAGCACCCAAGTAAGTGAAATATCGATCATACCTCCTCAGGACTGGAGTAGTCGAGATCGATCTCAGTCCAGGTGTCACCATCGGGAAGACATCGAGGTCTCTGCGCGTCTGCAGCTCGACGCAACCATTCCCGAACACTCGCGTCCGCGCTGTGATCGCATAACTCCTCCAGATTCTCACTAATATTTGATTCACTGGCTGTGTCCGTTATTGTGGAACGGTCTATATCTGTGAAAAGTAATATTATTAAAAAAACAAAATTGATAAATTCTAAGGCTTGCTTTTTTATTTTAATGGCATTAACGTCAAGGCCTTAACTTAACCTTGTAGTGGCGATGTAGTGGTGGTGTAAGAATATCCCCTATCCCATATCGTCCCGTGGGAGTCGTAAGAGGCGACAGAAGGATACTAAAACAGAGGATGAGCAGCATCTTCCTAATGACAACTCAAAATAATAAAATACTGCGGTTGCCAACGCGCCTGCCAAGCGTGGCAACTATGGCAAAATCCCCACTATGAGGTAATCCATGGTAGAGTCCTATGTTCAGCAGTGGACTTTTATAGACTGTAATGGATAATGGACGTCAAGGCCTTCAGTCACAGAGAAGACTATATTATCCATTATATGAATATATTCACAAATTTTTTCACGAGAGGCGAGTGAGTCAATGGCCTAAATATCACGTGGTGCCAAAAACGGTAAAATGTCTATGTCCATCGGAACACTTGGTGTCGTTTTCATTGGTTGTTCACATGCATGGTTTATTACACACAATCTGATCATGTTTGCGTAACAAAATTAACTGTAAAATTTATGTAAACTTTTATCTTGTAATTTTTTTATTTATTGTGGCATTGGGTAAAAGGCCTTTAGCCGAAAAGAACACATCATAGGCAGTAATACATTATACAAAGTATACATTAACTTTCTTCACAATATGTTGATTTGCAAAGTTTTTGGAAGATTTTGAAGACGAACTCAGCTGATAGTCGATGAAAATAGCATCTTAGGGCGGCTTAGGCTACATGTCCCATAGCAAACAAAATACCTGGAGTTTTATACCGTTTTTTATATAGTTTTATATTGTTACGTGGTAGAGCTATGCTGCAACTATATTAGTAGTATAGTTGTAGCACGAATGGGTCGGCTCGACCGGAGAAGGACCACGCTCTCACAGAATACCAGCGTAAAATAGCAGCTAAAAGCTGCTGTGTTTCGTATGGTGAGTGTTGAGAACCGGAGAGCCCTTTTACTGGAAACGAGGCATTCCATCTTAGTCCTCACGGGTGACAACGCATCTGCATTTTGATTATTTATTGAAGATAGATGTAGATGTCTATGGGCCACAGCAAATACTTACCATCAGGTGAACAGTGTGCTCGTTTCTCACCATTATACTATAAAAAAGAAATATCACCATCGGAGCGTTTGTTTTATCTCTTTATTAGAAGTTTACATGCGCAGACATTTAATACACAAAATGGTACACTTTTACCCATTAAATCTTCAAACCATTATAAAAACAATAATACAAGAGCAATCCACTAGCGCCACCAGCAAATGATTCAATAAAAAAGATAATTCATTCAACACAAATTTTAATGTCTTTTTACATCTACATCTCTAGAAAACGCCAGCCGAGAAGGAGATAGTGGTGAAATTTACGAATCAACGGTCAAAAACCAATTTTAATAATAAACGACTGTTATAGCTGATGTAGTGGAAAATAAATATAGTATAGATATAGAAAAAAAACCTAATATACCGTTTCTAGTGGACTGTCGTCTGGATCGGTGTCGGTGGATTTCATCCGATATTCTTTCGAGGTTCCTCAACGCCGAAGAGTACTGTTGTTTTGCTTCCGCAACCTGTTCCTCTAAGGTTTGTATTCGGGCCTTTTGAGCTTCTAATGCTGTATTTATACGAGCTTTTCTTCAAAATATGGCCTAAAATTAAAAAGAAATGCACAATCCGACCCGAAGGACCAACACAACAAAACAAAAAATTTCCCACGCTGTAAAATGTATAAGTGCATTATAGTGTATCAGATTACACAGAAATATTAAATTCATTCACATTCCGTAAGACATAAGTTCTGTCACAAATTTAATTAACAAATTATATATGAATTTTTAAAGCACTTTTTTCCTTTAACTTATTTATTATGTTAATTGGAAGTATTTATGTTTTAATTTCATTTTGTATAAGTTGTATGTTATTTATGTTTATATATGTGTATCTAAATTATTAAACTAGTGTTAATTAATTATATATTAAACTTGAGAAGATTACAGGTTTTGTTATCTTCAATATTTTTGGTACCATTCTTAACACCTTCTAGAAGTAAAAAAATAATACACATTACTTGCCTTGTTGGGTATATTTATTTTGAAAAGTCAGTTCTTTTTTTGAATACCACGCGTCATATCTATATGTGACAGAAGTTATGAGCAAACAAAATAGAAAAACATAATAAATATATTAGACACAATTTAATACAAGTAACATCCTCGTAACACAAAAAGTAAATAAATCATGCGAAATTTATCTACATACATGCATTAAATATGGAGGGTAGAGGTAAGGAGGACTGTCTCATATCGGGGACAAGATGAAAAAGTGTCCAGCTGTAAGCTGTAAATAACAGTTTAAAAACCTCCCAGAATGGCGATAGCGTAAATACAGGGTATGGTATGAATGAAGCAGTTGTAGATGGATTGAAGTGTGCCGAGTTAAAAAATTACTATCTTAAATATAATAATAATAATAATAATTTTTATTTCCATAAAATATGGTATAGATGTTGTTCACATGTAAAAACGAGCGCTCATGTTTTGCTTATTTTACATAGCATGTAAATATTTTTAAACAAAGTCAAATATTTCCTTAGCTATTTGAAATACAATTAGTCACCTGATTTAGTTAAAATAGAATATAGAGAAATAATATTATAATAATTAGTTAAATGTCAATTTTGAGCATCGTCAATTTCAATAGGTACCTATAATAAAATAGTTTTTATAGTAAAAAAATCGCATAACTTATACTAGAATTATTTTGTTCGTGCAGTTTGGGTCATAAATCATCGGAATATTTCGCTCTCTCTCCCACTCACGGGCCTTACGGGCGAGAATAGTGATGCGCATTATTGTTGTCGATAAGCGTTATCGATAGTGTATTTTATGACCCCAACTGCACGGACAAAATAATTTTACTATAATTAAAGATATATTGTAACAATACTATAACAATAATTAAAGAATTATAAGACGTGATTTTAATTTTTTTTTGTTTATTACGTAAATGTTTATGTTAATTCAGATATTTTATTGTTATAAATTAATACACGTTTATTGTCAATTTTAAAGACTAATTATTTTTTATGCCAATAAAAATATTTTCAAACGTTTTTAAGATTTATTCTAACAATTGTTTCATCCAAAAATTGACACTTGAAAAATTTTGACTTGAAGGCTGTTTTTAAAATTTACTTATAGCGCCACCCTAATTTAACGCATTTCGACGGACACTTTTTCATACAGATAGTCCTCCTTACCTCTACCCTCCATAGCATTAAAATAATAATTATAATGACAGACAAACAAATTATGAAACATGCACAGATAAAAGAAAAATGTACCAAACGTGAGTATGGCATCGCGGGCGACGTCGTGCGGCCTGTGGAAGAGAAATTGTTTTGTGCAAACTAAACTAAACAAGCTTAGAAATTACATGTGTGCAATAAGCTAGTACAAAATAAATTCGTGTTAGTTCGTAAAAAGCCGTACTAATATATCTACAATACTTTTTTAAGAGAATTTAGCAGAAAAGTTGCCATTCCATCGCAAATTCTACTTTTATATTGGGAACTATTAACAACACGCGAGGTGTATTTTAAACCTATTTCAAATTTGATATTTATTTTCATTTTAAAAGCACATTTATAATTACAATTGATGGTAGTATTCCAGCGTATATAAGATATGAACATTCAATTAGCTTTGTTCTGCTTGAAAAATAAGATAGTGTGTCTTACCTAGTTTCAAGAGCATCTCCCTTTCTCCTAAAATTCGTACTAATACTACCATCACATAGCCCAATATTAACCTCCCTCAACACCATCTCTAAACGAGGCTTGATGAAGAAAGATAGACCGCGATGGCTAACCGCTAAAAGCGATCAAAAGAAGGTAAAAAAACCCCTGCAGTATTATCGACGGTAGTGCTTTCCTAGTGTAGTGAGAGTTGGGAGTTGTGTTGAGTTTAGTGGTGGCTATGATTGTAGGTGTAAGGGTGATGCTCTTCAGACTATGTAAAACCTCCATTTAATTTTTTATGTGTATCTTAGCTAATTAAATATAGATTGTTATAGGTTTTATTCTAACTGGTTTATCTTTGCAATAATATTATACAACTTGTAAATGATTAGTTTGACACGCTAGGAACAACGACAGGAAGCAGCGTCAATGGTGCGAAACGACTGATTTATTTTATAGTATAAGTGTGACATACCACCACACAGTCCACCATAACAAACACAGCAGCATTAAGCTGCTTTTTTATGCTAGTATCGTGTGCGAAAGTGGTCGTTCCCTAGTCGAGTCGACCCATTCGAGCTGCAACCATAATATATTGCGATTATGGCAAACCTCTTTACTATAAGAAATATTCACAAGTGGACTGTGCAGACTGTTACAGCTTGATTAAAAGGAGGCTAAGGATTAGTAATAAGAGATGGTAAAAGTTAAAGAAAGATTGCATGGGAAATTTAATTTTACATAAGGTATATTTTCACTAAAATTATTGGCAAAGGTAGATTTATTGCTAAATGACATGCACTTAATGCTTTAATTAATCTATTTCAGGCATAACTAAAATGTGATAGTATATAATATACATATAATGTTTTTTTTTTGAAATAAATGAGTAAAAAAATTCAAAACGGAATTTAAAAGCATGTTTTTATCTCTGGCAGGTATTATGAATATTTACTTTTATTTTATGTACAGTACAGGTTCGAGTTCGTTACAGGTAACCAACTAATTTTAGAAAAATTTATTAGTGCAATTTTTGTTTGAATATTTATGACAATTTTAAGTACTGATTCTACCGCGGTAAAAATAAAGCAAGATGTTTTAGAAAATTTAGAAATGTGAAACCCGGCAATTTGTTAAAATAACTTTTCTTCCCTACACCATAGCTTTTAGGAAGGATTATCTCATACAGTGGAGTTATTCACTATATATTTAATATTTTGCTGGCACTTTACTCCGTTATATGGCTCCGCGTATTTGATATTCCCTGTATTTGGTGAATTATTTGATTTATTTACTTATTTGTGCAAATAAACCAAATTCCCAAATAAAAGTATAGCTCCTCCATACTCTGCCACTTTAATTTAACGCATTTACTCAATATTTTCGGCATTAATTTGTTGATTTTTATTGAACTGTCACAATGATTCCAAGCGATTGTCAAGTGATGTGATTTCAGTAAATATTTCATAATTATTTATTATTGACTATACCTGTTTATTTTTAATATTTTCAAATATACCTGGATTTTGCTATATGCCTCTTCAAACCGTTCTGCAACTGTTGCACTAAAGCAGCGGCCGCTCGGTGTGCCGCGGCTTTAGTTCTCTGCGTTACCGTGGCAGATGCACGATCGGCTTCGGCCTTAAAATTAAAAAAAAATTACCAATGCGTGTTGGTATAATGGTATACATGTAAGGTAGAGGTCGACTTTGCAGTTTATCTCTCTTAGATTTCCTCGATTTAAATTCATCATTTAAAAATTTAAGTGGGGAGGGGCACATTAAATGCTACTTTAAACATAAAAGCGTTGAAATAGCAACATACTGTTGACGGCTCCGTGGCGCAGTGGCTTAGCAATTAAGTTGCAGCACTAAGAGCCGCGGGTTGGAATTTCGCACGGAACAAGTATTTGCATGGCCTACAAATAATTGTTCCGAGTCTGGATGTTTGCCCTTGTGCAATTTATATTTGTAAACGACACACGATACAGGAGGAAATCATAGTGTGGAGGTTATATTTTAAAAAAAGTAACAATGTCGCTGTGTTTCTTATGTTGAGTGATGTGAACCGGAGACCCGGAGACGTGTCTGAATTTTTTTTCTGATGTTGGTGTCTTTGAATACCTGATTGACTCTATGTGTCGCATGGTTGAGCATTTCCTGCCAGGCTGGGTCGAGGGTGAGACCGCCTTCTGAGCTCTCTGCCAGCCTAGCAAGTCCTTGTTCCGCGAGGTAGACCATTTCTCTGGCGGCCGCGTGCGCGCTGTTAGCTTTATCGTAAGCAAGTGTCGCGGCTTGAAGCTCTTGCGAGGTCTATGAAAATAAATACATTAAATAATGCGGACGTAATGTTACATTTTAAGTACTACAATTTTGTTCGTCATACTTCTTGTACTATTATTTATTCTGTGGTCATACGCGAGACACACGCACACAAATGACAATCGCCGCCAGTATAATATACAGTGCGTCAGTGTTTTAGGTGACGCGACCTGCACACTGGCGCCGATTGTCCGACCTGATGTATTTGTGTGCGTTTGTAGGACCTAGAGCACAGTCTAACTACTACTAAAAATCGGTCTGTCGGTCATCGAAGGCGTCTAGACGGACGGGCCAATCGTGCGGTGCGAGGCGAGAAGCGGGCTGAGCACTTCCTTGTCTGCTAGGGTCGTCCTGTCATGCATATAAATTAAAATGGTTCACACTACATGTGCGGTAAAAAACTGTGGGTCGTCCTCATTTAAAGATAAGGAATTAGTTTCATCAGTTTCCACATACACATTAATTTGTTTAAACGTGAAATAAAATAAAATCAGTTTTTTTTTTTTATTACTTACCGTTCTGGCAACCCTAGCATTGTTTATGTCGGCTTTTCCGACAACATCAAACGCGATGACTGTGCCTAGAGTGCTTCACACATTTTTAGTGTAGCATTACGTTTCTATTTTATTTTCGTACGAGAATAAATATTAAACATACTGAACAGATCAAAAAAAGATACGACAGTGAAATGTTTTGGGGTATAGAAAAAAAAATGGACGAGAATGTTTTGCAAATTTAACAATTTTTGTAATGATTTTTATATTGTGCAAATCATCATCATCAAAACAAACATCAACATAGACCACACTCAAGGAATGCCACAAGACACTGTACTTAGCCACCCTGCATCCATCGACTTCCAGTATTAAGTTGTTAAAAATTAATTTGCTTATATCCGGGTGATGAAATAAAATGATGTCTCTTACCCAGTTTGAAGAGCACTTCCCGCCCTCTCTCAATTACGTGCACTACCACCACTACTCCTAACACCACTACACTAGGAAAGACACACTACCGTCGATAATACGACACGTGTTTCGCCTTTACACGTGGCATCCTCAGGTGTAGTAGACTCTGCGGTGGCCGACCGCCAAGGCCAAGTTCACTGCTGAACATAGGCTTCTCCGATATATTGACTCATAGGGGGATATTTGCCATAGTTGCCACGCTTGTTAAGTGGGTAGGCAACCGCAGTTTGCTATTTTTATTGAGTTGTTATCAGGAAGATGCTACTGCCCACATTCTGGTTCAATTTTCCTCTGTCTCTTCTTAAGACACCCACGGGATGATAAGGAGTAATGGATAGTCATCTATTCATGGTGTCCTACAATCTGTTTTTTCCATCTTCGCAATTTCATTGAACGATTAGATCTCTCTAAAAAGTGAAGACAGGCAACGAGAAGAAAAGGTGGTTTATCATCATGGACTTCATCATGTCAGGCATTTTAATATACAAATAAGTGTACAAAGACATGTATTGAAAAAAAAAACTATCACTCACAATATTAGCTCTAAATCTAGCTTCATAATAAGGCCTCGCTTTGTGAACACTAGTGCCAAGTTTCTTCGTCAGCTGCTGGATACGGAGATGCCCTTCGGCGAGAAGACGACGGAATGCCAGTCGAGCCTCGTCCAACTCGACCTCGAGACGATTTATCTCATCTGTTGCTGTATTCAAGCACTCAAGTTCAATCTGAGAATAAAGAAATATATTTTAATTATTATACATGGTAGAGCCATGCTGCAGGTATATTATAGTTGTAGCACTAATGGATCAGCTTGACCGGGGAAGGAACACGCTCTCACAGAATACCAGCGTAAAATAGCAGCTTAATGCTGCTGTGTTTCGTATGGTGAGTGTAGAGAACCGGAGACCCATTTCACTGGAAACGAGGCATTCCATCTTAGTCCTCAGGGGTGACAACGCATCTGCATTTTGATCCTTTATTGATTTGATTTATATAGAAGGAAACTAAAACAGGAGATGGAAAGCAGTATCTTCCTGGTAACAGCTGCTAAGCGTGGCAACTATAGCAAAATCCCCTATGAGGCAATCTAAGGGGAAGGTCTATGTTCAGCAGTGGATTTTTACAGGCTGTAATAGATAGATAGTAATAGATTGAGCATAGATGTAGATGTCTATGCGTCACAGCATCCACTTACCATCAGGTGGACTGTGTGCTCGTTTGTCATCCTTATTCTATTTAAACAAAAACGTGAACAATTATTTTTTGGTATATAATGGGAACCCCAATGTTGCAAATGGGTTGCAAATGAACTCCAGGGTCTTTTCTTCCCCCTATCTTGCACAATCGTTTAGGTTTCGCTTTTCAACTATTATAGTCAGATACCCGAGCGCAGAAATTGTTGGGATATTTGTTTTAAAATCATGGGCATCTTTATTTGACGCGGACTGCAGGCACACGCAACACACGTCGTTTCTTTCATTAAACCATCGTTTGCAAAAATCGTCAAAAGGATCATGAATATTGTAACGAAACGAAATATCATTGAAGTTTGCGAAACTGAACAGTCAAGGTCTTAGCTCAACTAGCCCAACGCTGGTATCCAGCCAATATCCAACGTATGTCAGATATCAATGAGGGGTTACACCTCTGTGACGAAAACTTAGTACAAATCAGAATTTGCCGTACTATAGTCCCTATAGTAATTTGCCCGTAAAGACAACCACACGGTTGGCAGGATCGTTAATAACTCTCCACGTATCACTTCACCATATTGTTTTTTTTAATAACTATACTAAAACAGAGAATTTGCTGAGACGGGTAGTTGAAAAAGACTGAGCGAACACCTTTTTCTTTTTCAACCGACTTCAAAAGGAAGAGGTTCTCAATACGTCGGAATCTTTTTTTATGTACGTTCAACGATTACTCGAACACGCCTGAACCGATTTTAATGATTCTTTTTACTACGAAACAAGTCAATCAAGATGTAAATCTTACATAGGCACAGGGATACAATAGGGACAAATGCTCCGCCGCGTTATACGGTTACATGAGCCGCCTTTAAAAATGGATGAACATCCATCAAAGATGACTGTCGCTCGGAACCCCCTACAACAGTGATCGAAGAAAAGGTTAAAGAAAATCAAAAAAATCTTTCAGTAAATCGTTGTGTCACGGTACGCTTTATTTCTGAAGAAACAAAGAATTCGACAGGTGTGCACAACATTTTACACGAACATTTGTTGGTGAAAAAGTATAAGCGCGTGGGTTACACAAAATGCTTACTGATGCGCAGAACAAACCAGACTGAAAATTTTCTAAGGCTTTTTAGAACCGTTGTAACAAGATCCTGATAACTTTTTGGCTTGATTTATAACAATGGACGAAACGTGGCTTCACTATACGATTCCGGAACAAAATTACAGTATATTTGGAGAATACCATCATGTCCAATGTCAAAAAATTCTTCTTTTTTTAATTCTTGAATAGTCTTTTCACCCTTAAGGTCAACATTTATTTCATAGGCTTTCTTTTCTGGGATAGTCAAGGGGTAGTAAAGATTGAAATGTGAATGAAGTCCCGACCATGAAGCTACTGTTACGGGCACTTAGTATGCATAGCAAATAAAAAATGCGCACCGAAATCCGCGGGAAACGGCGAGGCAAACTAGAAAAGATTGTTTTGTTCCACCAAGACAAAGGCCAAGCTCACAACTCCGCTGTTGCGATGGCTGCATATTGAATGCAATACTAGCTTTGAAATACTTCAGCATCCTTAATCCATCCAGAACTTGCATCTTATTAAAGAAGTATCTAAGAGTTAAATGAAACTAATTTTACAGATTTTATTGCGTTTGATCTTCACTTTTTAAATCCAGACGTTTCGCGTGTTTTACAGCACCCACGGTCACGGCCCCCGGACGTCAAACACCTCAGCCCCCCCTGTGACCTTGGGTTCTGTAAAGAACCCGAAACGTCGGATTTAAAAGCTTAATAATAACGCGATAAAATCCGTAAAATTAGTTTCATTTAATGTGTAGTGTTCGCGTAAATATAAGAAATCATTAAGTATCTGAGAGGACAGAGATTCAACGGTTATGAAGCAGTAGATGTTGCAGTACAGAAATTTTTAGGTGCTTAGGATGAAGATTTCTTTTGAAAAGTTTTTCTTAAAATAAAGCTTAGAAAAAACATATTCCAAAATTATACTTAAAGGTGACATTGATGAAAACTAAGATACTTCTTAGTAAAAGTTACCTGTAACATACTCATTCTCACTTTTTATTGAACGCCTCTAGCAAAAAACTATCTACGCCCATATTAATCCATGAGCCAGTAGTTTAAATCCGGCTCGAAGGGCCATATTATGTAAATTCATTTCAAGTTCATTTAATTAAATGTGGGACGGTTAAAACTCAATTATGAAAATGTCCCTTGAGCAACTTTATATAACAGTAACAAAGTTGATAAAGGTATGTTGTGTGTTAGGTGAAAGAAGGGTCAAATGTTTTAGTAACATCTATATGTACATGTCCTATCATCTATGGTAATCTATATAGAATAAAAATAAAAAAGTGTAGATTATAAAATTTACATTTTGTTGTATATTTAAACAATGACAACACCATAAAAGTACATGATTTTCGCACCACTGGCTTGCATACTTTAAACTTGCTAATTTTTTTGAGACAGAATGACAAATGGGTGCCCAGTCCACCTGGGTATAAGTGAATGCTGTGGTCCATAGACACCTACATTTGTCATCAATTATAACCAAACTGTAGATGAAATGTCACCCCTGAGGACTGCATCACTGGAAGATGGAATGCATGATTTTCAGTAAAATGGATATCTCTCACTCACCATACTAAACATACCAGCACCGTGCTTGGTGATACAAATCTTATATTGTCAAAATCCTCAAAATATTTGTAAACTAGTTATGCTTTCAAAGGCCCTTTGATCGGAGAATAAAATGTTTGAAGTATTGTATTTTGAAGCAAGTTTACTGGTGTTAATACTCTGCAGTTGTGTTACTGTTGTCACATTGCCCCTAATTGTTTCACAACCGTATGTCTGTGTGTCTTTGAGGACTGGACAGTGTGCAAAATCGTCAACGGGCAATGGTACAGGAATCGTTACTTTTAAAGTACGCTTCTACTGCGAACGCGCGTTGATCACCGGTCCACTGCGACATCGTGACTAAAGAAACGAAAACGAATGCAGCGTCGAATGCCACCCCTCCCCCGCTCCCTGACGCAACGGTTTAAAAATATTTAAATTTCAAGTTGTAAATCTGCCACGGTCCACCCTGTATAATAAAGCGGAAGAGTTTTTTTGTTTGTTTAAACGCGCTAAATCTCTGGAACTACCAGTCCGATTTGAAAAATTATTTTTGTATATTATAGCCAGATTCATGTGGAATAGTATAGGCTATCTAGCATTAGGCGATATCTCTCAGCTAGCCTTAAATATTGATTTTTATTAAGCAAGTAAGAAAAAAAAGCGCTCCCGAAATGATTTACTCGCGTGCGCTGTTGTTATGGTTAGTGATACGTAAATACAATGTTCTACAAAAATATAGATCTTTACTCCGTCTAAAAAAAAGTCTGCGATACCATATGTCTATTTCTTATATATAAGCCACAATTAGGTATTTTGTGACAAAAAATATTGAAAATTAAAAAGTGATATATGAGCGTTATTATTAGGTATGGCATATTTATCCTTACGAACGAAAGTTACTTCATCATCAAGACAATTTTATGAAGACTAACTTTCCTCTTTATAGCATGTTATTTGGACGCATAGTTTAAGAGATAATGTAAAGTTAAAATAATTCAATACTTGACTTGGCGCGCGAACGACGCATAAACCCTAGCCGCCTGGTGAGAACCGATAGAAACCAGTATTGAATGCTTCTATGAGCGAGGTTAGTTCAATCATTATAGCTAAAAAAAAATCAAAATTAATTGAGTACTTTTATCTATCTCCCGGGTGAGCGTAACAAAGATTAGTTACATTTTTATTTCTGAACTCTTTCATTTCACATTGCTATGGTATTTTGAAAATTTAATTGATTAGTAAGTATAAGAGGTTGATAGCAAATTTATCAAGGATCATTTCATGCCTACATACTTTTCATGTATCGTGTACGGTTTTCTTTAAAATTGGAAAAAACTGCGCTTCGGGACGCTTTGTGGGATGTGGGTGTTTCAACCGGGAGGGGGAGGGAAAGTGGATAAAATTTAACTTCGCTCTATAACATACTAAGTACTCCATTAATTATGCCAGTTTTTCCATACATTGCTAGGTGTCATGACATGTCGCGCGCCTCGGACAGGTGATGACGCGGGTGAAACCGCGGGACACAGCTAGTAAGAGATAAATGGTAAATTATTTTCTTCAATAAATTGAAATAGTCTTAGACAGAATTGGGTTTATAGCTGTCCCTCTTAAACAGTGGATCTCTCCACAGCAGAGAAAAGTCACCCTCGCATGCCCGAGGGTGGCTTGCATCCCTGTAAGATTGTTCATCTCTCCAGAGTAATCAATATAAGTAGCGGCACCAAAGTCTAGCAGTGACTGTCATTGCGCATAAGTTGCGCTGATTGGCTTATTGTGCATAAGTCGTGCTGATTGGCTCGTGCGTATCGTTCGCATGCGCTCATTGCCTCTCCAGTCGCATTCGTGCAATTCAATTTATGTGCGTCCCCTCCACAATTCGTTCAGCGCTGGACTTACGTGGCGTGACTTGTACTGGGTGAATGATACCACTTATAAAAAAATAAAAATTGTACTTAAAAGCACTTGGCATTATTATTGTAAATAATAAAACCCAGAATGATTTTTTTTTAATAATAACTCTTAAAAGTTATGTTATTGTGACACAGATTAGAAATTGACAACAAAATCCTAAAGGTTTCTTGTAAGCAATACGTAACCTTGATAATTTTGTAGTTGACTGGCTTATGAAAATATTACATATTCAAAAACAAATAATAATGTGCTCCCGTGAAGATCGCCCATATTATACCACACATATAATATTCTTAAAAGATATAACTAAAGGGTAATAAATTGAGGACTAAAACCTAACTTCAATGTTTTTAGATTGCTGTTGTTATAAAATATACGTATTACACTTATAAAATATATAAAACTATCTTTTTTACCACCACAAAGAATTAAATTTAAACTATGTAAAATCACTATTACTGCAACTATTTTACTTAATGTTGAAATTATAATGAAACATTACAGCCTAGCAAAAGCCCATGGTTGGACATAAGCCTCCCAAACAAATTGTCTCAAAGGGATCCATAGTTGCCAAGCTTGGCAGGCGGGTGGATAACCGCAGGTTTATTATTATTTTCAGTTGTTAACAGTTGCTGCCCACTTACAGTTTCAGTTTCTCTATATCGCCTCTTACTACACCCATGGGATGATATTAAAGGGTACTATTAGATATTAGAACGCCGCTACTTTAAAATAAAGCACGCAGCTTTATTTATAACTTTATAAGTGGCATGATAAAGTACAAATGTAATAATATAATAACAGTTTTCAGTATTAGTTATAACGAAATTCTTATGTTTAATAACATACTTATGTCACTTTTTTGTCTTTGTTACTATTTGCTTGCGCGTGAAACAAATAACAATTAGGAGCGATGATATTGTCCCAAAGTTATTGATTATTTTTACCTGTACTCGAGGATCTAAAGCTTCGGAGCATTCAGCTGCGCTTTCGTTCATGGTTGCATTAAAACTTAAGCATGTTAATCATTTAAAATACTGTCATTTGTGTATTATAGCTTCAGACATATTGTACATTAGAACGCCATCGCTGAATAGCGAATTTTGGCTAAAAGTTTACAAATACGAGCGCTATGTTCTTTTCTCCCGTTCAATAATTTATTTATTTTAATGTTTTTGTGTTATCTGTGAGTAGGGACAAGCGGTGACAAGAGAAACGTCAACATCAAGCGTCATTTTTATTAAGATTTTTGGCTTGGATGCTTGTCTTTTCAGTCATATCTTCATTTATCTCAGAGGAAGCCCAAAGTGGGCGGGGCAAGCGTGTCACAATTAGAGACGGTTATATATATTCTGTGTTAGAGACAGTAGAACGTAATTGACTGTTAGTCGCAGGCAAAGAGAATATAATCACTACGTTTAGTCGCAGGCTCAAATTGTCGCGAGCTAACGGGTCGCTGTTTAAGTGATATATGCGAAAATATGCCGTTTTGTGCAATATTGGAGTGTAAAAACGAAAGTAAAAAGAAAAATATTTCGAATGGAGGTGTTTCGTACCATACTCACGTGAAATTTTTCCTTTTTTACATAGAAACGTGACTAAACATGGACAAAATATCAGATTTCCTATATTACAGGTAATATTCAACCTTATTTCATTATTCTAAGGTTCATCTGTTAATAAATTTTGAATAAAAATTGCTGCGATAGTGTTGTGACTCGCTAATTTTAAAGTTTTTGATAAAATTTTATCTCAGACCTGTTTATTCACTAACATATTAATGAGAATACGCAATTCTGGATGTCTATGAAAATATACGAAGTTATAGGGTGATACCCTATGAATGAACATTTTTGTTAGGGTTGTTAAGCCCGAGAAGTAAGTAAGTAGTTTAGTATCATGACTTTTGGGAAGAAGCTGAAATAAAAGTGATCTTAATAGAAGCATTTTACCTGAAATAAAACCCATATTAAAATCACTTGACCGTCATTGGAAGCTTTACATTGAGAGATAGCATTTCCGGTTCCGTCATTTTATTGTCAGTTTTCTTACTTTTATCGATGTGGTATCCGGTCCAGTGGCGTCACCTGGTGATCGGGGTCGCCATTTTTATTTCATGAAATGTGTATCACCGATTTTTTACTCATTGGCTCAATTTTCACCAGACAGAAATCAAATTAAAGCTTCCAGTGAGGTAAGTATTTTTACATGCGTTTTATTTCAGATAAAACGCTTCTATTAAATCACTTGACCGTCACTGGAAGCTTTACATTGAGACCTGTTTGCTGTCGCCTGGTGACGCCATTTGTTTAAGAACGCCAATGTGATAATAGTATTAATAATTACACAATGTATAATTAATCACAATAATTTATTAGATTTAAGATATTTGAATTAACTTTTACATACCATAGTTATAACATTTATTGTACAAGATTAATATAATTATAATCAATTTAAGGGAGTAAAACAATATCAAACATTTGTCGGATCACTACAGTTAATCACTTCTCTTCTGTAATATTTTTTTAAAGTATTGGCTGATTGCCAATTACCACGGGCCAAAATTTCATCCAGTGGGTGATTGTCGTACCAACTTTTTGAAGCTACTGCAGATCGGATGCTTCCTGGTGTTGCAGAAATGCCAGTTTCCTTGAAAATAGTTTTTACCTAGCCCGCAATGACTGTACGTGAAGCGGGCTTAGCTGCAACTCTAAGTATAATAAATAGGTTAGAAGATCGTGCAGAACTGCGTCTTTCATTTAATAATGTTATAGTTTGTTCTATCCAGAACAGAGGATGTAGGTTGCAATGATTATTATTTGTAACAAATTTCCACCCAGATTGTCTATAATCACTTCGATCAGTTTTTGAGCCAAATTCAGGCCAATATATTATGCTATCTTCAGACTTTATGCAGTGATTAGGATCTACTCTTAGTAACGGTAAATCATGTAAACGTCTACCCGAGTATATAAGTAATAAAATTGCGGTATGCCAAGATGGTTGTAAAATATTGTTGGAATCTACTTTGTAGGCAGTCAAAAATAAAATTAATTCACTAACATTCCAAATAGGTGGTTTAGACTCTTTCGGATTTTTCAAAGAAATTGATTTAAGTACATGCTTAACGAGAACGTGTGAGCTTAGATATGTTGAATTGTCAACGTTACACAGAGTAGCAACTACAGACTTATGTAAAAGTATTGTGTTGTATGTCAAGCCATGGATTAAATATAAATCTGATAAAAATTGCACTAGTTGTGAACCCATGGGGTTTTTAGGGTCAACCTTTTTGTTATAAGACCATGAAGCCATGACCCAGCGTTTCCAAGCAGCCTCATAAGTTTTCAAAGTAGACTTTCGCCATGAATTTTTAAGTAACTTGAGTTGTTCAGTGTCCCATGTTTCTACCTCCTTGAACCACCCCCACATTTCCACACCTCGAGTATGATGTTCTCCACATTCGGGTGGGTGTCCAGTTGATGTGTAGACTAGGTGATTCTGAAGGTTTTCAACGACATCGGTGCTGCGAGTGCCCGAACTATGAGGTCCGCGCGCCAGAATACCTTTTCCCATTTGGAAACGACTAACAGAAATATTCCTGACGATTGATTCAGGTCGGCTAAGACTTTGGAAACTAGAAAGGGTGGTGGGAACACCCACGCAAGCGGGTAGTTCCATAGAGTACTGAACGCGTCGTGAAATAGGGCTTGAGTATCTCTCACATCTCGCGATACATAATTGTACACTAGATGAGCCATCTTCGATGCAAACAGATCTATCATCGGGGTTCCCCATTTTGCAAACACCGTCTCCACACAAGATGGTGGTAGGTGCCATTCCGGAGGATGGCGATGTCGCGATAAGTGATCGGCATAGTTGTTGTATTTGCCTGGGATATAGTGTATGCTGAAATGTATTTGATGTCGATCCAGCAAATTCATAATCTTGTAGGTTATTTCCATTAACGATTTTGATTTCGTACCTCCTTCTTTTTGAAGATGAGCGACTGTAGTCTTGTTGTCGCTCTGTATAAGGATCGAGCTGTGACGCAATAATTGGACTTGACTTTGAAGAGCATAACATTTCTTTTTGATTGCAATGAATACCTTGCGCTTCCTCTCTCCAAGTGCCCGAGAGAACCAAATTGTTCAATTATGCTCCCCACGCTTGGTGCGATGCATCTGTAGCTAAGATTTTTTTTGGTGGCGAGTAATGTAGGGGCGTTGACGACTGGCAATTGTGAATCCACCACTTCAACTCATTGCGGGCTTCTTCTGGTAAAGTGTGCATCTTCTGTGGTTGCTTCAATACAGTGTTCATAAACATTAATAAGCTTCGATGATGGAGCCGGCCTCTTGGAACAACAAAACTGGCAAAATTCAAGACCTCTGCAATTCCTTTAAGTTTAGCTTTTTTCTTTCTAGGACACGACTTAATTTTTTGATTAACGTGAGTATTTTTTCTCTCGGAAGAGATTTTTGATTTTCCCAGGGATCCCAAAGTACTCCTAAATAGGTTATACACTTTTGTGGACAAAGAATCGATTTCTCGAAGTTTACTTGCCATCCCAGTTTTTGTAAGGTTTTTACTGCAAGTTTTACATGTTCCTGTAGCGTGCAAACATTTTCATGTGCTATTAAGAAATCGTCCAGATAAACTAGGATTCTTATATTGTATTTTTCTCTAAGCGATTGCGCTAACCAATTTGTGAGTATAGAAAAGATTCTCGGAGCCGAACTTAGGCCGAACGGAAGACAAGTCATTTCTCGTAATTCTTGGTTGCATATAATGCGAAGGAATAGTCTTTGTGATTCTTTTATTTGTAAATGAAAGTAGGCCTGAACAAGTCCACTTTGCACATCCAGTCCTGGTGTTGAAGAAAATCTGGAATTCGATTTATGTTTATTAGGTGAAAAGGTTTTGCTATCACATACTCGTTGATCGCCCTGAGGTTGAATATTGGCCGAAGTGAGCCGTCGGATTTTTGCACCAGAAATAGAGGAGAGATAAAGCTTTTGGGAGGTGCATTTGGAGCAACTTTTAAAATACCCTGTTTCTTCATATTTTGTACAATCCCCGATATAACCTCTGAGACAGGAGTTTGAAAAGGGTTTTTTATAACATTCGGGTAAACAAGCGGAGGTTTTTGAAAAAAAGGTATGCGATACCCTTGAATAAATTTTATTATAATTTCTGGCGCTCTCATCTTCTTCCACTGCGTCAGATAGAGACCTAGCTGACCTGCCTGAAACGGTATCGAGTCATTGCTTAAACCTTTTTCCTTTCACTCTCGGAGCATTTGAGGGTCTTGAAACATCGGGTTGCAAGCGTCGGTTGTGAAATAAACCCCTTCCATTAATATTGTGGTTGTCGTACTGATACCTTGAGTACTGTCCTCTGGATTGATGTCTGAATTTATAGTGCCCACCTCGCGAAGTGGGTTGTTATCGGTATGTATGCGCATTGGCATTTCCACTTCATTAAAAGTATATAGAGTTCCACGCGATGGAGCTGATGGTTTTCGTGTGCCTCGTCCCCGCGAGGGACGGTGGTTATATTGATTTGATTTAACTTGAGAAAAAGCATCAGTTTTTGGTGGCCAAAATGCTTTGCGTACTCCGCCAGATATTTCCAAAATAGATGTGAAACGTTCAGGTACAAATAAATAAGAAGGTGTGGAGGTATTCTGTTTAACGATGTTTTCAACAAGGGATCTCGAGCTTGGCTGGTAATTGTTTCACGGCGCATTTCAATAACTTCGGCACGATGGCCGCATACCAACTGTAATAAATCTAAAGAGATTTTATGAAACTCCCCTTTTTGAAATATCTCTTCCACCTTAAGACTTAAGTTATCGTTAGTAATTTCTGTGTTTTTAGCCCGTGAAAGAAGATTACGGAAACCATCTTGTAATACTTCTTTTTGCTTTAATATGCCGTAAGTTATGGCTACATATGCTTTATCGGCATAAGACAAATAATGTAAGGTGTCGTACATTTTTACCTATTCATTTGCTTCCAAGTCAATTAAACCTGGAGTATGATTATATAGCTTCTGTGTATCAGCGTACCTTACTTGTGACCATGAGGTACTGTTGAAGCGCTGAACGTCATTTAACATTTAAAAAAAGTTGACTGGCGTTTTCAAAACGGGAGATTCCTTCAATTTAGTTTCGATATTAAAAATGAAGTTATCATTTGAATATTCTTTGTGAACATCGGAATATTTTTCAATAGTACCCGTAAGATCGCAATAAAGGTCTCCACTGACCCCTGAAAAATTAGATTCATCGTCACTATATGTTTTATCATAGTTATTAGATGTGATAACATGTTTCCGAAGTTCACCAATTTCTTTCAATAGTTTATCTATCGTATGACTAGAGTGTCGAACACGTTTATTTTTCTTACGCCGCCGATGACATTGAGATCGCTTACCTCGTTTATTATTTGAAGAGGGTGAGTTAGAGGAACTGCTACTAGTCGAACTATTACTGCTGCTTCGATACATTTTACGAGCCTCTCCACTTGAACCAGCCACAGGCTCGGTAGCCATGGGAACCGAAGTATCAAAATTATCCATTACTGTAATGAAGTTACGTACAATAAATTTATAAAGTCAACTATTATCGTCGCAAGGACAGAGCCGCTTTGCGCACAAGTTGCTTCGACGAAGAATGAAACGCCAATGAGTAAAAAATCGGTGCTACACATTTTATGAACTAAAAATGGCGACCCCCGATCACCAGGTGACGCCACTGGACCGGATATCACATCGATAAAAGTAAGAAAACTGATAATAAAACGATGAAACCGGAAATGCTATCTCTCAATGTAAAGCTTCCAGTGACGGTCAAGTGATTTAATATCATAATATACATTAGTATCCGAATTCATTACGTTTAAAATTACGTCTAAAATTAAATATTAAAGTGTGAAAACGAGAAATTTCAAATAAATATGTTATTTCAATGACAATAAACAATTGCTAAATTATTGTTTTTTTATTATATTATATATATAAGGGGGTAAGGGGGAGAACGACAACACCATCTAGTCGGCCCCAACTGTCAACCTCACCTGCTAGCGTGCTAGACAACGGACGAGGCTATGGCGACCGACCAATGGCGGTATATCCATCATACACCTCTCCGGACAACCGGGTGGAAGAGACTACAACGACCTTGGGGTCCAAATTACTCCTAAAATGTCTGGTGCAGAAGGCAAGGGGAAACCACTGCACTAATTTCTCATGAAATCCGTATTATCATAATAGGTGTGTGAACAATATGAAGAGAGCGAATAAATGCGATCTGGCAACGCGGCGCCATGTTGATTCTAGGTCACATGGTGTGAAATATGCTACTGAACACACTGTTGTGACTCACCAGGCACAGTGCGGAAAAAATGCTACTGGTGTCAGCGTGTACAGCTTCGGAAAAAAATGAGATTAGGAACCTGGAACGTCCGAGGAATGACCCAGCCAGGGAAAAAGGAAATAATAGATAAAGAGCAACAAAAATACCATCTACAAATATAAGGTCTAACTGAGACTCACATGAGAAGCTCCGGTTTTTATACAACCCCAACTGGTTGTACTGTCTATTTCTCCGGTCCCGATGATGAAAGTAAGAATGAAGTTGCCGTATCTGTAACACCGGAAATTAATAAATCGGTTCTAGGATACAATCCAGTGAATGACCGTACTCTGAGAATTAACACAAAACCATGTCGCGTTAATCTTGTGGTCTTGTATGCACCCACAGCAAAATCAGCAGAGACTGACATCAAGACCTTCTACAACCAAGTCGCCGACACCCTAAAAAGATTGCCATCCAGAGACATCACACTTCTAATTGGCGATTTAAATACTTCAAATGATAATCACCTTAAGGAGGTAGTCGGAAGATATGACTTGGAAATAGGAATGAAAGACGTGAAATGTTGTTACAATTCTGCACTGAAAACTCGCTCACAATCATGAACACCTGTTTTAAAAACCACCCGAGGAGACTTTATACGTGGGTAATGCCAGGAGACAGGGCGCGAAATCAGATAGACTACATAGCAAAAAGATGGAGATCTTGCATTTCCAATACTAAAACCTACCCCGGCGCTGATTGTGGGAGTTATCACAAATTGCTAGTGGCAGAATTAACACTCAAGCTAAAAAAGTGCTCTCGATTGATACAGAAACCACAAAGAAGACCCGATCGGGGCGAACTTTCATTATTTAGCCAAATTGTAGAGGGACGAATCGCTGATTTCACAACAGATTGCAGTATTGACGTTGATAAGAATTGGAATAGAATGAAAGAGATCATACTGTCATCACGTAAGGAAAGCAAAAGGGTAATGGTAGATGCTCCAAGCAAAGTATGGATTCCAGAGGAAACTTGGGAAGCCATCAAACACAGAAAGGAATTACTAAAGGGCAATCTGGACTCTGATCAGGGATCAGAACAATATCAGGAACTTTCGGCGAAAGTGCAACGCTTGTGTCGTAGAGATTATGATAATTACCTTAATTCCATCTGTCAAGGTATTGAAGATCATGCCCAAAATTTTCATACTAGAGACCTGTCTCTAAAAATAAAAAGTATAACACGGGAGCTGAAACCAAGAACCTGGGCCATCGAAAGTGATATAGGCACACTGCTGACCGACCGAGATTGATCAAGTGATAGAAAGGTGGCGATCATACTGTGAGAGCCTACACGCACATCCTACAATGCCATCTGTAGGAACACTAGGCGAATTAGAAGACCATCATAAGGAACCCGAGATTCTAGTCTGACCAGAGTCTGAAATCAGAAGTGCACTACGTAAACTAAAGCATAATAAAGCAGCTGGAGGAGATAGTATTTTTGCTGAAGAGCTAAAGCACCTTGGAGAACAAGGCATAAAAATAATGCGTGATCTATGCAATCTCGTATGGAATACAGGAGTTTGGCCCACTGACTGGAAAAAATCGCTAGTGATTCCATTACACAAAAAAGGATCAACGATAATATGTGGGAATTATCGCACGATGGCACTGATATCTCATGCGAGCAAGATAATGCTGTATGTACTCAATAGTAGATTACAATCCTATCTACAGTGGCAAATACCCAGTGAACAGGCGGGATTTGTTAAAGGACGGGGCACAAGAGAACAGATCGTGAGCGTGAGGCAAATAATTGAGAAAAGCCGGGAGTTCAATAATTGAGAAAAGCCGGGAGTTGACTACTCCAAAGCATTTGACTGCGTAAGATGGAACTGTCTATGGGACATACTCCGGGAAATGGGCGTACCTCAACATCTCATAATATTGATTGCAAATCTGTACCAAGAAGGCGAATCCATGGTTAGAGTCAATGACGTCATCTCTGGACAATTCAAGCCGAAAAAGGGAGTAAGGCTGGGATGTATCCTGTCTCCTATTCTGTTTAACATATACGGGGAATACATAATGAGAAGAGCCCTAGAAGGATGGGAGGGAGGAATTTCAATCGGGGGTGTTAAGATCAGCAACCTCAGATATGCGGATGACACCACACTTTTTGCATCATCGGAAAAAGAACTCGCTCAACTCTTTCGCAGATTAGAGGTAGAGAGTGGACTGGCTGGACTTAGTATTAACAAGTCCAAAACAAAAGTTATGCTGATTGACAGAACCGGTCAACTCTCTAGGACTGAAGAACTCTCGGACCTAGAGTTTGTGAATGAGTTTGTGTACCTCGGATCGCTACTTAACATGACAAAAGAAGACGAATCCAAATAGCCAAAGGTGCAATGAGCAGATTAAAAAGAATTTGGCAGAACAGGAAAATCTCTAATGTCACCAAAAAGAGACTTGTCAGAACTTTAGTGTTCTCCATCTTCCTTTATGGTTCTGAAGCATGGACGATTCGAGCAGCAGACAAGAAAAGGATTGATGCGTTCGAAATGTGGTTTTGGAGAAGGATGCTTCGGATACCATGGAACGCTAAGAGGACCAACGAGTCGATCCTGGGGCAGCTTCGTGTTGACACTAGACTCTCTACTACGTGTTACCAGAGTATTCTGAGTTACTTTGGTCACATTTCCCGACGCCCGCCTAATAACTTGGATAGACTTATAGTCGTAGGCAAGGTGGGGGGCAAAAGACCACCAGGTCAAATCACTCACTAGCCTTTCACTCACGACTGCAATGCGAAAAGCCGAGGACCGGACAGAATGGAGGCTATAGTGAACAGCGCTACGAAGACACTAAACTACGGACATTTAAAGACATTTAAGGACATTTATTCCGACACTTCAGATTACAATCACAAATTACAGTACAGGTGAATAAACAAACAAAATTAATACGAAAGAAAAAAAATAATAAAAAAAAACAAAAATTGAGGATATAACAACAATTCATGACTTAATAATCGAAACAGATGAAGTGGCGGAAGGGACCGCCTCAGCATAAGCCGCGGGATAGCGACGCTGATTTTCAGTCGGGCCCCATACGGTCCTTCTGAGACCGTGCCGTAAGTGTCGACATTAAGCGAGTAGTAGATACATATGATAATAATAGCAGATGAATGATAATAATAAAATGAAATACGTATTGTATAGTTATGCTGAACGTAAGTTGCTGAACGCTACGTGAGACGTGACGGGAACATTAGTAAGTGTCATAATTTAATTTAACAGTGTATATTATAAAATTATATATATATATAAGATTTGTTATATATATATATATACATACACACATACATTTATACACGCACACACACACACACATATATATATATATATATATATATATATATATATATACACAGATACATATATTTAATAGGCTTTTTGTAATAAATAATAATATGTAATAGCATAGTAAATATTATGTAAACGGAAAATCAGTAACTAACGTCTAACCTCTTTAACAATACTCCTATTTATTAACTATTAACTATGCCCTTCTGTTCGTTTATTAGGAGATATTTTAAGTGTTTTCTAAACGTGCCTAATGTGTTTAGGTCACGCAGTGGAGGAGGTAAATTATTCCAGCATTGGGAGGCTGCATACTTATAACAACCTCGAAAGGCTGAAGAAGAATGTCGCGGAACACTAAGCCTATTATAAGATGAAGCGCGGGTGAGATACTTGCTATGCTCGCGAGACCAGTCTAACTTACTAAAAAGATACTTTGGGTTTTTTGTCTTTATGACGCCAAAAAGTACACAAGCTAAGTGAAATTTTCGTCTGGCAGCCATTTTAAGAATATTATTGTCGTCAAGAAATGGGCTTACGTGACCTCTTGGCGGTACATTGAAGCAAAACCTCACACAAGCATTTTGGACCCTTTGAATAAGGTGTGCGGTACGTGACAGTAAACAAGGCCCATAAACTGTATCAGCATAATTAAATTTTGATAGTACTAGGTGTCCGATAGTCTTTTCGTAATTCTATACTTAAATGTTCACGCATTCTATACAGGATTTTTAACCTATAAAAACAGTTCTTAACAATGTTATTGATATAATCTTGAAATCTGAGATCGGGGCTAATTATGATTCCTAAATTACGTGCTTTATCAACTCTTTCTAATACCGTGCCTTTTATATATAGTGTTGGGACAAATTTATTTATTTTTTGAATCTGTTGTTTCGTTCCGCAAATTAAAAACTTTGTCTTTGATGGATTCAACACTAAACCGTTTCTTTCTGACCACTTTACTGCTCTATCCAATCCTCGTTGAGTCCATTAATAGCTTCTGCAGTATGACTAGGCTTAAAAGACTTATAAACCTGTGTGTCATCTGCATATAAGTGATATTTACAATATTGGAAACAGTTACTAATGTCTGATGTATATAACGCGAAAAGTACGGGACCCAAAATCGACCCTTGAGGAACACCACGCGTGATCCGCTGCGGAGAAGACACACAGTTTTGACCATTTAATTGAATTGTAATTTGCTGTGAACGTCCACTAAGGTAACTGTCAAATCCGTAAAACGACATTTTGGACAAAAGTAAAGGCGTATTTATGGTATCAAAAGCCCTGGAATAATCTAATAGAACGAGTATAGTCCCCTGACCTGTATCTTAGGCCTCCAATATATTACCTACTACATCAGATAGGGCAGTAGCAGAACTTCGTCCCTTTCTGAAACCCGATTGAAGATCGGGCAATATAGCATTATTTTCTAGATATGAAATTAATTGTTGATACACAACTTTTTCTAATATTTTAGATATACAGGGTAGCAAACTTATGGGCCGTAAGTCTGTCACGGTAGCAGGATTGGCATTTTTTGGAAGAGTACGTATTAAGGCTAGTTTCCAGATGTCAGGGAATGTACTTATGGTTATCGATAGGTTAATCGACGCGGTAATAGTTTCTAGACTTTGTGGAAGGTCATTAATAACATATTTAGGGTAATACCATCAACTCCTAGGGCATTAGATTTTAGTTTTTTAATTATATTCAAAGTAATATCTTGAGATACCGGTTTCAGCAAAAAATTTTTAGAAGTAAATCTATTAAATTCAAAATATGTAAGATCTGATATAGTTACGTTATAGAAACCTGGTATGTTTGAGAAATGTGAATTAATAATCTCAGGATCCGATAAATGTGGCGGTAGGTCGTATTCATTTTTCGGTGGTAACGAGTACGCCTTCAGATTTGACCATAACTTCTTTGGATTGCTGATATTATTATTAATGAACACTTTGTAATATGCTTTTTTCTCGTGGTATAGTGCGACATTTACTTGATGTTTTAATTGTTTATAATAATTTTTATGACTGGGCGACTGTGAACATCGATATTTGTTGCGTGCTTCATCGCGTAAACTCATCATTAATTTTATGGTTTTGTTATCCAGGGCAAGGGCGATCTTTAAGTATAACTGTTTTAATAGGTGAATGCAAGTCAAATAAATTTAGGATGTAGCGATTAAATAAGTGCACCATTTCATTGACATTATCGGTACAACTGATCACATCCCATGGGATTATCCGGAGGTCTCGTTCAAAATAATCAAGTAGGATATCATTTAGGGGCGATATACTAACGTCCGAGGTAGTATTTTGTCTATTTTAAAATGTAACTCGCATGTAAGAAAGGCATGATTACCTAAGTCAGCTATATGATCGATTGTGACATTTCGTGTTGGCGCATCAGTACAGATAACATCAAATAGAGTTTGACTAGTTTCGGTAAAATGTGTTGGCTTATCTATTAATTGTTTAATATTAACATAATTTATAAATTCCGTAAAACGCTTGGTCTTCACATCTTCTGTGTCAATTAAATTAATATTAAAATCTCCCAAAATCAGAACATAATCGTACGAAAATGTGCTAAGGCTGTCAGTAATAGCATCAAGAAATAATTCAACGCTAAGCCATGGTGGGCGGTAAACCGTGCCTATCACAATTTTTTTGAGTTGATATGCAGGGCTAGCCACATCTTCTAGACAGTTGTGGTGAGGAGTAGATAATGTTCGGGCGTTGATTCCTTGACGTAGAAGCCTACACCCCCTCCACGGCCACCGCGCACAGAGTGTTGTCTCGGCACGTGACGTAGGCGGTAACCAGGTACGAGCGGAGCGCGACCATCTTCGCCTTCCCGTAGCCAGGTCTCATTTATCGCCATGAGATCAACATCATGTCGGCTCATGGCTACGAGGAATTCCTCGTGTTTCGTACCCAATGAACCCGCATTAAAGAAACCAACTTTTAATTCTTTAAACTTAATCATTGCTAACTGAAATACCACTAACGTTGGCCGAATAAAGAGATTTATCCATTGTTAAGAGATAGTAATAAGGTAATAATGAGTATAAAATACCAAATACAGTTTTTCTAATTGTAACAAATATTATATATTGTAAATATAATCTTATAAATAAATAGTACATCTCAGAATTTACGTATAATACATGAATATTATTAAGACATGATGTATGTTTACTTTGTACACTAAACTGACAACACGTTACATATAAATTATATATTGACAAGACATTATATATACATTTTGATAGATTACATTTATTATTATTGAATATTAAGGTTATTTCTTTCCGAATATTAAAATAAGTTTCATTTAAAATATTAAAATATGTGTGTTTATAAATAAATACAAAATTAAAATTGTGTTTGTGTAGAGTAAAAAACATAAGGAGCTGTTTGCATGTACCACTAATGACCGGAAAAGATAGAATAAAATTGCGATTACTCACGGTATGAACAATTTTGTCAGACACAAATACTAACGAGACAATGAAAATTACACTTAAATATTTCATGTGTAATGAACATGTATACTGATTTACATAAACCAAAAAAGGCTGAATTAAAACTTAACAATAAACCCTTTGAAAAGCAATATATTATATTAAGTTGATGTATAGTAATATGTATACACTTACTGTATGTAATTGTTATTTTGGAGACTAACTTATAAAAGAATATAAATATTGTTTTAACAAACCTAATTAAGCTATCTCTAACATAAGAGGTAGGATAATAAAAAAGTAATATTAAAAAAGGTAAATAAATAGCTAACGCATGATTAACAAAAAACACGCTTAAGGTCTGCTTCGGACCGGATTCGCGTTACAGGCTTTCCGTCTTCCTTTCTCACAAAAAATATGTCCACCCTTCGTCCAAGTATGACGCCATTTTGCTTTTTTCGCTGCCTCGCGAGTCTTACCAAACAACTTCCTATTCAAAAGTGTTAACCGCTCATTCACGTAAAACCGACGCGGCACTCCGGGTAACCCCAGTGACTCAGTGGTTACTGACCGCCGAACACGCGCGGAACGTAAAAATTCATCTCGCAGCGCTCGCCGGCTCATCCGCACCATAATTCTACGTGGTCCCAAAGGAACTTCTTCTTGAGAGCTATTAATGTTGTTAATAGATTTGCGTAATATTCCGACACGCTCGGCATGGACAATTTCACGGTGGTCAATATCAAGGCCTAACTTTCTAGCGCATAGTATCACAGTGTTAATGGCATCTTCACCCTTTTGTTCCGGTAGACCTGAGATTTCCAAGTCATTGGCTAACAGGTCCTGATCCCTCTCGCTTAGTTGGATCCTTAATTCAGATATTGTATTCTCAAGCTCCATGGACTCACATTTGTGCTCACGTTCTTCCATTCGGTTCTCCAACTTGGTGACCCTAGAGTCAATTTCTTCCAAATTTTTATTACACACGAGCATTGTATCCCTTAGCATGGCGAAATTGTCCCTGATCTCCTTCAGCTCATTGCGCATTGCACTGAGCTCATTACGAAACAAGCGTATTTCTAGGCCTATGTCAATATCTTTGTGGAGGGACTACTATCTCCGACATCCTGACACTTTACCGGTGTATTAGAATTGTCCCCAGTACGAGGAACTTTACTCTTACAAGCTGGGCACATCCAGGAAGTTGATATCTTTGCCTTTTCAGATAAGTTAAGGCAGCCTCAATGATATGTAGCATCACATTTTTTTTTTTTATAGCATAGGGTGACAAACGAGCACACAGTCCACCTGATGGTAAGTGGGTACTGTGGCCCATAGACATCTACATTTATCCTCTATTAAGAATCAAAATGCACATGCGTTGTCACCCCTGAGGACTAAGATGGAATGCCTCTTTTCCAGTAAGAAGGGTCTCCGGTTCTCTACACTCACCATACGAAACACAGCAGCATTAAGCTGCTATTTTACGCTGGTATTCTGTGAGAGCGTGGTCCTACCCCGGTCGAGTCGACCCATTCGTGCTACAACTATAATATAGTTGCATCTGTCGCCGAAAGATAGCGGCCGCATGCTCCACACTTTGCCATATTATTGATATCAACAAAGAATATTAATCTATGCAACTAGTGGCCACTAGATGGCACAGAAGGAATTATATTAATACACTAAAAGTAAACTTAGTTTTTATAAGTAAATTAGTAATATTCCACTTCGATAGGTACACTGGTAATTAAATGTTTTTCAAATTGTAATAATAATATATAGAATAAGTTTGTAAGTTCGGACAAATTAATATCCTTGCTACACAACAACAATTAAAGGGTACTTTTACACTGATTGTTTCCTTATTTACACTTTTACCATTGTTTACTTTTAAATTACACCACACTAATATTCAGTACCTCCAATATTTGTTATATTAAGCACATATATCACTGTTGTAGCTTTAATACTTAAATAAATTCAATTAAACTCGATTACTTTAAGAGCACAGTACTACTCGCTGTCAACCTACCTACCGTTCTGTACCGGACACGACCTTCAGTTTTGAGAACACGACCAAGAAGATTATATTATAATATATTTTATAATATATTCTCCTTGTTTCCATTTCAAAAATGATAATTTAGCTCACTGTTGATAAATTTCCATTAACATAACTAATTATATGCCGGCTATATGAATTACGTTCCATCACGTATATCCCATGCGTAGTACATCAAGGCAATTGCCAATAAATTTTGCTATTTAACTTATTTTATCATATATTTTCTTATAATTTAATATTGACTGAATATCGATAAGACAGATCACGTTCAGGCAGAGTAACTACATTACTAACATTATTCATGTATCAGCACAGTTTAGGTAGGACAAAGTCAACGTTATGTTTATGTACATTGTGCCTATAATAGTGTGAATTTATTATTGCGACATCTAGCGTCACGAAGCATTAATTCTAGAAACTTCGTTTATGAAAAGGAATATAATCTCTATTTTTAAGATCTTACGGTTCGTACTCAAATAAATAGTGAGTAACATAAATCCTTTCTCTTCTATTTTTTACTAGCCAATCACGCGAAAATTATTGAAATGGTGCACAATTGTCGGTACACATTTATTTCTCGCGAATGTGTGAGTTTGGCAACAGTGGTTCTAGTACAAATTATGCGTTTTGCTACATGCTCTTGTTTTTTATATTCAGTGTCCCAGTATCAAGTGATAATAATCGTTCATATTAGACTGCTTCACAATATGTTGATGCGTCACATTGCGTAGTTTTTGGGAGATTTTGACGGCAAATTTAGCCAGCAGACAGTTAGCGATAGTATCTCAAGACGCCTAAGCAGACAGACATCTTATCTTGAGATTCACATCACCATTGGAGCACTTGTTACAACGTTTCCACTAATAGTTCACATGCGCAGACATTTAATACACAAAATCGCACTACTTTTACATATCAAAATCCACTTCAATCGATTATTTAAACAATAATACAGGAGCTGAAATCCGCTGCCGGTCAAGTTCCCAAAACAACTCCCATCATTCGTCATATTTTTCATTCATTATCGTGGCACTTGTTTCATCGTTTCTTCTAATATTTCACATGCGTAGGCATTTAACACAAAAAAAAACAAAAACAATTTTACATATTGAAATCCACTTCTAAAACCATCAATGCCGCAAGAATCCACTATACGTCCACTATACGTAATCCACTAGGCGTCAATAAAAAAATTGAAATGAAAAAGAAATTTATAAGATTTGAAATAAGAGCTAAGCGTAGTGATTATATATTCGTTGCTAAGTACATAACTTAAAAGTATATAGACGTTAAAAATAATATATTATTTTGAATGAATACTAGTAAAAATAACCAGGCCTTCGATGTTTTACATGTTACATTTTCATCTTCAGCTGCATAACCCATAGAGCAATACAGGCCACCGGCGGACCGGAGGAGTAGCTATAGTGTTTTTCCCGATACAGAATTGTCTGCCTTTTTTTGCGGGGTAAATTTGCGCACACAAAACAATCGTCGCCTGAGGATAGTGTTTAATGGCATTCTTGAGAAAAGGCCTTCGGTATTCAGTAGACTTCAAAATATATCAACTCGCTTGTTTGTGGAACCTTGGGTGGAACCAATTAGGGCTCCTCGACTTTTTCTGCCACCAGAGCGGCGTCACTTAGGAATGAGGTGAAATATTTGACAGATTTCATAGCGGAGGAAGTTAATTTGTAAGAATTTTTTTTTTATATAAGAGAGGGCAAACGAGCATGCGGCTCACCTGATGGTAAGTGACTACCGCCGCCCATGAACAACTGCAACACCAGGGGAACCAGAGGAATTGCAGATGCGTTGCCGGCCTTTTAAAAAGGAGTAGGCTCTTTTCTTGAAGGTCCCTAAGTCGTATCGGTCCGGAAAAATCGCTGGTGGTAAACTATTCCACAAGGAAGTTGTGCGAGGAAGAAAACATCTTCTAAATCGCACAGTGGTGGACCGCCAATCATCCAGATGGTGTGGATAGTATCGGGAGTTCTGCCGCGATGTGCGTTCGTGAAATTTGGCGGCTGGGATTAATCCGAACAATTCCTCAGAGCACTCCCGTGGTAAATGCGAAAGAAAATGCAAAGAGATGCAACATCTTCGCAGCGCCAATGAATCGAGCCGATCGGAAAGGACTCGGTCGTCGACGATTCGAGCCGCTCTGCGCTGGATGCGGTCAAGTGGAAGGAGCTGGCACTGGGGAGCCCCAGCCCAGAGATGGGAACAGTATTCCATGTGAGGCCGAACCTGCGCCTTGTAAAGTTGCAGGCGTTGTGCCGGCATGAAATACTGTCCCGCTCTGCTGAGCACGCTAAGCTTTTTAGAGGCCAATTTGGCCTTCTCTTCCAAGTGACCACGAAACTGCACGTCACTCGATATGTCGACAATGTGCAGAGATGAATTTTTCATTCTGAAATAATATGTTGAACTTGAACCATAATATGACAATTGGCTCAAGCATTTAAGCAAAGTTCATAAAAGTATTGCAAGCCGTGTTAAGTCAACGTGTTAAAAATTATCTATGTGTTTTGGTAATGTAATGTGACAGTGACTTTTGGCGGGAACTTGACCGACGCGGCGGTGGATTGCTGCTCCTGTATTATTGTTTAAATAATGGTTTGAAGTGCATTTGATTTTATGTATTAAATGTCTGCGCATGTGAACTATTAGTGGAAACGGTGAAACAAGTGCTCCGATGGTGATGTGAATCTCAAGATAGTGTGTCTGTCTGCTTAGGTGCCTTGAGATACTACCGTCAACTGTCTGCTGGATCAAGTTGCCGTCAAAATCTCCCAAAAACTTACGCAATGTATCATATATTGTGAAGCAGTGTACTATAAACACTGACATCTATATATACAAGTACGCTGGACTGGCTATACCATACAAAATGCTTATGCCGATTTGAAGCGCCCTCATTGTCCATAACGGGAACTAAATTTAACATAATATGCCAAAGTCTGTTGTGTTATTTAAATCGTATCTCTGTATTTTGAACTTTTAAACTAAAAAATGAAAGTATTTTATGTGGTTTGATTTTAGTTACAAAATAAGAATTATTTTTAGTAATAATGAGAGTGTACGTAATATGTAAAACTCACTACAAAAAGAAAAGTGGGTTAACATTCCACAAGTAAGTGAATTTACAGCTAATATTAAACAAATTAAAACTATTTGATAATAAGGATACTTAAAAATTTGTTACTAATTTTAATATCGTAATTACCAACATGTTTGGCTTTATATTACTGAATTTTAATAAACAATAAAATTCAATAGGGTTGTCGAGTTTCTTGTCTATAATACTTATCGATGTTATTTTCTACCCATATCTGTTAACAATCTGTTTATTAATTAACAGGTTTTCAACTATACCTAGACTAAAATTATGACTAAAGAGCACAAAAATTGTGAATTGGCGTTCGAAATAAAATGATTATCTTTGTTCTAAGCACTTCACAGACGACTGTTTTATTAGACATGAGAAACGAACCACTTTGAAAAAGTGCAGTATACCCACAATATTTTCTGGTAGGACCAGTACCAGTAAGTATAAAGTATTAGATTATTATTTCGAATGTTTTTTATTTCTTCTCTCCTTATTTTCCTCCAGAGTCAAGGGCCATAGCCAAGTGTAAAGAGGACGCCTGATGATGACTTTGTGCTTACAAAACGTAAATTTGTTAAATCTGTTTAAATATGACCAATTTATTATATCAAAGGAATAAATTTATATTGGGACTGCAAAATTATTAATATCCTTAGTGAGTTTGCGTGACGGGGGGGGGTAGTAGCCGTGGCTTGGTAACTCATAGTAAACGTAGGGCGACTCACATGGCTGGCCCAAGGTGGCAACTCTGAGTGGGCTAGTATGTGTGTTAGTGGGCAGCGGCTAGAGGAGAGTCCTCTCTCTATATCACTGCAGCCGAGGTGGAGTCGCAAGTGAATAGGATAGTTGGTATGACGATGCGCCATACGACGATCCTCCGCGACTTTGGCGGGGCTGTACCACTTGATGCTTCCGATTGCTCACTTTTTCCTGGCTTCATGGCCTCCACATATCGGGCTCGGGGAGTCCGTTTTGCAGGTGGAGTAAGAGGCTGCGAAAGGCAGTGCGCCTTGTGCGCCTTCTGAGAAGGAAAAGGGGGAGGAGAAGTATTCAACTAAAGAGGGGTTCTCATTGGTGGGGCCGTGGATGTGTTTGAAAGCGTTTCCGTGTCCCTGCCAATGTGTGGCGAAGGTGAAACGCCATGGGGTTTTAGTAGGTGCGAGTCCGACATAATCTGTCCTTGCACCCACCCGCGAAGCGGGTATGCGTAGCCATTTCCTCGTTTTAAACCCGGAATAAAATCCGTTCTGTAGTTACAACAAGGTATAAAGCTTGCGTCTAAGGCCTAGGTATTAATTGATACATTTATTTATTGTATGGCATTATATTAATATGATATATAAATAGAATGAACGTTACGGGTAGGCCTGGGTATAGAATTTTTATCGATATATTTTGTCACACTGTCTTATATCTATTATTAGTTCCGTGGACGTTCACTTCTGCTGTCAGCGCATAGCCAGTCCATATATAGAGGTCATTGACTATAAAGGATTATTATCACTTGATACTGAAAATCTATAAAAACGAAGATCCTATATCTATGGCTGGATCTGCGTATTTGCGTATTGCGTAAGAATCATATTAGTCTGTGGCTGGATTGTTTGATTGATTTGAGTTGACACTATAAAATAGCTATCATAGCTTATAAACGTAGTGATTATATTCTCTTTGGCACAGAGTACCTTTGTACTCTTTGGTGTTGACGTTTGTCTAGCTTGCTACATATTTATTTATCTATGCGTTTGTCGTTTGCCTGCAGTTGAAGTGCTGTGCTGATAAATTTTTATTTGTAAAATCAAAAGAAATCTCAAAATATGGTATTTATTTCGATTCTTTACAGTTTTAATATGTGTTATTACTTTTAAATATTGTTTGTGTTGTATATTTCCTTTCAGGCAACAGAAGTTGAAGAAACTATCAAAAGAATCCAAGCTCATAAAGGAGTTATGGGTGTAATCATTGTGAATCACGAAGGTTTGTTCGATTATATTAAGCAGTGCCATGGGAACTAAAAAATCAATATCAACTGCAATTTTTTTTAATTAATCTTAATAGTTTGAGAGGAATATTTTTGTAGCTAACAGTTTTGAAATATGCTCAGACTATTTCTCAGTATAATTCAACTAAATTCATCATCATTTTCAGGGATACCCATCAAGAGCTCACTGGATAATGCTACATCAGTGTTGTATTCAGGTTTAATTGGTCAGCTAACAGAAAAGGCCAAAAATGTAGTTCGTGAAATGGTAATTGTATTTAGATTGATAATATTAGATCTCTATATAATAATTCTTATTTTTATTCCATTTTCAAAAATAGTTTAATGTAAGCAATCAGCAGATTCTTAGCTACTAATATTTTGATATTGATATATGTTTTAGATATTAGTAGATAAAAAGTATATTTTTTCAACTTTTTACTAAATTCTTTATTTATTATTATTTTGAAACACTGTTGTATATTGATCTCTTTTTCAATAAATTATTACAAGCATAATGGTTTCCAATTACAACTTTAAACTATGACTTTACTATATAATTATGTATTTTGTTTTTTAGGACTCTACAAATGAGCTCACATTCCTTCGTGTTAGGAGTAGAAGACATGAGATTTTGATTGCACCAGATCGAGAATTTATACTTATTGTCATACAAAATACATCAGACTAGTCTAACATATTTGAGTTTAATGAAGGCAAGTTAAATGTAGTAACAATCCACTAGCATCAAATCTACTTAATTATATGATATGCAGCATGTAAAAAATCCCTGTCTGATCTGTTGGGGTGTTGTTCGGTAGTATTATTATTATTATTACATAAACACACTAGCAGATAAAAAGCTGATGCGTGTGCATCTTAATTACTATTTGATTATATATGATATGTAGACCTTTTCAAAACTGGCAAAAAAATTTCTAATTATAATCCAACATGGCACAAATCTTAAATTATAATTTATGATTGACAATCACTGACACACACATTGCCTGTTGAAGTTAAAAATCTGTTTAACTGAAAGTGCTATTTCAGGCAGATAGCCCTGCCACCTTTGCTATGTTGACATTGATTATTTTAATACCTATTAATGATAGTTGGACTTGTAAATTATTAATCATTTAAAAGAAAATTGTATTTACATTCATTGATTTCGAATAAAAATTACATTTTAATATTCATGACTTAAACATCAATGTTTCTGTAAAATTATATGCCCCTTTTAGGTCATTCAGGGTTTTTTAAACATTGTATGCAGTATGCACGATAAGGTCAGACAAAACTTATGTTTTTTTTTTTACTTGCCTTCTGTAACATTTTGTTTTTATTTCTTAGTGTTTAGTCATTTCTCACTTAGGTTCCAAATTAAAGTTGCGAGTATATTTTATGTAAGGGTGAGAAACAGATATTAGTTCATATGATTTTAAATGGTTACTGTTGATTAGATAGAGTATCACCTGTATTTAGAATTACTGTATTGAATCTAATCATCAATAATATGTTAAATAAATCAGTCATGAGCGAAAAAAATGCTTTACTAAAAGCAAGAACATGTATTCATTACAGAGTAAGTGAAGTGTATAAGATATATAAAATATTTAATTTATTTCTTTGTACTCATTATAAAATGCTTTTTAATAAAAAATATTTTTTTATTGGGTAATAAGTACATTGTAAATTGATACAGTGTAATAATAGAGACCTCCTTTTAAGTATTTAAAATACTTGTGCCAGAAGGCCACACGCTACCATAGCCTTATATTATAAGCTTATTACCAATAATTTATTTCTTCTTAAATAATGAAAAAAATAATCTTGATAATAAATAATTTGTCATAAAGGTTTTTTGCGCGCTTGTGTGTGTGTGTGTTTGTGTGTGCACTCTTTATCAAATAATTTAATGTAGTAAATCCTCAATTTCTTCATAATTTAAGGTTTTAAGCCAAATAATTAATTTCTTTTTACACTGTATGGATGTATTTTGTTTATTCATACATAAGTATAAGATTTTAACTTGAGCTGCATATTGACGCCTTGCAAAAGCAGAATTTACTTTTTTAGTAATTACGACTATATCCTTTCTTCTTTTATTTTGAGTGTTATGATCATATACTAAGGTTTTATGAAATTTTAGAATAGAATGTAGATCATATAATTTTCTTACTGTTAGCAGGTCACACATTTGATACAAGTTGGTGGTTGAAAAAAGGAAAGGTTTAAAATGCATGACTTTTAAAAGTGATCTCTGTGACCGTTCTACTTCTATAAATTTAGTTTTCGCTGCCTCACCCCAGACTCTATCATACTATAATACTTTAATTTATTCAAAAAGTAACAAAAAATTTCTATATATTAGATAAAAATAATAATAATAATAAGCCCCTTAAAATCCTACCTTACGTCAAAGCTGAACACCTAGCTACGTGGGGGGCGGACACGCATACTGTACAACAGTACAAAAGTCTTACGCGGCTAACAAGGAAAGGTAACCCTTTATGGAGATGAGTAATAAGAGAGTATATAATTTACGGTCGCTTCCCGGGGAGCGCCGGGGCGCATCTGGAGCCGATGCTAGGTGCCACAGCATGCGAACCATCGGCGGTGAGGAGTTGAGCAAGCGGACTCCCACCGACAAAACTGTTACAGCTGGTCGCAGTGAGTTGAACAGGCGGGCTCACTACGTAGAAGCCACAGCCGATTTCACGGGCGATGATACTATTTCATTATTTTCATCCATCCCTTCGACTCGCCCCTCCTACATGACAAGAAAAACAGTTAGCTTGTCCACCACCAGCACGCTTGATAGTGTTGTGCAGGAAGTCCACCTTGACTCTGAGCTTGCACCCACTACAAGCGCCCCAAGTACGCGCAGAAGATGGACACCTGAAATGAATAAGTTCATACTGCGCACTTACCTTCAATTGACTGCACTAGATACAGACAGAAAAACTTATCTTGAACCGCTCCACATAAAATTTATAGAAAAATACCCGAACATGCAGGTTAGTCGACAGAGAATAGGAGACCAACGTAGAGCCATAATAAACAATAAACTACTTCCACAAAAAACTATAGAGGAGATACGAAACGACGTAAAAGAAGAGTTAGATCGTCTACAGTTTAATCATTCGACCCAACAGTCACAAAACTCTATCGACCATGTACAGCAAATACTTACACCCACACAATCTACCCAAATGCAACCTAGAACCCCAGAAACACATAGTACTAAAAATAGAACGCAGATCCGAATGAGATGGACTAGTGAACTAAATGAAGCTATAATGCGTTCTTATTATCGAGTTACAGATTTAGGCAGAAACGAAACAGTTATAGAAGACGCATGTATGAAGATTTTATCAACAGATTTCCTGCACTTGCTCATCTTAACGAACAACGAATAGCTGATCAGAGGAGAGCAAAAAACAATAATTACGTCACTAGTGACAGATTAAATTCATTAAAACTAGAAGTATCTGAAGAATTATGACTACATAATGTTAACTTTACCAACTTCACAAGCAAAACGACGCTAGTAAACCCAAACCACAACAATAATTCTGAAACTCAATTTATAAACAGCATTGACATCAGCTCCACACAAGAACCTTCGCTTACTTTAAATCATACTGAAATCAACATTGCAGAAGAAATGCTACCTAACCGACAAGCGAACCTAGATAGGGATCCACTAATAGATGAGACGTTCCAACAAGCATTCCAATATTATTTAGAAACTAGCCCTACAAAAAGAATTTTTATTCCCAAACAAAACGACGGCTCCGTGGCGCAGTGGCTTAGCAATGAGTTGCTGCGCTGGGGGCCGCGGGTTCGAATCCCGCACGGAACAAGTATTTGTATGGCCTACAAATAATTGTTCCGGGTCTGGATGTTTGTCCTTGTGCAATTTGTGTTTGTAAACTGCCTCCACGATACAGGAGAAAATCCTAGTGTGGGGGTAACGTTTTTTAAGAAAAAAAACCTAAAAAACTTGCCCGTTTGCCGTTAACCTACCTAAACAAAATAATTTTACCTGAAAACGTTAATAAAGAAACTTGACTTCTATACCTTACAGACTACTATATATTGTGCGGCATGGACTGCGGCAAAAGTTAACGAAGAGACTTCGTTACGAGACGTTAACCCTTCAACCAAGAGAAGTCACCCAAAGGGCAAAAACAGAATATAAACCTAACTGGGAGACACGATTAGACCGAAAATTAAATGATTTACGATCAAAGATAGACCAAATGACACAATTCATCAATGGCAATAGAAGTAGGAAAATAATTAAACACGTTAACAAGATACTAAAACAACACTATAGAATCCACACTGCTCATGAAGAACCAAATACACAAGCAGCTCACACATTAGACACGCATAAACAAAAACTGTCAGTCGTAGCAGGCCGACTACAACGATACAAAGCATGCGCCCAAAGAAAACTACAAAACACTCAATTCACCCACAATGAAAAACTTTTCTACCGCAATATTAGACAGGCGACATCTAACGTTCAGGATAACAACCCAAAGGATGATGATCATAACTACCCTGACTCAGAGACGTTACAAAACTTCTGGGCAGGAATTTGGGAACAACCAATCTAACATAATACCCAAGCAGAGTGTATACAAACAGAACTGACAAACAACAACACGAATATTCAAGCTATGACATTTGATTACATATCCCCAGAAATTTTCCATAAAGTACTTACTCGTTTACATAACTGGAAAGCACCCGGTTCAGACAACATTCATAGTTATCGGTACAAAAAATTTACAGCTATTCATAGTTTTCTATATAATTACATAAATAATTTCATCCAGGATCCTAAAACAATACCATCCTACGTAACTTCAGGTACAACTTTTATGATACCTAAAGATCGTAATGATCTCTCAAATCCAGCAAAATACTGACCAATAAAATGCTTGCAAACCTTGTACAAAATTATCACATCTTGTGTATCTGAACTAATATATCAACATATCGACACTAATAATATCTTAGTTGAACAACAGAAAGGATGTCGCAAATTCAGCCAAGAGTGCAAGGAACAATTAATCATAGACTCAGTTATCCTTAAAAAAGTTCAAAAAACCAAAACCGATCTGTTTAGCATGTATATTGACTACAAAAAAGCCTACGACTCTGTTCTCCATTCATGGCTTGTAAAAATTTTAGAGATATACAAAATACATCCAATTATAGTAACATTCCTAAAGGTCATGATGACAACCTGGACCACTGTATTAAGACTAACTTCCCCTACTAAAATAGTAGATACCATCCCAATAAAAATTCAGAGAGGGATCTTTCAGGGAGATGCTTTAAGGATACGTTTGCAAATCGGGCAAAATTATGCTGTTTTTCGGTACATTTTGTGACAAAACTAAACCAAATGAAACAGCTAATAACTACCACGTATAGAATGGTTCTTCATCTTCAAATGGTAGTAACTTTTTTGTTGAAAATAATAGTTTTTTATATTGTATACGATCTTCCCTAGCCATTTTCTACAAAATTAACGATACCGGCTCATATTTAGGTACATTTTTGTTCCATTATCAACATAATATATTAAGATTTCTAAAAATACTATAAGTAGGCAGACATATTCAATAAAAAATAGTGGTGTTCACTTTTTATCAAAATGTCACAAATATTCGTAAAAAAATAAAAACTGATGCTTATTTTTTTAATACATATTTTGCTAATACGGATGAATCATAATGGATTGCAATAAGGGTTATTTTATTTTTGGTGCCTGTTTTGATTTGTTGTACAAAAATTTCGATGAAACCACAGTCCGCAATCGGCCGCCGTCGTGAGTGGATACTGTATCGCCTGCCTGATTGCAGCAGCTGAAAAAGATCGCTGTAGAATGTAGATACACAAACTATTCGAATTTGATACATAGAATACTTGACAAGGTAAAATAATATTATTATTTTTATAATCACACATTTTTATTATAATATTTTGTTTCGCTAAAAGTAAGTGGGATTTATATATAAATGCCTATTCGTCTTGGACTTTATGGAGTGATCTGAAAGTGTACGTCGGTGACTGCTACTGGAACTCCTAGACGAGTAGAACTAGGTGTGCCAAGTTTGGGCTCGTTTTGTTAGTTATGATTAGACCTTACCCCCGGACTTGATGGAGTGACTTGATGGTGTACTTCGGTGACTACTACTGGAACTCCTGGACGAGTAGAACTAGGTGTGCCGAGTTTGGACTCGTTTTGTTAGTTATGATTTGACCTTACCTCCAGACTTGATAGAGTGACCTGATGGTGTACTTCGAGACCTAACCTCCAGGCCAGTACTTCGAGACCTAACCTCCAGGCTTGATGGAGAGACTTGATGGTGTACTTCGGTGATAACTGCTGGAATTCCTGGACGAGTAGAACTAGGTGTGCCGAGTTTGGGCTATTTTTGTTAGTTATGGTGAGACCTAACCTCCGGGCTTGACGGAGAGACCTGATGGTGTCCTTTGGTGACTATTACTGGAACTCCTGGACGAGTAGAACTAGGTGTGCCGAGTTTGGGCTCGTCTTGTTAGTTATGGTGAAACCTAACCTTCGGGCTTGACGGAGAGACCTGATGATGTACTTTGGTGACTACTACTGGAACTCCTGGACGAGTAGAACTAGGTGTGTCGAGTTTGGGCTCGTTTTGTTAGTTATGGTGAAACCTAACCTCCGGGCTTGACGGAGAGACCTGATGATGTACTTTGGTGACTACTACTGGAACTCCTGGACGAGTAGAACTAGGTGTGTCGAGTTTGGGCTCGTTTTGTTAGTTATGGTGAGACCTAACCTCCGGGCTTGATGGAGAGATCTGATGGTGTACTTTGGTGACTACTACTGGAACTCCTGGACGAGTAGAACTAGGTGTGCCAAGTTTGGGCTCGTTTTGTTAGTTATGATTAGACCTTACCCCCGGACTTGATGGAGTGACCTGATGGTGTACTTCGGTGACTACTACTGGAACTCCTGGACGAGTAGAACTAGGTGTGCCGAGTTTGGGCTCGTTTTGTTAGTTATGATTAGACCTTACCCCCGGACTTGATGGAGTGACCTGATGGTGTACTTCGGTGACTACTACTGGAACTCCTGGACGAGTAGAACTAGGTGTGCTGAGTTTGGACTCGTTTTGTTAGTTATGATTTGACCTTACCTCCAGACTTGATAGAGTGTACTTCGAGACCTAACCTCCAGGCCAGTACTTCGAGACCTAACCTCCAGGCTTGATGGAGAGACTTGATGGTGTACTTCGGTGACAACTGCTGGAATTCCTGGACGAGTAGAACTAGGTGTGCCGAGTTTGGGCTATTTTTGTTAGTTATGGTGAGACCTAACCTCCGGGCTTGACGGAGAGACCTGATGGTGTCCTTTGGTGACTATTACTGGAACTCCTGGACGAGAACTAGTGCCGAGTTTGCTCGTCTTGTTAGTTATGGTGAAACCCACCTCCGACTTGATGGAGAGATCTGATGGTGTACTTCGGTGACTACTTGGAACTTCTGGACGTGTAGAACTAGGTGCGTCTGTCACTCCATCAAGTCCGGGGGTAAGTTCTTATCATAACTAACAAAACGAGCCCAAACTCGGCACACCTAGTTCTACTCGTCCAGGAATTCCAGCAGTAGTCACCGAAGTACACCATCAAGTCTCTCCATCAAGCCTGGAGGTTAGTTCTCATCGTAACTAACAAAACGAACCCAAACTCGGCACACCTAGTACTACTCGTCGAGGAGTTCCAGTAGCTGTCACCGAAGTATACCTTCAAGTCACTTCACCAAGTCCGAAGCTAAAGTCTTATCATAACTAACAAAACCAGCCCAAAGTCCACAGCCACTATCTCACTGCTAGTAGAGGGCTTCTAGTGCCTAGCAGTCTCTGGAGCAGCTATTCGTTTTTCGTATCTAAGTATATTTTTGTAGGTATACTCGTAAGAAATGAGAAAAAAAATCAATCTTTCAAATTATCAAAAATTTTTTACTTGATTACAATTCTCGCACCCGTGTCAATGTAATAGTTCGATTCTATACCTATCAATTTAGCAAACGCGTCCTTAAGCTCACTGTGGTTCTGTCTTGCTCTAAATCCCCTATCTAATATATTAAACGCATCTACTTTAGGAATCCCGTTAAAAAATACAACTACCGAAGGACAAAATGAAATTCAAAAAATAGAATTAAATCATCTGCTGTACATGGATGATATTAAACTATACGCCAAAAGTGAGACTCAACTCTATGAATTAGCAAACTTGACAGAACAATTCTCAAACGATATTAAAATGCAATTCGGCATAGATAAATGTAAAATAAATTCAATTAGAGCAGGACAGAATTACCAACACCAATACACTTTAGGAACAGGAGAACAGATAGAACTACTAGAGGAACAAGACAGCTATAAATACCTAGGCTACACACAATCATCGACAAAGAGGCGTCGAACGCGTGGTTAAATCGAGGCGAACTCTTCCCGGAAACTGAAGGGTTCATGCTTGCTATACAGGACCAGGTAGTTGAAACAAAAAACTACAGAAAGTTTATCATAAAGAATTTAAATAATGACACATGTAGGAAATGCCAAGCTCTCCAGAAACGATTCAGCATATCACAGGCGCGTGCAAGTCAATAACCCAAACAGACACAAACATAGACACGATCAAGTAGCCAAAATTATACATCAAAAATTAGCACACCGATACAAACATAGATTCCGTTACACCATACTACTGTAATAGTGGTGTATGGTGTCCACTATTAACAGACTCCGAGTGGTCTAGGAGCGGAGAAATTAAACTATTTTTCTTGATATGCCTTACTATGTGCAGGCGAATGAAGGTGTTTATTTAGTGAACCCTGCCTATATTTATATTCCCGGCTACATCCTTAGTTAACCAATAGTAATATCTTTTATTTACTTAGCCAATTAGAATTTATACATTTTGACCAATGAAAATTAATCAATAAAATATTATGTACAACTATTATATGTCGCGCTCCATTTGCCGGCGTAAGACTCGTAGATAGCTTCTCGTAGCTGCGTTGCTGGACGGGACTATATAAGTGATGCAGACCGAACGCGCGCGCGACATTCCGCTTGCGCCGTCGCTCCCGAGCGGTCGTGCGCTTGCGGGGTCCGCCGCTGACCGAACACCCGTCCCCGTACGGGTCTTCTCCCTCGGTCGGCACAGTTTCTTAGAATAGAACGTCAGTCCCGTCCCGTCCCCCTCTGCTGGCGCCGTCGCCCCCGTGCGGTTGCGTTGGCTGACCGCTCTTCCGTCCCTGTACGGTTGGGTGCTCTCCCATACTCCCGTCCTTGCACGGTCGAGTTTTGCCCTCCCGCTCGGCTAGCACAGCCGCGCCCGTGCGGTTGTGCTTGGCTGTCTCGCCGTCGCCGTGTTTCCGTGCCCATGAATATGGGTTCGGGCGACGGTGGGAGCCTCCCCGTCTCCGCCAGCCGCCCCCGTGCGGTTGTGTTGTGCGTCCCGCACTTGCCGTTGAACGGTGAGTGCCTTCCCTCCCTGTCCCCACCCGCTAGTGCCGCCGCCCCCGTGCGGCTGCGCTGGCAGTCAGTTCTCGCACATGCGATTCCCACTCTCATTTCTCCAGCACCGTCGCACTTTGCGGCTGTGTTGGTTGATCCGCGCTTCTGTCCCCGGACGGTTGTGCCCCACGCCTCTCCTCTCCCCGAGGGAGGTCGTCTCAGATGCGACTGTACAGCCTTCGGCCAAAGTCGATCCCAAGGTGGTGTTTAGTGGTAGGCACTTCTTCAAAGTGAGTCCCACATAACCACGCAGCCGGCTGCGTGGTATGCTAGGAGCATTCACCACTTCCTCCCCGCTACCGGAGGGTGTCCTTGCATTGGCGCAAAAAACTCGCGCGCGTAATCGGCGAGCGGCGGCGGCGGGACACATCTCCGGAACAGCAAGAAGAAGCGAAGCTGCGGCGTTGAAGAAACGGCTCGAAAATGGTCGACGGATTCATGAAGATAGCCGGCGTGTGAAGACGATGCGGCGCTGATGATATTTGCGGCTGCTTCTTGTTTCTATATTAGAAAGTTAAATATATACGTCGAATTATCTCGCATCGATATGCAGTCCGCAGTATCTCAGTAGCCGGGGGTAATTTGTAAATAAATGTTTTCTTCAGACCTTCACCTTCTGCGTTATGGTAGCAGCAGGGTAACATTATTTACTACCGTTTAGGGTTGATTAGCCTGGCTGCTACACTACAAATACAATTCAGAAACTGTATTAGAGAACCCCTCAACAAAACTATATTTTGACCGCGCTATTCTTACCGATCGGACAATCCATTTCAATAGACCAGATATTACACTTATAAACAAGATAAACAAAACTGGATATTTAATAGATATTGCTATACCAAATACCCATAACTTGCTAACAACAATAGCAGAAAAACTGAACAAATACACTGAATTAAAAGATGAAGTAGCCCGACTCTGGCATCTGCAAAAAGTTACAATAGTACCAATAGTATTGTCTACAACAGGAGAAATACCGAAACAACTTCACCAGTCCCTTAATTCCCTCAACTTACCTTCAAATACCTATCAACTGCTGCAGAAGGCCGCGACACTAAACACATACAGACTCGTTAGAAAGTTTCTGCAATGTGAACTAGAAAACACAAATACGCCACCATTTTCTGTGCAATCTTCTACACGTGACCGTATTTAATCCAACTGATAATCACTTGGCTTAGGCCCGTGTTATCAGCTCTTTCCGGCTTGCCGAGAATATTAAATCAATTAAATAAATAATAGTAATAATAAAAATAAAGCCACATGTGGAGGCCGCCATGGATCTTCCCGCTCTAGTTGATTTAGGCGATAATGGAATGATCACCCACGGACTAGAGCAGATGAGGAGTAAATTGGAGGAGGCAATTGTGGAAACGCGCTGTACGCTTCTCGAAAATCGAACGCGACTCCCGCGCATAACCGTAAGCAAGTGGAATCGGGATGTCGTGACGGCCCTGAACCCATTGCTGGCAACCTACTTGAAAACCAGCCGGGACCTTTGCGATACGGACTCAATACTCTTTGGCGCCGCTTTGGAAGTTTGCCGCATTTTTGGTGCCAAACTTCCCACGTCTGGACGTGCTACTGGGCAAAATAGCGGTATATCAGCCTGGAGAAGATGGATTGAGGACCGTATCGCAATGGCAAGGGCCCTCATCGGCAGACTGATAAGCTTCAGGTCGGGCAATAATAGGCCGAGAATTGTGCGCACCGTCAGGATGGCATTTGCTGGGACAAATATCAGTTTGTCCCAGCCGGATATAGTGCAAAAACTGACGGAGCGCATAGACGACCTGAAGCAGAGAATCGCTGCTTGGGGGAAGCGGATTCGACGATATACCGAGAGATCGACACGGTTCAACCAGAATCGTCTCTTCCAGAGTGATCAGAAGAGGCTGTATAAATGATTGGAGCGGCCAATGGTACGTGGAACGGACCCAGCACCGAATCAGGCCGACACTGTCGCATAATGGCGCGGCCTGTGGTCAGAGCCCGTAAACCACAGCGAGGGCCCTTAGACGGAAGTTGTGGCGAGTCAGTGTGCGAGTATTACGCCCATGGACCCTGTCATCATAACGCCGGATGACGTAGCTGAGGCGGTCCGAATGGCCCCGAACTGGAAGAGTCCGGAGCTCGACGGACTGCATCACTACTGGCTGAAGAGGTTCGTGGTGTATCACGCTGTGCTCGCCCAACAGTTTCAAGAGGCTCTTGACCAGAAGTCGCTCCCGAGCCTCTTCACTACTGGGATCACTCATTTGGTTCCTAAAGACCAAGATACCACAGACCCAAGCAAATACCGCCCCATAACGTGTCTACCTACCCTATACAAGACACTAACATCCATTTTGAGCGCAAGGATCACTCGTCACCTGAACTCAAATCAGGTGATGTCGCGCACTCAAAATGGATGTCGGGGTGGTGGTCGTGGATCCAAGGAACCACTCCTCATTGAAGCGATCATTGGTAAGGTATCCTACAAAAAGATAGACTACAAAAAGACATTCGACTCGATGCCTCATACATGGTTGAAGAGGGTCCTCGAGCTGTACAAGGATGACTGTACAGTTCGAGACTTCCTCGGGCAGTGTATGGGGCAGTGGAGTACGATCCTTTGTCATCTAGGCGAGCGGATGACGGCTGCGGAGAACCACATAAGGATAAGAAAAGGTATCTTCCAGGGCGATTGTTTGAGTCCAATCTGGTTCTGCCTCTCCCTGAACCCTCTCACTACCTTACTGGAGGGTTCCGGGAGGGGATTTCAGCTTCAGAAAGGAGGTACAAAAGTGACTCACCTTTTCTATATGGATGATCTCAAGTTGTTCGCCTCCAGTCGCTCCCATCTTATGGAATTGCTAAAGATCACTTGTGGTTTTAGCAATTCTGTTAGAATGGAGCTGGGGACGCATAAGTGTGCGGTCCTCCATGTCGAAAGGGGTAGGATTGCTAACTCCGAGGGCATAGACTTATCTATGCCCATCAACATAAGGACCCTATCCGAGGCTGAAACATACCGATACCTGGGTATGTCACAGAACATAGGTATCGATGAGGCGGACATGAAACAGTATGTTTGCGATGTGTTTTATGCACGCTTGACAAAAGTGCTCAACAGTCTTTTGTCGGGCGTTAATAAGACACACGCATATAACGGTTGGATCATGCCTGTCCTCATGTATACCTTCGGCATACTCAGGTGGACTCAGACCGAACTGAAGGCTCTGGATAGAAAAGTCCGCACTGTTATGACGTCCCACAGGATGCATCATCCGAGATCGTCAGTAATGAGGCTGTACTTGCCGCGGAAACATGGTGGGCGCGGCTTTTTAAGCGCTCTCACCATGCATAATCGCGAAGTGTGCAGCCTCCGTAATTACTTCCTGAAGAAATCGGATGATCCATTCTACAGGGACATCATTTCGTGTGATAAAGGTCTTAACCCTCTATCCTTAGCCAACGAGCAATGGCAAGACCCAGCAGTACAGTGCATTTCCGACCGGGAGACCGTATAGAAGGAGAAGGAGCTCCACGTGAGGTTCTACAAGTCTCTTCATGAGCCTTTCGTAGACACAGTTGCCTCCCCCCACTGGCTACGTTTTGGTGACCTCTTCGGGGAAACCGAGGGTGTTGTCTGTGTAATACAGGATAAGGTTATTAAGATCAACAACTATCGGAGATACATCCTAAAGGATGGTACTGTCGACATCTGTCGAGCTTGTCGCCATCCCGGTGAGTCACTTAGGCATGTCATCTCTGGTTGTTCGGCGCTTTCTAACTCTTATTACTTGCACAGGCACAACCTAGTAGCCAGGATTCTACACCCGGAGCTCGCTCTGAAATACAGTCTCGTGATTCGGAAACTGCCTTATTATAAGTACTTGCCGGAAGCCGTGCTCGAAAATGACCGCGCCAGGCTCTACTGGGACCGGGCCATCATCACAGACAGGACTATTCTTGCGAATAAGCCTGATATTGTGCTGATGGACCGGGCACAGTCAAGGATATTTTTGGTCGACATTACCATTCCTTTTGACGAGAACCTCGTGAAAGCCGAAACAGATAAGCGAACAAAATATCTGGACCTGGCTCACGAGGTGACCGACATGTGGGGTGGTCTGCCGACCGAAATTATTCCTGTGGTCGTTTCTGCAAACGGGCTAATCCCAGTCAGCCTCTCAGGTCATCTGAGGCGACTGGGACTTCGTGACGGACTGCTCCGGACTCAGATGCAGAAGGCGGTGCTCCTCGATACCACCCGCATCGTCCGCCGGTTTCTTTTCCTTTCTTCCTAACCCTCGGCCGTTTGGTCTCCCCTGCCGAGGGCTTCCATCTGGTTGGGTTTTTATTTATTTATGTACTTTTATGTATTTACGAGTATTTTATTTTATTGATATTTATGCATATTTATCATTTTCATTTACATTTATATATTTACACAGCCCAACCAGATGAGAAAACTATATTGATACCCCATAACAATAATAATTTATTAGACTCAGTTTGACAAATTACACTTACGTATGTGGCCGTGGGAAGGAAAAGGGGAGTCGGGCAAGGTGTTCTGCCCGGGGAGCGACTAACGCTCCGAGTGGTAGTTCAGAGCTATTCTAAAGCTATTAAAAGCAGTATATATATACTGCTTTTAATTCGGATCTTTGATAGCGCGATTTAGGCTTGGATGTATTTAACTTGTGGCGCGACGACGGCGCTGCCACATGTATTATTTTGAATTACAAAGTAACATTTCAAAGAACGTTGACGGCCATACTAGTATAAACTATTTTACAGCCGTCAGCGTCTTCCACCCTGAGTAGAAATATCTAAAAGACCAATTTTATCCTAGATTTCTTAGCTATATTTCATTATTTTACATAAACAGAAGATTCAGTGAGAACATGAAGTCTACTTTAAATTTAAAACTGAAAGATTTCTTATCTCAGCAGTTCACTCTATTGCAAACGTTGAAGTAAAATATAAGTACTACGTGCGAGGAGGATGCCGAGACTTGATCGTTTGCAACACGTGTTAGAGCCCACAGCTCAAATTTACTTTTTCTACGCTCCCCATGCTGCAGGACAAATTTTGTTCGCTGCGTTCTAATGCGTAGTACATATCACTTCAATTTAATCTTCAACAGCTTTCACTGCAACCAGAACCTCAATATTATCTCTATCTCTATTGAAAAAGAAGAAATGAATTGCAAATAAAATAAAATGTGAAGGATCTGCACACAGCACACAGGCCAGAAAGATATGTTAATTGAAACTTAAAATTAAGGAACGAAGAACTTTAAAGGCTTCACTTTTTCGCTATAATATTCTTCTCATAAATTCAGTATGTTACTTGGTGCTGATGAATAAAAAAAACTGGCCAAGTCCGTGTCGGGCCACGCACAGTGTAGAGGTGGGGTTCCTAAGTTGCCCGTGACAATACTTGGGCTTTCTTGATAATGAGCATAATAAGTGAGTTTGCGGTTTAACCGCTATAATGACTGAAAATGGGCCCAAATAGGAAGATCGTAACTGAAGGACTTATTTTCAAATCAGATTTATAGGGAGTGGTATTCAAAAAAGATTAAAAAACCTTTTCAATTTTGAAAATAATACTATTTACATCAAATCATTCACATGCCAAGGCACAAAGATGATCATAGTTGACTATCTAGCTACATATTCCCGGCAGTGCAACCCTAAGATATACATATATCGGAACTTCAGCAGAAGATTCCACTTGTGGTCTCGGAAATACATCAGGATAGCGTTAATTGTTAAAATAATAAAAGTGTGAGAGCGGATGTTCAACTTGCTCTCTTGCTTACGCAATTAATCATTATCAGTAATAAGACAGCGTAACGCACTATACACTCAGTATAGAGAAATTACAGTTCGACCACACCGTAACACGTCCCGGCCACGATCACACACCAGTGTAACGTGAGGTACGTAATTACGTGATAACACCAAAGCATGCAAACCAACAGCAACACTACTTATCTCAATGTAACACGGGGCAGCCTCTCAGCAACACCATTCCTCCTTGACTGCACTATAAGAATTACAACAACGAACAGAACCACGACACTATCTTAGCACTAGTAGAATGACCACACTCGTAGAATGACTTAAGCGGAATCTCTCGCGCACGGCGCCTTTTTTTTTACATGGAGAAATGCCTACGCATACCCGCCTCGCGGGGGCAAGGACGGGTTATGTCGGACTCACACTGACTAAAACCCCATGGTGTTCCACCTTCGTCGCATATTGGCAGGGCCACGGGAACGCTTTCGCACACATCCGCGGCCCCACCAGCGCCGGCCGCCCCATAGCGGCTCTTCCTCGGGAGAGAACTACTCTTCCCCCATCTCCTTCTCAGGTAAGGCGCACCAGAACACACGGCGCGCCTTCCTCCACGGCCTCCAACTACACCAGCGCAACGGACGCCCCCGTGTCCGATGCGCCATGGGGCCAGGAAAAATGAGCACTCAGAAGCACTAGCCTTCCTGACCCCAGCGGCGGATCTGGTCTATGGCTCCGCCACCAACCAAGATTCGGCTGCGGAGGGTAGGGAGAGCGGCGCTTCGCAATACCGACACTCCTCTCCCTCTACAGTCGCACCACCACCGCATCAACGGTGCGGCCCCGTCAGAGTCGCGGAGGATAGGGCGAGTGGCGCATCGCCATACCAACACTCCTCTTCCTCCGCGACTCCACGAACCCCCCCGAACGGGTTCCCGCCTTGTCGTGGCGGGGGGGCTTAGTAGCCGTGGCTTGGTCACCCGCGGTGAACAAAGAGGAACCCCTTGGCTGGCCCGTGGTGTAGGGCCGGCCCGAGAGGTGGCCACTCCGAGTGGGCTTGGTGAGCCCACTTCGGAGGTGTGTCGGTGGGCTGCGGCGAGAGGGGTGCCCTCCCCCCCTACCGCTGCAGCCGAGGTGGAATCGCGCACGGCGCCTACAGTGAACTTTATACTGCACAAACAAGTGGGGGTTTCTCGATATACCCTCAATTCCACCTCGATCCAACCGGGTATTTTATAAACGCTCGTCCATCCTGACGTACGACCGTCCTCGGGCGTGTATCTTCATGCATTCCTGTAACCAACACTATTAGTCACCAATTCGTCCGCTTGTCCGTCCTGACATGTGTAGGTACATATTATTAGTTCGCAAAACTAATTGTTAGATGGAGCTGCTTGTTGTACTATGGACATCTAATTCTCGAGGAACTTGGTGATCGGTGATCTTCCTCACATGATCATGGGGGTATTTGTAGGGTACTTTGCACACTAACATGACCGATTCCGGTTAAATTTTACAATATTATTTACACTTTTGCCACTAAACTTTGCCGTAACAAATCTTTGATGAGGCTCTCTCATTCGGCACCAGAATCATAATAAAATGGATACAACTCACCAGTATTCATCAGCACACCGCTGGGATTGCTCACAAAGAAAACGTCAACACGAGGCTCACTGCTCGCCTCTGCGGCAGGCATAAGGCAAGCGCACGTGGCTATTAAGACAACCCAGCACACGCCATAGTTAGCTGCCATGAGGGAAGCGCAAGTGGCTAAAAGAACACAACACACGCCATAGGTAGCTGTCATGAGGCAAGCGCACGTGGCCAAAACAACAGCACTGTGTACGACTTCCGCGCACACATAGTGTAAGATTTCCGAGGCACCGCCATGTACAGCATACGTGCGCTCCGGGACGACGCCCACCACGCGTGCAGCGTACGCGTCTGCCGAAACCAGCCCATGCTACAGTTAGACCCGGTAGTCCGTTCCGACCAGCAAGGCACGCACTCGCCTCACACTCGCGCACATGTAATCAAATGACACGTGCTACTGTAACATAAAAGAAAACATATTAAAAAGATTCGTTTTCGAAGATTGCCTGAAATCAGATCACATAACTTTATTGCATTCCATTAATTCTATTCAGTGGCGTAGCGTGCCTTAGACGGGCCCTGTATCAAAATTTTTTGGGGGGCCCAAATGAAGGGTAAAGATTTTTCATGGTAAAGATATTTCAAAAGGAACAAAAACGCTCACAATCAGAAAATCATCGTCCATATTCGCTGGTAGAATGTCTGGACTCAATGCCTAGCGTCTCTCAACTAAGCCTTGTTAGGCCGGCTACATTCAGTCGGAATTCCGTTTCAAAAAACCGTATCGGAATATCGATTCGGGATTTCGAAAGCAGCAAATCCATATAAAATCAAGGACCTATGACAAACTTACAGTAGTTTTCCGTTCAAAATTTTCTTACATTCGAATTCCGCATGATTGCCTGTGCGTTCGGAATCCCGCACGGAAAAAAGCCGTTCCGAACGCAAGTCATAGATTTTGTATGAGTCGCATGACACATTCGAAAATTTCGTACGGAACGCTCCCAGTGTGCGTCGCACGATCAAAGCAAGTATGTGTGTTTACGGTATGTTTTTTAATAGGTCGGGGAAAAACTTTCTTCGTATTTTGCTTGCATAAAATTGAAGAAAAATCTCTTATCTAATCTCCTATTACAAAAAGGATTTATAATTAAAAATTAAAAATTTTGTACAACCGACTTCAATATATATTATTAAGGATAAATCAAAAACTATTGGTCACACCTTGATCAAATTATGGCAATTATATATGGGACCACATGAAAAGCACCAGCTTTCAAATAAAAAAGTGTCATCGAAATCGGTTCACGTAGAACAAAGTTATGAGGTAACACACATAAAAAAATTCCAATCTCATCATACTGTGTGTATGATCATCGGGCATCGTTTATTATGAGGTTTTACCGCCGGGAAAAAATCATCGATTCGGATCTCTTCTGCCAACAAATAATGAGACTCAATCAAGAAATTTAGAATATACGGCCGGAATTGATCAACAGAAAAGGAGTGGTCATTCATCATGATAACGCCAGACCACACACATTTTTGGCCACTCAGCAAAAATTGAGAGAGCTTGGTTGAGAAGTGTTAATGCATCCATCATGTAGTCCTGATCTTGCACTCTCAGATTTTCACCTGTTTCGGTCACTTCAGAATTCTTTGGGCAGTGTTAGGTTAGGTTAGCTACTTGTCGCATTTTTTTAAATCAAAACTCCCAAGATTTCTACAGCAACGGGATTATGTCACTACCTAACTACCTACTAATAATGCTAATAATGCCTATACTAACTACTAATAATGCTATATCTAAATTAGTAAATTGGTTTAATGTTAATAACTTGCATTTAAATAGCACTAAAACGAAATGTATGAAGTTCATGACTCCAAATGTCAGACAATTAAATACTAATGTAATTTTAAATGGGGAGGAACTGAGTCTTGTCGATACCACCATTTTCCTTGGAATAACACTAGACGCGAAGCTTCAATAGAGCCCCCATATATCAAAGTTAGCAAGCAGACTTAGTTCTGCAGCATATGCTGTAAAAAAGATTAGAAATCTTACCAGTGTGGAAACAGCTAGACTTGTTTACTTTAGCTATTTCCATAGCATAATGCCGTATGGTATTTTGCTATGGGGACACGCAACTGACACTGAAATTATATTTGTTTTACAGAAGAGGGCCATAAGAGCAATCTATGATTTAAAACCTTAAGAGTCGCTCAGACAAAAATTTAAGGAAATTAATATATTATCTTTGGCCTCTCAATACATTTATGAAAATGTAATGTACGTACACAAAAATAAAAGTAGTTATACAAAAATAAGTGATATTCATTCTGTAAATACTAGGAACAAACACAAGCTAGTAGTACCAGTTACTCGACTTCACCGAGTCAGTAATTCATTCTTGGGGCGATGTATACGCTTTTACAACAAATTCTCAGAAAATATACAAAATTCGACTTGCTCAAAATTCAAAAACTTAATTAAACATAGTTTGTATAAAAAGGGTTATTATAATATTAAGGAATTTATGGATGATAATATCCCCTGGGAATGAGGTGTTCGCTACCAAGCTATTTCTAATTTGTTTTGTGTGGTTAATTGTGTAACATACATGATTTTAAGCTGTTATTTTAAAAAATGTCCCGCTGGGTTTCTTGCTGGTTCTTCCCAGGACAGAGGTTTTTTTTTCGAACCAGTGGTAATTAAACAAAAGAGTGACTTTCAATAAGTATTATTTATAATCTATATTGAATAAAAAAGTTTCTGTTTCTGTTTCTGTTACCTACAAGATGGCAACAATTTATCTAACAAAATGGCACATATTATAATTAAATGTAATTAAACTTGAATTTGTATATAAAATACGAAGAGACTTTTTTCTCCGACCTAATATGTAATCTTATATGTGTATCTCTTTTCGTATCCTTTCATATTATTTTATTTAATAATTCGTCGAAAGAGTTTATAGACATCCATATTAAAAAAATCTCTGGATAGATAGGATTTTTTTTTTACATAATATTGACTGTCTTGCAATATTAGGGTGTAAAGGGGATGCACCTAGTAACAATGATACAGCAGTCGCAATCAGAAAATCGTCGTCCATATTCGCAGCCAGAATATCTGAACTCAATGGCTAGCGTCTCTCAACTGAGCCTTGTTATTCCAAAGGGAAATAAACGTATGTGTGTGATGTATTTACGGAATCCAGAATTGATATTCCGAATGTGTGTTGCGGCCCTTATTCCGAAGGGAAATAAACGTATGTGTGTGATGTATTCACGAAATCCGAATCGATATTCTGAAACGGCTTTTCGAAACGGAATTCCGAATGTATGTGACCGGCTTTAAACGGGGGTATGCCGCAATAACTGATGTATACTGACACGCGTCTTGTCTCGTCGCAAATTTAGTAATCTGTCGTCGCGGGTCAATCGTGAGGTAAGAAGTTCTGTGTTGCCAACTTTTGAGCGCCCGCTTAACCCGGGGAAAAAAAGAGATTCCTTTTTAGACTTTTGTAATTTTTGAAGTTTAGTTAAACTTCTTTAGGCACGTTGGGCACTTTTTTTTTTCTCGGCAAGTATGACCTAGGAATTTAAGCGAGATTGTGGATAGCATTTTACGAATTTTCGCTTACACACGTTCGGGGCCCCTGTAGCCCGGGGGCCCCGTATCCTTGATACGGCTGATACGGCGGTAACTACGCCCCTGATTCTATTATACATTAGTGTTGCTAATGTACATTACAATATTTATTAAAAGATAAATAAATATGTCATACTTGTATAAATATCAATATAAATATAGATAAAATAATAAATAAATAAAAAAGTCTTAATCTTAAGGTACACAATAACACAACAACATAAGATAATATTCTCAATTAATGATGTAGAAAAAAATTGATGATAATATACTTACCGTTACTATTAGCCATTATCAAAAGTCAAATGTTACAGGTTTTAAGATAGTTGCCTAGCTTGGCAGGAGGATTGGCAACTGCATTTATTTTGCAGACAAACTATGGGGGAGGTCTATGTTCAGCTGTGGATTTGTTAGGCTGTAAATGTATTAATGAACAATACTCGTATCTAAAGCTTAATATGTATATAATTTTTTTAAATGTTTGATATGAATAATATTATCATTACATTTACATATACCTGATATTTAATTAAATCAATTGATATTGTATTAATTGTTATATTGTATTTATGCACAGATACTCATACTTGAATTTTCTTTGTTAAATACCTTGATATAAAAGTGTTCTACATATTTAATATATTAATTTCTTTTAAATATATTATTTTACAGCTTTCTCAAGGAATCAGCTATCCGTAATTGTTGGATAATCGCTACTGGTCGTGATTATAGCTAACCAACAAAACTTAGCAGTGTATGCTCAAAACATTTTGAGCCTCATTGTTTTAGGCAGACTAAATATGTAACATTGCTTAATTTATATAATTTATAATATAATTAAGATATATTTTTAAAATGTTATAATTTATTGTTGTATCCTGTTGTTTCTCCTTAAGTGATATAAGTTTGACCTTGTGGGTAGTTATGATTTTTGACATTGTTCTGTATGTATTAAAAATTGACTAGCATTGCTTAATTTATTTATGGTTCTTGACATTTTATTTTCAAATGCTGACATTCTGTATTATTATGACTTGTAATAATTTTATTGTAATTTATATTTATTTGATTTTCATTGTGTAATTTAATTGCATGACAAAGACAAAATATTTACTTATAGATAGATTGATTAAACATGAATCCTCATTTACAAATGTAGGAACTTTATCTGTACTACCATGTTTTATGCAAATAAAGATTTAAATAAAATAAATAAATAAATAATTTTAAGTCCTGACCTAAATATACAAATAAATAATTTATTATGCAATAATATTTGTAAAACTGACTCTGGGAATGCCTACCAATGAGAAATTTAGTCCAACCTTTGTAATCGCTTTTATAAATTAAGAAATAAAAGTAATAATTATGATAATTTCCATTTAATTGACATAAATAATGTAATAAAGATGTTTTTGACAAGAAATAGGTATTACCTATCTAAGTATAATTTAGGAGTTGTACCTTATTATTTATACCACTAAAATATATTATATACAAGGCATATATATATACTCCCTTCTAATCCGATTCTAACAACCAGCATTCAAGAATTTCTGCCATGCAAAAGTATAAATCAAGTTTATAAATGCATATTTTTGAGAAATTCTAAAGCTACACAAACCAAGAATTACAACAAATGCTCTAGAAAGAAGACAAAAATTTTGATGATTTTGTTTTTTGTTATGTGATGAAAAATTAATAAATAAACGTTTGTTTATTTAAATTTTATTGAATTATATTTAATATATAATAGTGTTTTCATTTGTTTTACTTAATGTAACATTGTTAATACTTCTATATGTTGTGTAAGTACACAAAATTTAGTTCTTTTTCCGTTTTAAATTTCAATATATTTTCATTTAAATAGAATATATATCTTTGCAGTCTATCAAAAGTCCACTGCTAAACATAAACATGAACATAGTTATTTGCCATAGTTGCAACGCTTGGCAAGCGAGTTGCAACCACTGTTTTTTTTTATTTAGCTGTTATTAGGAAAATGCTGCTGTTTATCTTATTTGTTGTTTCCCTATGTCGCCTCTTACACCACCCATGGAATGATATGAGGTAGCAGATAATCTTACACTGCATGGTAAATTAAAATAGAATATTATAAAACATTCGTTTTTATTTTATATACCAACATATTACAAAAATAAACCATTTGTTGATGCTTTACAACGTATATTAACTAAAACATTTTACCACCTCAACCATTAGGTAACATGATTTAATCACCTAACCATAAGTAAGTCACCTAAAAAAGACCTTCCCCTAGATATCCTCATAGGATGACTTTTGCCATAGTTGCCACGCCTGCGTGAAAATATGCTTTATACTGGTTGGCCACCGCAGTTTTTTATTATTTTAAGTTTTCATCAGGAAAGTGCTGCTGCCCCATCTGTTGTATTATTGCTTACGACGCGGGGTAGTATCATCCCGTGTATAGACAAATTCTTTTACACCGTTTCCACCCTTAGTTTTTAGTTACAGAATGTATTTTCAAGAGAAATGAATTAATCATCTGAATTATAAAAGAACATTTTTTTATAGTAATAAATAAGTTTGTTGTATGAATTTAAGTGCTGTGAATATAAATAAACCTATAACGGGGGAAATGGAACATTATCTGGTAACCCAGGGAAAGTACCTCCCGCCTATTTCTATCTCAAAAGCATACGCGAATGCTTTATCTAGTCAATCCTCTATCTACGTGAATACCCCCCGATTTTTATGTGTTTATTTTCTGCTGTTAAAATAAAAAAAAAAAACATAAAAAGTGGTGATCCGCCTCCAAAAAAAAAAAACAAAAAAGAAATGCATTGTTAATTTATTTTAATATGAATCTAAATTGCGCAGATTCTTATAATAATTTTAAAGGTAACAGATCATTGCTGGCCAAAGTAAAGAGCAATAACAGATATACATGTTTATGGGAAAATATATATTGATTAAAAATAAATTTGTTTTTTCCTGAATTTCTCAAAAGTACTATATTTTTGCATCGGTTTTGGGAAAAATACTATATTTGTTAAAAAAAAGGTGACAGCCCTAGCTCCGATGATGTGAACTTTAATAATGAGTCTACATAGGCGCATTCGGATACTATTGTCATCGATTGTCTTCTAGCTCAAGTTGCCGTCGAAATTACCTAAAATCTTCATTATGTGACGCATTAACAAATTGCCAAGAAATTTTAAACAAATAAGTATATTTTTTATTATAATTTACAACGGCAAAAGTCAAATAGTACGAGACCATCACAAAAAAAGTCTTTGTCTTCTCTCGATTATATAGCTTATCTATGTTTGTCTTTGACTTTTGCGGTAGCGTAGCGTCGGTAGAAGTACGGTTTTGTGGTTAACAATTGTCAAAATAAATTTTACGGCGCATGATATTACGAACGTAGATTTAGTTTTAATATAAATCTCTAAAACATGGCAGATAAATACGATAAAAATGGTTTTAATAGTGGTGATTTTAAACGAAATTCTAATCAAGATAAGCCAGAAAATGAACGGGATCAAGATGGCGAGGAAGGGCCTCATGTTAATGAAAAAGCCGGCGAATATATGCGAGAATTGTTAAGTGAAAAAATTAAGTTAAGTAACGGAAAGTTTCCGTTATCGACAAGACTTCTTGATCAAGGTTTTACATGTGGTTTAATTTTTATCGCTATATTTTGATTTTCGTTGTTAGTTTTAACGATTTATTAGTAATAATTAGTCCACCTTACTATTTCTTGTATTCACAGAGGTGACTAAAGTGCAGGCAAATGGGAGAGTTCCGACTAGAGACTCCAAATACGTCGATGTCTATAAAGAGAAACCAGTTAAGGTCATTGTCAAAGTATTGGTACCTGTAAAAGAACATCCAAAGGTAAGACCCTTGTTTTTCTGTAGAATTTGTGAACAATGTAACCTAACTCATCGACCCTTGAATTTTCATTTTATACCATTTCCTTTTATAAACATTGAAAATGTTTAAATTTTGTTTACCATTTCCCTATACTTATCTATGTTTATATTTTATATATTTTTACTTCGTAGTTTAAAAATATAAGAACTTGGTACTTTTAATCACTGGGGTGTAAGTGTAATAACTTCTACTTCTAATGTTAACCTCACCTGCATATTACATTTAAAGCGACAGTAGCCTAATGGTTAAGGGTGTGTCTGCAAGATTGAAAAGTAGTGGGTTCAGAATCCACTTTTAGTCTACAATGGTGAACCACTCTTAATATGAGCATTTGAAACTTACATATAGTGATAAATGAAAGAATTTGTAATGCTTATAGCATTCTAGTATTCCTTTATCGTAAAAACAAAATTGGGACGCTGGTCAGTAAACAGTGGCATTATATCCATTGAAAAATGTTAATACAAATCCTACATACTAGTGATGGGGACTAGCTTTATCAATGTGATGATATTGGTTCATCTGTTTAGTTAAATATTGGGAAGAGTCTTGTTATTTTAGTATTTTAGTCAGTGCATTCATGAAAAGGCCTATTTGCAGCATTAGATTTGGAGAAACTGGTATGGGTAGAAGTTGTAGTACAACCTCTTAATTTGGGAGAAACCTTTGATAAGGTTTAAAAACAGTGATTTTGAAATAATCATGCTAAAATATAGCATCTAATCTATGAATACCAGGCCATTAAAGTGTGTTCCTCTACAAGCTATAAATTTGCAAATCAATATTTATATGTCAATTATAAAGAAATAAGCACTTATAATAATTGAATATTATGTACTAAAGAATTAAAATAAGATGTTATTATTATTGAAGTCAAAAACTTCGTTAGAATTGTGATTTGAAACTCGATAAAACAAAAAAGCAACACTAAAAGGAGACAAACATATACATCATATACATAGAATGAGAAAGAATACAGTATACAGTGTTTCTGTTATTAGAATAGAATAAAATGATTTTTTATTCAATATTGATTATTACATAATACTTATTGAAAGTCATTTTTTATTTACCACTGGTTCGGAAAATACCTCTGTCCTGGGAAGAACCAGCAAGAAACCCAGTGGGACATTTTTTTTAAACATATTTCACTTAATAATTTTGTTTATACAATTTTTAAATGAATTTTCATAGAACCAGCATGGTGGCGACCACCTTATTCCCAGGGGTTATTTGCATTCATGTATTCCTTGATATTATAATAACCCTTTTTGTACAGTTTTTCTTTAATAAAACTTTTAAACTTGTTTATTGATAAACTTTGAACATGTTCTGGGATTTTGTTGTAAAAGTGTATACATTGCCCCATAAATGAATTACTGATTCTGTAGAGTCTAGTAACTGGCATTACATACTTATGTTTGTTCCTAGTGTTTAAAAGTATGAACATCCTTATTAAAGCTATTTATGTTTTTATGTACATACATTACATTTTCATAAATATATTGCGATGCCAAAGTTAATATGTTTATTTCTTTAAATTTTTCCCTGAGGAACTCTTTAACATTTAGGTTATAAATCACCCGTACGCCTCTCTTTTGCAAAACAAATATGGCTTCAATATCAGTCGCATCACCCCATAGCAAAATTCCATAAGACATGTATGAAGGTAACTAAAATACGCTAATCTAGCTGTCTCAAGATCTGTGAGACTTCTAATCTTTCTTACAGCATATGCTGCAGAACTTAGTCTGCTTGCTAATTTAAATATATGGGGGCCCCATTGAAGTTTCGCGTCAATAGTAATACCAAGAAAAACAGTGGTATCCACAAGACTCAACTCCTCCCCATTTAAGAGCACATTGGCATTCAAATGTTTTACATTAGGTATTTTAAATTTAATACAATTTGTCTTATTACTGTTTAAGAGCAAATTGTTGGCGTTAAACCAATGTACTAATTTCGTATAGAGCTTGTGCATGTGATTATGCATGTGATCTATGAGCAGCAATGATTAAGAATGAAATTGGTTGATTAGAAAATGTTTGAGTACTTACGATGATGGAATTGATAACTTGTAGTCTGTATAACGTGCAATGTAGAATATAATGTAAAATAACTTTTAAATTTGGTAACAATGTTTGTAATAAATAAACCCCACAATTATCCTACTCCCGATACTCTGCATTCATCTCATTCTCTCGAAGTTTAGTTTTTTGAAGGGTTCACTTTCACAGTGTGTGAAATGCACACATGTTTTTTTAAATGTTATGTAATTTATAGCTACTGAAAATCAAAAGTTTTTATTGAATTTAGGCTTGCTTAAAGCTCTTATGAACTTTAGAATCTACACTCATCCTGTAATTCATGGCAGACTTTTGGACTAAAAAACTTAAATAATAAAGTGACCTCTTTATATTTGTGTATTATTTAAGCAATATTTATGTTTCTTTATTTATTTTCATGATAGTTCAACTTTGTCGGCAAGCTGCTTGGTCCTAAAGGTAACACAATGAAACAGTTACAAGAAGAGACCATGTGTAAAATGGCAGTGCTAGGACGAGGATCAGTAAGAGATAGGTATATATTTTCAAAGTGTTATTTTATATTATTGCAGAATAAATATTTTTTGCACTCTTAGCCCTCTAAGTATGCACCTGTAACCCTCTTTATTTCGAATTGGATGCAGGTTGTAAATGGGTTGCAAGTTGCAATCACATAACATCAGGAGGACTGTAAGCTTTTTTGTCATTTTCTAGTCATAAAATCAGTCTAGGATATAACAGAAGTTATACTAAAATCTTGTGGAAACTGCTCAGAGCTAAATTTCGCAAGACTTGAAAAATATTTTCTATTTTTAATTTAGATTGCTTAATTTCTCTAATGTATCAATGGATCAGTAATCTGGTGAATACAGTGTAGGATGTAGTGTAGTGAGGACCTGGTGAATAGATTATGTCCTGCGGGAAGTCAAGAAATGCTACCAAGACTGGGTTAGGGCCATATTTCGTGGTTGTCTTTGGGGAGTTTTTGTAGTACAGTTTAAGTATCTACATCTATCCTTGATTAAGAATCTAAATGCAGATGTGTTGGCACCCCTGAGGACTAAGATGGAATTCCTCATATACAGTAAAAAGGGTTTACGGTTCTCTACACTCACCATACACAGCAGCATTGAGCTGCTATTTTATGCTGGTATTCTGCTGATGGTAAGTGGATGCTGTGGCCCATAGACATCTATCTACATTTAACCTCAATTAAGAATCAAAATGCAGATGCGTTGTCACCCCTGAGGACTAGGTGGAATGCCTCGTTTCCAATAAGAAGGGCCTCGGGTTCTCTACACTCACCATACGAAACACAGCAGCATTGAGCTGCTATTTTATGGTGGTATTCTGTGAGAGTGTAGTCCTAACCCGGTCGAGTCGACCCATTCGTGCTACAACTAATATAGCTGCAGCGTGGCTCTACCACGTAAATAAAATTCTGTAAGAATGCCTTAGATGTATTAGTTACATAACAAGCAATTTTACCTCATAAAGCTATAAATTAAATATTACATTCACATTTCTTTGATGTGGAGGTCTTTAGTACGATGGGCCAGACTATCTCTATTAAATCAAACTTATATTACAGACAGAAAGAGGAAGAGCTCCGAAATTCTTTGGATCCAAAATATGCACATTTATCAGATGAATTACATGTGGAGATATCTGCATTGGCACCACCTGCAGAGGCTCATGCAAGAATTGCTTATGCTCTTGCAGAAGTCAAGAAGTACCTCATACCTGACACCAACGATATGATTAGGCATAATCAGATGCGGGACATGGGTGACAGAGGTGAGCTTTAGAATTAATTGTCTTGTGATTTTCGAAATATTTATAAAGACATTGTTATCCTTATAAGATAATTTCATATTATTTACTAGCTTTCACTCGCAACTTTGAACTTAAACAAAAAACCTGCAAATCTGTAAGTAGTTTTTTGGTATGTGCGAGTACAAGAAAGCTAGTGTTAAAAAACTTTTTATCTCTTTATTTATATTGTAAAATGGTGTTGTAAAAAAAAATTAAATATCAATTTAGCATCAATGTTTTAAGAGATGGAAGCTGAAGTGTAAAGACTTATTTTTATATGTAATTGAGAACTAAAATGTTTTTTTTTAAGATTTCTTTATCTCCTATTTATAAGATAATCATGAAAACATTTATACCATTCTTGCAGTTTTTGAAAATCATCATCATCATCATCACTACAGCCCTTCATAGTCCACTGTTGAACATAGGCCTCCTGAGCCACCTGCATCTATTGACTTCCTGCATGTCTTACCAGGTCGTCACTCCATCTAGTGGGGGGCCGCACCACACTTCGCTTACCGGTACGAGGCTGCCACTAGAGGACCTTTCTTCCCAATCGGTTGTCGGTTCTTCGAGCTATATGGTCGGCCCATTGCCACTTCAGCTTACTAATCTGCTGGGCTATCTCGGTCACTCTGGTTCTACTGCGGATATCCTCATTTCTAAGTTTGTCACGCAGAGAAACTCCGAGCATAGCCCTCTCCATAGCTCGCTGAGCGACCTTGAGCTTCCTCATCCGGCCAGTAGTAAAGTACCATGTCTCAGTTCCATAGGTCATCACTGGCAACACGCACTGGTTGTACAGTTATTGAAAATACAAGTAAATATATGAGTAAATACGAGTAAAATCCATCTTATCAGAAAAGAAATTTAAACTTTAAAATTTTTGTTTAGCGGAAATTATTGCTTAGATTTATAAACAAATTAAATTATTTTTCTGATTACGTATGATGGATGAATTTTTGATATATTTGAAGTCTATATTATACAAAAGTGTAGCGGATATGTGATACTTGCATAAGGTATCTTCACTCACAGTGCATAACTATTAGAGTATTTAATGGATGATGATGAACTTGAAGAAAAATATTACCTTTAATTAATAAAAGTTAAGATAGATAATATACATTACCCCCATATACCCCCCATGAGCGACGATACAAAGAAACGGCCCCCAGTCCCCGGCGGCCCCGCTATTCCTAAAGCAGATGTGCGGTGGTCTTGTTCTTCAAGAAAGGCGACAACGCTCTCTTGAAGAACTACAGACCGATTTCCCTTCTGAGCCGCGTCTACGTGCTGTTTTCGAGGGTCAATACGAATCGTCTCGCATGCAGACTCGACGACTTCCAGCCTCCCGAACAAGCCGGTTTCCGAAAAGGCTTTAGCACCATAGACCACATACATACCCTTCGGCAAATTGTACAGAAGACCGACGAGTACAATCTGCCACTTTGCCTTGCGTATGTGGACTATGAGAAAGCCTTTGATTCCGTCGAAATTTGGGCGGTGCTGCAGTCCCTTCAGCGGTGCCAAGTGGACTGTCGGTATATCGAGGTGCTGAAGTGTTTGTACAGTAGGGCTACGATGGCTATCCGAGTACAGAACCAGAGTACGAAACCTATCCAACTGCAGAGAGGTGTAAGACAGGGTGACGTAATATCCCAGAAACTCTTCACTGCTGCATTGGAAGACGTTTTCAAGCTACTGGACTGGAAAGGATACGGTATTAACATCAATGGCGAGTACATCACTCACCTTCGATTTGCCGGCGATATAGTCCTTATGGCAGAATCGCTGGAGGACCTAAGCACTATGCTCAATGACCTCAATAGTGTCTCCCAACGGATAGGTCTCAAGATGAACATGGACAAAACAAAAATCATGTTTAATGTCCATATCACACCTATGCCGGTAGTTGTTGGGAGCACTAAGCTCAATGTTGTTGACGAATATGTTTACCTGGGACAAATAGTCCGACTAGGTAAGTCCAACTTCGACCGAGAGGTCAATCGACGGATTCTACTCGGCTGGGCAGCGTTCGGGAGATTACGACCCATCTTCTCGTCAGGCATACCTCAAAACCACAAAACTAAATTGTACAACCAGTGCGTGTTGCCAGTGATGACATACGGAACTGAGACGTGGTCCTTCACTGCTGGCCGTATGAGGAAGCTCAAGGTCGCTCAGCGAGCTATGGAGAGGGCTATGCTCGGGGTTTCTCTGCGTGATAAACTTAGAAATGAAGATATCTGCAGTAGAACCAGAGTAACCGACATAGCCCAAAGGATTAGTAAGCTGAAGTGGCAATGGGCCGGCCATATAGCTCGAAGAACCGACAACCGATGGGGAAGAAAGGTTCTCGAGTGGCAGCCTCGTACTGGCAGGCGAAGTGTAGGGCGTCCCCCCACTAGATGGAGTGACGACCTGGTAAGACATGCAGGAAGTCAATGGATGCAGGTGGCTCGGGACCGTTCTTTGTGGCATTCCGTGGGGGAGGCCTATGTTCAGCAGTGGACTTGTGAATGGCTGTAATGAATGAATGAAAAAAGATAGATAAGGACAATGTGGCGATGTTTTATTGTGATTAAACAACTCGTGGTGGCAATAAAGAGTACATCATCGTCATCAATACAGCTCATCAAAAGACCACTGCTGAACATATGCATCATAGGCTATCTATGGGTATTTTTGAAGATACGAATAAATATATTCGAGATAATACGAATAAATATATAAATTAGTAGTAAGTATATTTTGAATATACGAATAAATAAAGCTACTTTTATTTACATATATACATATATACAGGGTGTCCAGTAAATAGCACGACATACTGCAGGGGGTGATAGCTAGGGTCACTACCTATCAATACAACACAATATATGTTCAGCAAAATCTTACGGATTTACAGTTTTACAAAATTTTCCGAAATACCGAAAAATCTCTACCTTGAAACAGATTTTTAAGCATCTCGTAATGAAAAAAATCCTTTTCTAGTACTTTTTTTTACATCAAATTATTCGTGAATAGTTATTTTACTCATTGATAAGTCTTTTTTCTATCTAAGACAAGAATGTTTTCAAGAAATACTATTTTTTGTTTAAATTTGCACAGAACTATTTTCTTATCACTTAAGTTTAACCTACAGTAGTGAAAAAAAAATGTATGTGGCAGTTTTGTACAACAAACTTAAAAAATAGCTTGTTTAATGGTGATTTAGGAAAGATACAATACTAGTGCATTTTCATTAAAAAAATACAAAAAAATGCTATTTTAGTTCCAGAGAAGCTGATTTTGTTGAAAATGTAATTAACGTAATTTTGACAAAAACCACTATGAGAATAAGTAATAGCTGCTCATTTACGCGAATTATTATAAAACTAGTTGTGACACGTAAAATGCGACATGCACGCGTAATGACTAAAGGTTTTTACCTGCTCACCGACCGACCCGACCCGACCGGTTCTGTCTAACAAAAGAAGCGCATGTGCTATCCCGCTCTTTCTTGCATTGTGATTTTATGTCTCACTCTCAACCTTATTTGCGACACTTGTCAGTACGCTACCTTAAACCGTGCGCAACGCATCTCTGTGTTCACAAATGATTGTTTCGTACTGACGACTGTTTTGTGCCTAGGACCCCGGACTTTGTTTGCCTTACGATTTGGATTTTTTATTGTGATCACTACGACGACTTGGCGACCACCTGGACTTTTGTGTTTTATAACATGGCCAACCGCCGCGTTTTTCCTGGTTATACGCAGCGAGAGTATGCTGAGATGCACCTTATTTACGGAGAAGCTGGCCAAAGTTCCCGAGCTGCTGCCACCCTCTACAGGGAAAGGTTTTCCGATAGGAGACATCCACACCATGAAATGTTTACCAGAGTGCATAACTCCTACATGGAAGGCAGACTCCCTGGTCAACGTGACGGTGGACGGCCTCAAGTTGTTGACGAAGACATAGTGCTTCAGGAACGAGAACAAGACCCGACAACTTCGGTTAGGGCGATACAACGGCGCACAGGGATACCGAAGTCCACTGTTCATTCAGTACTTAAGAGGTATGGATACCATCCATTTCACGTACGACGCGTGCAAACTCTTTTAACTAGAGACTATCTGCCGAGAGTTCAATTGTGCCGCCGCATGCTTGAAATGCATCGGGAGGACCCAAACTTTTTTAATAAGGTGTTATGGAGTGATGAGTCTGCCTGCAGAAAGGACGGCTACTTGAATTTGCATAATTTACATAGTTGGCAATTAGAAAATCCGTATGTGTCAAGAGAAGACAGGTCCCAGTACCAATTCAAATTAAATTTATGGTGTGGGATTTTTAATGGCCAGATTGTGGGTCCCGTCGAGCTTCCACCTACATTAAATGCCAATAATTACTTGGAGTTTTTACGAGAAACCCTACCCACGCTCCTTGAAAATGTTCCGAGTGAGCTAAGAGAGGTGATGTGGCTTCAAAATGAAGGGTGCCCTGCTCATTATGGCTGGAAGTAAGAGCCTACTTAGATGAAACTTATCCAGGCAGGTGGATTGGGCGACTGGGACCGATATTATGGCCACCTAGGTCTCCGGACCTAAACCCCTGGATTTTTTTATTGGGGTGCCATGAAGGACAAAGTCTATGAAAACCGATCCAAAATGACAATGAATTGAGAGCAAGGTTAACATTGCAGCAAGAAAAATATCGGAAATAAGCCTGAGAAGACTTAAAAGCTCATTTTTAAGAAGATGCCGAGCGTGTATTAGGGCACAAGGGAAGCAATTTGAGCATTTATTGTAATTTATTTAGATAAATGTTTATTAAAGTTAACTCCTCTGTTTTTTTTACTATCACCTTATCCTTCAAGATGTCATTTACAGACCGGCCGGCCGGTCGGCTGTAGATTAATTATTATGTAATTCGAACCGTAGTACGACCTTACAACGATTCGAATTCAAAGTCACATTACTTGCATTTAAAATAAAATGCTCTTATTAACTAAAATAGCTTATTTTTTTGTATTTTTTTAATGAAAATGCACTAGTATTGTATCTTTCCAAAATCACCATTAAACAAGCTATTTTTTAAGTTTGTTGTACAAAACTGCCACATACATTTTTTTTTCACCACTGTAGGTTAAACTTAAGTGATAAGAAAATAGTTCTGTGCAAATTTAAACAAAAAATAGTATTTCTTGAAAACTTTCTTGTCTTTGATAGAAAAAAGACTTATCAATGAGTGAAGTAACTATTCACGAATAATTTGATGTAAAAAAAAGTACTAGAAAAGGATTTTTTCACTACGAGATGCTTAAAAATCTGTTTCAAGGTAGAGATTTTTCGGTATTTCGGAAAATTTTGTAAAACTGTAAATCCGTAAGATTTTGCTGAACATATATTGTGTTGTATTGATAGGTAGTGACCCTAGCTATCACCCCCTGCAGTATGTCGTGCTATTTACTGGACATCCTGTATATATATATATATATATATATATATACATAATTATCCCAAATTGAATGTGATTTATGGGCAACAACCTTTTTGCCTACCGATCGAACCCTACGAATGTGTGCGTGCGCAGTAAAATCAGTTAAAATAATGCATTACCACGCATTTTGAATTTAAAAGATAAAAAGGACAGACAGAGATAGATTTTTTTTTATTTTTTTTTCTTCACCTTTTGCCTTTATTACTTATTCTGAACCTTCTCTGCAAATTTGGTCAGTTATATATACATATATACATGTATAAATGTATACATTTACTACCTCCAGAGCTTCCAACTTTTGCTTATAAACAAATTGCTGGATTTTGGGTCTGGATTTCCTGTACTCGGTCCCGTGTCTTTAACTCTACATCTTAGGGTAACATCAATTTTAATTGCACAAGCGTTATATCGGACTAGGATAGCCTAGGAATGGGCTTATGTCACATTCAACAGATAATTTCCGACAGGATTCGATATTTTGAAAGCTAACAAAAGATGACGGTTGTTGTAGATGCCGGGCCGGGACCGGGGCCAGGGCGTCGCCCTTTGCTTGAAGGGCCTGATGGGAGACACAAGAACATAATGTACAGCGCGTGCACCGTTACCAAGCGCTCCTTCTCCTACCGGGATCCCATACATAGTAATGAGCCAGAAGGTAAAGCTCAATGAATTATGGCTGATTTTGTATTTGTCTAAATCTAAAGTCGTGAATCATAGTAATGGATTATTATGATAATATATTGATTATAATATCTAACACATATTATGGATTCCAAGGCTTACTCCTATAATAAGTTAAAAAATATTTATACACATTTAAAATATGTACATGCCTTGTATTTTATTTATAAAGATATATATGTTCCGGTTTACATTTTTTTATCGATAGCTTATTGATACTTTTTGCTTTGCTTTGTGTATGGTTAATCGCCTTTTTTAAATCGATTTAACATTGTCCACCTCTAGACACGCTAAACTGTAAGCTGTCACCTGCACCATGCTACAACGCAAATACTATAATTAAAGTTATTTGGTGGTCACAATGTGGGTAGATGAAAAAGAAAAAGAAACTACATGTAATTATAAAGTATTATACACTGTAAAATGAATTTCTTTGCAGGTGTGCGTCCTCCTCCTCCGCCACGGATGCCGCAGCCACCGCCACCGATGCGTGCGCCTCCTGCTAAGACCAAGGTGCTGAGTATATTGGACAGAGCTCGCTCGGCTATGGAGACTTCATACGCATATGATGATGCGTATGCTGCGCCTGAGCCTCCGGTTGGTATATTATTTTTAGTTACAGTTTTCACAATGCTCAGCTAAAATTTCTAGGTTTGATGGGCTTTGAACCTTTAAATTATAATTTTTTTCCAGTATATTTCACATAATTGAGAGTTTGATAGATGTAGGGCCTCACTACCGTGTTGGTGTAGTAGTTGCAAACGCGATTGTCGATCATGAGGTTTTCTTTTCTATCTTAGAGTAAGTTATATTAAGTACAGATGTTGAGTTGTGCCCGGTAAGTCGAGAAGAGTATGTTTTTGCAGTTGCGATGACTTTCGAGTCGAGGCTGCATCAATGCGAGTATATAACTTATTTCATTATATAGAAAAAGCGTGTGGTCAGCTGCCTTGAGTATTCCTTCAGGCGCTGCAACCAGCCATTTAGAGGAAAATAGGTGTTAGAAATTATCGTAAGCTCTATTTTCCACAAAGCGATTGGTCAACTGAAGGAATATACATATACTCATCAAAATAATTTATGAATATACGAGGTCTGTTCAAAAAGTATCGCGAATTTTGAATTTCCGCGGGCTACGTATATTTGATTTTTGATTTTTGTAGCCTTATGTTGGTACTCATGTCCCTTACTTATGCTGACAAGGTCGGCCATTTTGAATGTTTAGTTAATTTTTGACAGCTGTTTTGCTTGGATGTGTTTTGGCTCGTCTTCGATTTTTGCCTATTCCAAAAAATGGATCAAAGAACCTGTATTAAATTTTGTGTCAAAAACAAAATAAAGTGCGCGAACGCATTCCGAATGTTGACTGTGGCATATGGTGAAGTTACCTTGGACCAAAGCAACTTTTATCGGTGGTACAAAATGTTCTCAGAGGGCCGAGAAGATGTGAACGACGAACAGCGTGCCGGACGCCCGAGCACGTCAACAACAGACGATAACATTGATAAAGTGAAGAAAATATTATTGGCCAATCGTCGAATCACCGTTAGAGAAGTTGCTGAGGACCTAAACATATCGATTGGCTCGTGCCATTCGATTGTAAGTAATGATTTGGGCATGAGTCAGGTCGCTGCGAAATTCGTGCCAAAATTGCTCAATTTCCACCAAAAACACCATCGCGTTAACATTGCTCAGGAGATGTTGGACTCGGTCCGTGACGACCCAAATGTGCTCCAGAGGGTCATAACTGGTGACGAATCATGGGTTTATGGTTATGACGTGGAAACCAAAGCTTTGCATCCCAATGGAAGCTGCCGCATGAGCCAAGACCGAAAAAAGCGCGCCAAGTTCGGTCGAACGTGAAGGTTTTGCTCACAGTTTTCTTCGATTGCAGGGGCGTGGTGCATCATGAGTTCTTGCCACAGGGTAGTACGGTCAATAAGGAATAATACCTGCAAGTTATGCGCAATTTGCGCAAAGCAATCCGCCAGAAACGCCCGGATTTGTGGAAGAACAAAAACTGGCTTTTGCACCATGATAACGCCCCTGCTCACAAATCGTTGCCTGTGCGCGAAAATTCCAAAAACAACACAGTAATGGTCCCACAGCCACCGTATTCCCCAGACCTGGCCCCCTGTGACTTTTCCCAAAACTGAAGAGGCCCATGAAAGCACGATGCTACGCCACGATTGAGGAGATAAAGACGGCATCGAAGGAGGAGCTGAAGAAGATCACGAAAAATGATTTTTTTAAGTGCTTCGAGGATTGGAAAAAACGTTGGCATAAGTGCATTATATCCGAGGGGGATTACTTTGAAGGAGACAAATTAGATATTCATGAATAAATAAATACTTTTTGAAAAAATACAAAATTCGCGATACTTTTTGAACAGACCTCGTATTTGTGAACCTTGTTAATTCGTTATAGAATTAATGAAATGTACGATTTTTTTTCTTTCTTTTTTCTTTTAAAAAACGTTACCACCCTAGGATTTTCTCCTGTATCGTGGAGGCAGTTTACAAACACAAATTGCACAAGGATAAACATCCAGACACGGAACAATTATTTGTAGGCCATACAAATATTTTTTCCGTGCGGGATTCGAACCCGCGGCGCCCAGCGCAGCAACTCATTGTTAAGCCACGAAGCCGTCATTTTGTTGTGCGTTCTATTAAGAAAGGTGTATACCAATTTGTTTTTTTTTTAATATTAAGTAAAGACGTAAATATTTTCCCGAAGTTCAATAAGAAGTTGTTTGTAGAAGACAGTCGCACACACAGTCTCTTCAAAACTAGGCTGTGGTCGTTTGTTGAAAAATAGTTTTTTTTTTAAACTGATGTGACAAAGGAACTTACAGTCCACCTGACATGGACACTTGCAGTCAACTCTAAAACAAAAAATGCTAAAAGATGTGTTGTCTGAGGACTAAGTACGATTGCTTCAGACCTGTAATTATACTGGCTTTCTACAACCTTTATATTCTGGGACACAGCAGAGCAAGCACTGCTATTTGGTGTCACAAATAGTAGGGTGATTGTACATGTATATTTATATATATACAGGCTAAATTTATTTACTATACATATTGACGATCCTGATATTATGTCATAACATGTTGTTTATAATATGTATAACTTTATTATTGACAAAAACGGTTGAAAAGACAAAATTCTAAAAATTTGTATTTTAATTTTTATTAAAATATATAGGCTATAGTATACGGGTAGTTGGTTGGTACCTAAAGGTATGTATGCTACATATGAAAGTGGTAGTTAAGTGGTGGCTAGGCAGAAAATGTGTATAGAAAAGCACCTATAGAAAAGCTAGCTCTTACTTTTTTTTTATAGACTTAAGAGTGACAAATGAGCACACAGTCCATCTGATGGTAAGTGGATGGTGACCCATAGACATCTACATCTATACTCAATTAAGAATCAAAATATAAATGCGTTCTCACCCTGAGGACTAAGATGAAATGCCTCGTAAAGTAAGAAGGGTTCCGGTTTTCTACACTCACCATACGAAACACAGCAGCGCTAAGCTGCTATTTTACACTGAAATTCTTTGAGAGCGTGGTCCTTCCCCGATCGAGCCGACCAAAAGAAAGTTCACCGTTAACGTGTTACATGACGTTGAGTTGTCGTGCAACAGGTGCGCGGTCCGCCGCGCGGGGCGCCGCCGCCCGAGGAGTTCTACTACGACCGCGCGCCGGAGCGGTTCTACGAGGACGACGGCTACGGCTACAAGGAGGAGCCGCGCGAGTTCAAGCCGTCGCGAGACGTCGGCACGCGCCGCCCCGGCCCGCCGCCGCAGCGCCACTTCGCCCGCCCGGCGCCCTATGGACGCGCGCCCAAGTACGTACGTCATTCGTTCATTCATTTATTCCTTCATTCAGTCATCCATTGATTCACTAATTAATTCATTTGTTCATTCATTCATTCATCCGATCATTAATTAATTAATTAATTCATCCAATCATCCATTAATTCATTTGTTCATTCATTCATTCATTCACCCAATCATTCATTTGTTCATTCATCCAATCATTCATTCATTCATTATTTCATTCATCCAAACATTCATTAATTAATTAATTTGTTCATTCATTCATTAACTCATACATTCATCCGTCCATTCATTCGTACTGTTATACCCCTACCTAGTACATAATATTGCAGACCACCCCAGAAACATTACCGTTACAGCCTATTAAAGTCTTCTGCTGAACATAGGCTTCTCCCATAAATTGCCTAATAGGGGAGATATTTGCCATAGTTGCCACGCTTGACAAGCAGGTTGGCAACTGCAGTTTTTTTTAATTTAGTTGTTATTAGGAAGACGCTACTGCCCATCTGATTTGTTTCCTTCTGTCGCCTCTTACGACACCCACGGGATGATGTGGGGTAGTGGACATTCTTACACCGTCAACCGTGTAGTCGCGGTATAAGAATATCCTCCACCTCATTTCATCCCAGAAACATTGCTTAGTAGTAAATACCACTTGAGTGGTCTAGATACTAAAATGCTGATGCACTTTTCTAGTCATTGTTTGTGAACAAAGTAGAAGATTCCCATCATCGGGACCACAGTCAGTCGAGACCTAACATCCATCGCCTATGGGCATCCCTCGTTTTCTTAAATATTATTTGGAATTTATAATCTAATAAATGGAGTACCATTCCTCAAGCTCTTTTTAAGGAAGCATTTATAAAACCCCGACTAACGGTACATTCATACATTCATTTGTATGTTAATTCATGCATTTCCTTTAATCATTCGATAATAAAAAAAAAAATATTACAACGTATTAAAACCAACGCTGAATGTCTACTGTAGCCTTAAGCAACTTTAGCAATTAAAATATTTGTACGAGATAAGTTAGGAATCGGTCAAAGGTAACAATATATTGGTTTGTTGATTACCAGCAGGCCTATTTGCTAACTTTTTAGATATAATAATAGTAACTTAGGCTTGCTATATAGCTTTTCTATAAGAGCTACCTCTGCTCATTAAACATTTTCATGAGCAAAGGTAGCATGAGGTCCTGAGTTCGAATCCCGGGTTGGGCCAAAAAATCAGTTATCGAGTTTTTCCTTCAAGAAACTGTAGCGGTGGTAAGGTAAGTTGGCGGTGTCTCACCCCCGTGCCTCGGAAAGCACGTAAAGCTGTTGGTCCTGCGCCTGATATCTCTCCGGTCGTGTCGGCTTACCGTCCCATCGGACTATGAGAGTGAGGGAATAAAGAGTGCACCTGTACTTGCGCATACACTCGGGCACTATAATCCTGTCCTGCGCCGATGGCTAGTCTCCGTTGAGACTGGCCGCCGTGATCGAAATTCGGTCTGGAGTACATTATTAGTGTGACTTATAGACAATGAGTATGAATCTTGTGCTGAGATCTTCTCAGCATCCAAAAACATACATTAGAAGCCGAAACGTATGATGTTGAGCACAGAAGCACACCAATTATTGCAGCCCAGATAATTGTAACAATACGAGAATTGTGATGAAAGAGTTCACCCAACTGTGGGTTTAAATATTTTTGACTCTAAATTAATTATTGGCCGGCCTTGATAGGTTTCCAAGCGCGGAAACGGATCGCGAAACGAACACTCGACGGATGAAATGCCAAAAAAGCAATGCCGGCAACTTTTGTCTTCTTACTTTTTTAAAATAAATATTTTTTTGTTCGTCTAAGACTAATTTTTTTTTCATAAATATTTTTTTTTATTCGTCTATGACTTATCAATGCCCTTTCAAATGGCGCGTAAGTTAAGAATTAAATTTATTTACTTGAAACGGAAAGGAATCATCCGATTACACCTTAGATTGGCCAAGACAGTCGTAATACCATTTGTGTAAGGTTATCCACTAGCCCATAATATCATCCCGTGGGTGTCGTAAGAGGCAACAGAGGGAAATAAAATAAGAGCTGGGCAGCAACGTATACCTGATAATAACCTATAATATTTAAAAACTTTGGTTGCTTACCGGCAAAGCGGGGCAACTATGGCAAATATTGCCCCTATTAGGCAACCCACGGGGAGGATTATGTTTAGCAGCGGACTGTATGTGATGAAAGTCTATAAGCTGCATAATTTTCTCATGTATGTAAAATATTCCAATTAAAGTAATTGAGATATGGTTGTTTGCCTCATCTTCTATAAAAAATATAAAATGAGACCATCATCAGCTAATTATTTTTAATACTTTATGTTTGGTCTTTTGAAGTGTTGTGCTTGACATATTTCTCAGTTGCCCTACTTAATTTTAGGGTTCAGTCCACTTCAAAGTACGTATTATTTTTTACTCAATTGCGTAAAACTATTTTTTTCTCGTTCTTTTAATATTGTGATGAAGCCTACGCGATGTTTGTGTAAAAAATATTATGCATAAACTTATGTTTATAATAAGGGATGCATCGCATTACCACATTTACTACAGGGAGTGCTCTGAGGAATTGTTCGGATTAATTCTAGCCGCCAAATTTCACGGACGCACATCGTGACAGAACTTCGACCATCCACACCATCTTTATGCTTGGCGGTCCACCGTTATGCGTTTTACTAGGAGTTTTTTTCCCTTGTACGACCTCTCTGTGGAATAGTTTACCACCGGCGATTTTTCCGGACCAATACGACTTAGGGACCTTCAAGAAAAGAGCTTACTCTTTTCTAAAAGGCCGGCAACGCATCTGCGATTATCCTGGTGTTGCAGTTGTTCATTGGCGGCGGTAATCACTTACCATCAGGTGAGCCGTAAGCTCGTTTGCCCCCTCTCTTATTAAAAAAAATGCAGATATATACTGTACAGTAGGTAGGCATACTTACGCGTAAAAAATTAAATACGATCTGTAATCGGAACTTAACTTTTTTAATTTTATAAAAACTCCGCTTAGCCCGCGCGATGTTTGTATAAAATGTAATCACACTATGTATAAGAAATTTCAGTATCGCCTGATATTCAATCTCAGCGGCATATTTTTTTATGGATATTAAGAATAATTTTTTTTTAACTTTTCACTGTTTTTTGTAATTTACATGTGTGTATATATTATATTTTTATTTCACAGAACCGGAGGTAAGAAACGTGGTCAGTAGACGCGCGGTGAGTAACAAAGCACTGGATCTAAAATCTCGCCAGAACTTCAGTAAAATCAAGCAAAAATGAAGACTAGAAACAAAAAAATAACAGAAAAAAAACTAGCAGTACAGATTATAAAAACTCGCCGCCACTGCTGCGTGCCTAATTTGATTAAATAAGAAATAATACTACCAAGTATATTTTTTTCTAATTTTAATAATTAAAACTTACTGTAAAACAAATAAAAAAGTAATACTTCATCAAGATTCAAATTGATAAATCTTAAAACAATTGTGAAAAATTGCTACTAATAAACCATTATTTACAGAAACAAAATGGCGCTGATTTTATACTAAAATAGTGTGCTTTGTAAAACACATGTAGTAGATAAGGTTTTTATAAACTAGCTATACTTAACTTCGAAGGATCAAAATACAATTTGAAATTTAAAATTCATAACTGTTACATAGACCTAATACTAAAAATAAAATAATTTTTCATCATGTTCTAAACTTGCATTCTAAATGCAGACAAGCACCTAAATTTAAAAATTCCATAATGTATAAATTTTTTATTAACAAAACACCGTAGATGTAGGAAAAGTCAAATTAAGTTTGTATTCTCTCATTTAAAAACATGTTCTGACATGTTAAACATATTAAATAAATGTATTGCATTTTTGTGTGACTAGAAATAAAAATTATTAAAACAATAAAAAACGATTTTTCATTACAAAATTATATACAATGAATTTTATAATCAAGTGACATGAAATCATAACAAATGAATAAATATAAATTAAAATATAAAAAAATCATTTTTAGCCAACTTCAACTTTAATTGGAATTTCGGATATTATTTTGATAACTAATATATTATTAATTATCTGTGAATCAAAAATGCGAGCAAATCATTTAATAATTAAAGTTTACAATAATCTGTACTGTGCTATTCTTTTTAAAATATTTAACAAATTCATACTTTTGTTAATTAAGAAATAAAATTTTAAATGTGATAAATATCAGGTATTTAATGGATAACTGATAAAATGAAACATTATAAAGGATTTAACAAAATTTGAATAAAATATTAAGTGAAATTTTTTATGTATACATACACATTTACATTAAAATATTTCACAAAACAATAATTACACATAATTTTGTCAAAAATGCTGGCTATAAACTTATAATGATATAATAAAAAATATTGATTGACTTATCGATTATCTGTGGTTACCTTTTTGGTTTTCCATATGACATATTTGGCCGATCCGGCTGTGCTAGAGTGCGTGCAAGATAATTCTGCGCCCGACTGGTGGCGTCTTCAATGTTGCCAGCCTCACTAATCTTTTTAATTCATTTAAATAAAAGTTATTTTTCATAATTGAAACTTAACCTTAGAAAAGACGCGCCTTTTCTTGAAACGTGAGTGATCGCGTGGGGATCATTTTACCACCTATATTTAACACGTTAAGCGTCAACAAGATTTCGATGCAATTTCATTGATGCCACGGGGGACACCGGTGTCCGACAACAATAACTCTGGCGGGTCATGGGGGACATTGTGTTTCGTTGATTACCTCGAGGTAAGCACCAGTTCATTGAACAGTCTGTTGATGGACAGTTTCCTGATGTGGAGGGTAAAGCGGTTTCATTTTCCTCTTCACTAGAATTTATCACACGACGCAGCCGGACTCTCGGGGATTGTATGCTTTCATCTTTGGATTCAGAAGTTAAATGAAAACTGTTGTTTAATAAAGAAAGATATTTCAATGTTTTCGATTTGTGAAATGTTGTCAGCTGTGAGCTCGAAATCATCGGAACATTTAAATCATCTTCATTATAAAACAAAAATTATTATAAGCGTTATAGTATAACGGACATACGAGTAACCTTTTCAGTTGTATTTTCAACAGACTTCAAAAAGTAGGAGAGATTTACTATTCGTCGGAATCTTGTTATTTCAAAGACTGGCGCCGTCAGATCTGGCAATCTGGTCGGCCAATTCAAATCGCTAAATCGGGAGATCACTTGGCCTGGAAATTGTTGTCTCAAAATCTCCATCGCTGCCCGAGCTGTGTGAGCGGTTGCTTCGTCCTGTCCTAACCAACAATGCTCGAGACCCAATTTAATAACTTGCGGCAAAAAAATCTCTCTCAACATCTGTCTGTAGCGCTCAAGAGTTACTGTTATGGAGGTGTTGTCGGCGTCCTCAAAAAATTAAGAGCCAATCATTTTTTCCCTGTAAATGCCACACCAAACAGTAAATTTGGTAGTATGCAAATGCTTTTCCTGAGTTACATGTGAATTCTCCGTGCCCCAGAAACGCAAATTTTAAGTCAGTGGAAATGTGCTTCGTCGCTCATTATGATTTTGGATACGAAATCATCCTCTTATTGCACCAGGTTTAACAGCGCGGAGGTAAGATAACCTCGTTTGACGGTCAGCAGGCAGCAGTTTACACTCTTCATCAGCTCTCATCAAAATTCGTTGCAATGTACGTCTGCTGATGCCAAATTGCGTGCATCGTTGTCTTGTTTATGTTTGTGGATACTGTCGGAGGTCCTCGGCCAGAGCAGCGATATTCTCGGTTGAACGAGCAGTACGGGGCCGGGCCGGCTACTTTTTGCAACATCTCTAGTGGACCCTGTTTGCACGAGACGCTCAGCCAAACGCTTAATTCTTGGCGCACATGGCAGAAAGCGATCCGGGAAACGACGACGAAATTCACGTTGCGATAAAACAAGAGACCGAAAATTGGTCAAATAAACAGTAACAATAATTCCGCTTTCTTTACGTGTGTATCGCTGCATTGCTTGTTGTCAACTAAATATCCATCTATCTGTAAGATAAAAGGCAAAGGACAAGGATTTTAGACGCCGTTTGCAAACATTATGGTGCGTTCACATTATGACATTATTTCTGCACCAACCTGCAGTTAAGTGCCGGCACATGGTGTCGTTAAACGTGATAATTTTTTTTGTTGCAAATAATAGCTAAATAAATTTACAATGATTTTAAAAGGATCGAATAAAACATAAACTATCAAAAAGTACCATTTATTAAACTTAAGTACTCAGCATTAGAAAAAAAAATGCTTTGGGAAATCTTAGGTAAAATTTCTTGAATTTTAACATCTTTATCTTTACCTACATTAAAATAAAAAATTAAACTTAATAAGCAAATTAAATGTTTTTTCATCATCAGTCTATCTACATATTTCAGCAAAACAATCCTGACACATGTACATATTATAATGTTCGTTGCACAGTAACTTAGTGCATCTATTGCATCATTTTTTGTTTCTTCTATTTTTCTTGGATGGACATACTGCGCATGTACCTTCTATGCCTGAGGGTATATTTTAAAGTTCCTATGGCACAAATCGGGCGATTTGGTCTTTCAGCTGTTTTTGTAGTGTTTACCTTGAATCTTCCAATTATATGAGAGATAGCCAGAGCAATTTCTTTCAAAAACATTCGTCGTAATAATAAGTTTTCAGTATTTTCTTTGTACTGACTTTTGTACGTAGGTCACTCAATAAGTTTTGAGATATACAAAAAGTATTCTAGATACTATTAATATTTATTTTACATCTTTTCAAAATATTCTCCATCATGCTCTATACAAAGTTCCATTCGCCTAAACCAACTCTGAAAACACTTTTGCCAGTCTTGATCTGACAGGTCGGAAATCGCTTCTTCGTAGGCAGCCACGGCTTCTTCGGCGCTTGAAAAAAACTTGCCTTTTATTTTTTCTTTGACTCTTGGGAACAAAAAGAAATCACAAGGAGCTAAGTCAGGGCTGTAGGGTGGGTAACTTAGAGTTTCGACACCAGATTCCTCAATAAATGCTTTTGTTCTAAGGGAGGTATGTGAAGAGGCGTTATCGTGATGCAGAATGATTCCCCGAAGCCCGGTCTTTGGTCTTCTCTCCCGAACAGCTTGAAAAGCTTTGGGTAATGCAACTGTAGTATATCATTCAGAGTTGACTGACCTACAATTTTCCAGCATTGACGTCGACTAATGTCCGCTCCGCGAAAAAAAACTAGCCACCATTTTTTTGCCGACGTTGCGAGGTCTTCGCAGTTTTGTCGGTAACTGTCCTTCTGAGTAGAGCCATATCAATTATTGCCTTTTATTTTCCGGATCATATTGAAAGATCCATGTCTCGTCACCAGTAACGATTTCTGAAACACGCCTAGATGCCCCGTTTTCAAAACATAGACGCATTTCATGGCACCAATCCACACGAGTCTGTTTTTCGCTTTCGGAGAGCAAACGAGGGATCCATCGACAACAAAGCTTCCTTCTTTCAATCTTTACAATCTTTTCGATGTCCGTATATGTGATTCGTGGGTCTTCTCGCACCAACATTTCAGTAGTCTATACATTTTCTGCCGTTACTGCTGTTTGCGGCGCCCCGGTTCTTTGGTCAACTTTAAGATAAATTTTACTCCTTTTGAATTCAGTAAACCACCTAAAAATTGTTGCGCGTGATGGAGCTGAGTCCCCTAATGCTGATTGTAACCGTTGTAAACTTAATTGTTCGGTTAAACCAAAGGACAATGGCGAACGCCCATACAAATGTTTATGTCACGTAATCTGGAAGCGTCTTTACATCAAAAATATCAAAAGTGATTCACCATCCTTCTCTGAGATTGTTTGTCTAAAGTTTTTTTATCGACAAAGTCAGGAATAATTGTTACGAGGCTTTGAAGATTTGTAGGTTATGTGAAGTTATGTTACTGAAAAGGTTCAAGATTTATTATCAATTAATGAGTTGTTGACCTAAAGGATTTCAATCATTTAATTTTATATTAATGTTCAATTAATAATTATTCACTATTAGGTATATTACCGTTTCAAGGTGATTTTTGAGTAATCAACTGGTGGAGCAGATTAAGCTCTCTACTAAGGAATTTACTCGCTTATTACGGAATTCACTGCCTAATTAGAATTCAAAATAATATGTTTAGCCATACTACAAGTTCCACTTTGGAGCTAGATAATTGGATTGAAACTATTTATTAATATTATTCGACTAAAGGTAAATAAAACAAGAAATTAATTATACAACATTTATTCTTCATCATCTTCCCTAATAATTACACCATCTAAAAACTCTGCCGGTGCTGAAATATGTTGCTGATGTCTGGCCCATCCTAAATACCAAACTAAGGTCATGACATGTGCGCAACAGCCTACTGTGCGCCGACCTACTAAACAACTACAGCAGTACTCTGTGATTCCTGTTCGGCCAGGTATATTATTTTCTAATAAAATATATACATAATATTGTCTCCGGGTTACATGCCGTGACTTAATCTTGCCTCTAATCAATGTAGTTCCATTTGTAGAACCCCTAAGATCATAGGGCACAAATCGGAGTCCAGATGAGAATAGCACAATGTCGTCGGGTGTAGCAGAATCGGAGTCCTTTGGGCACGCAATATAATATTCACACAATAGAAAATCAATATCGGATAAGTCCAGGGGCAGTCCAGGTCGAATAAAAATAAGGAAATCAATAGGCAAAACCAAGAACACAAAACACAGGCAGCACAAACGGTGCGAGAGCAGTGTGTGTGAGACGTAACGAAAACGTCATGACATTGTCATAATTGTGTTGCTATAGCATTTACATTGTTTCTTACTAAACAATCTGAATTCCAAAAATATATAATAAAATACTACATATTTTTAATATTCCTATGTAACCTTTGTTTAAATGATATAAAACGCAATAATAATTATATTATTTTATCTTAAACCAGATGCAACAAGATTAATTGAATATGATTTTTAACTACGAAACTGAAGTAATTTTAAACTGGTCACACTAAGTGACGGAAGCGATATCCATTTTGATTACAATCAATTATGTTTCCAAAAGGTAGTGATTTTATTCTAGCTTTTACTAGTTTTGATGTTTATTTGATAAAATGCAATATATTTTTATTACGTGCTTGGTTATAACTCAAGACGCTTCAAAATATTTGACATATTATTTCGCCATTGTTCTTTAAAATCATAATATATCATAGTGCAAATGTTCACTGTTAAGATCCATCGTTTTAAATGAAAAGCGCGGGAAGCGTTGCAGGAAAATTAATTGAACTTTGTTTTTTTTAATATTGAGTTCTATTTCTAAATAAATATGCTTTTAGAAACATAACACAGGTGCGTTCCATTTTAAATTTCGAGCATCTCAAAATTTATTGAATGCCTACATAACCTACAACTCGTCGGTCGAATGACGAAGGGGCGTAAGTGATTTTAGTCAATTTTACAGTAGAGCGATTTTCAATAAAGTCCACCGTGATGCACCGTCGTAACTTTATATGTAAAACTACTACGCAGTTTACAGGACTGTCGTTAGGATTGATAACTAATCCTCTTTTGATATTAAATTAGTTTATTAGTTTACTTTAGATACTTGTAGATATATTTCCTTTTTTGTGAAAAAAAATTCACTTACGCCCTTTGTCATGTGCAAATATTTCAAAATAACATTTACGTCCGGCTATCTTAACTATAAAAGAAATAAAGACTATAAATTAAAACACTATTAAATAAAGAAAGACTGTAATATTAAGTAATGGAACAATATCTTATTGATGTGGTAGGATTTCATAATAAGTTTGATATTCCCGGCATCTTATCAAAGGGGTCTCTCCCCTGCACATAGAAATTAAATCGTTATATTTTTCTTTAGATATCTCATAATGAGATTTATTTAAATGTCCCACCTCTTCCTTCAGCCATTTAACATCTTGTCTTTTATTGATATCGATCTGTATTCTTTATCCTTGTGACTCGTTTTAAAAATAGACTACTTTGAGACTTTCGTGAGACTTTTAACTCCATAACATCTGTCCATTTAAAGGGGCGGCTGTCTGGTTATCGTTTTTAATTTAAGTAACCTTAACTTTAAGGCAAGATTTTTAAAATCCTTAAAATCATTGTAATTGAGTACCTTGACTTCGTATGGATTTTGCGTGCCAATCGTATGATCGGCTCAATTGGCATGGAACAAAGACGTTCCCAGCCTTTGCCATTGCAAATGCTATCGCGCTATGGACAGAATCGCCCTCGCTTTGCCCATGGAACGAACAAAGTATCGTAAACTAATTTCTTCAATAGATTCACAATTATTTATTAAGTATAAGAGCATAGCCGCCATCACGGAATTTTATTCTGGCCTGAGCAGCCATCGCAAAATAAGAATACTTCTTTCACACTCTTTCTATCACAATTTGTTGAAATAATAAACACAAGTAGAAATTTCAGAGCACCTCTTCTACTGATTGTCTCATTCCATAAGTTGCATATACAGTCTTTGGAGGCTAAATCATAAATTGTGAAATTATAATTAGCCAAACGTCTTTTATAAAAAAGAGCACTTTCATTGGATTGTGGCAAATAGATGACTTGCTGTAAATCGAACGAAGCACAACAAGTGGTTATATTTTGTATTGCTCGATTCTTGCATTCGTTTTTAATTCGTCGTACTTCTTCTTTTTCTATAATATGTGCATCATATTTATTCTGCAGCTTCTCTTTCACCTCGCTTGTACCTTCTCTGTATGTCATGCATAAACTGCATTGGTCTTTTTGGTTTATGGAACGATAAATTCATGCCTTTGAATACATTTCTATAAAGTGTCATACTTACGGGTTGGTTATACTCCTTTAAAACATACCATATATTTTTTCAAAGATAAATCATGGTGGAGATATTCTTTTGTACTACTTTTCTACAATAATGAGACTCAACACGCGGAAATCTGTTAATATGTTCAGTAATGAGTGATCGCAGCTGAGTATCCCTTTCATGATAGACCTCTTGCCTTCCTCCTCTTCTGTCTTTTTCTACTACACCGGTGTTCTTTAATTTTTGCAAAGCTGTGCGAAACGTCTTTTCTGAAATTCCCAAAGTATTGAGGAACATTTTCTTGCATACCTTCTGCTTCTCATCATTTAATGGTAGTAAGCAGTTGGTAAACTTCCGACAGATTCTGTGGCAGTAGTTTTGCGTCCTACGGGCTTTTTTTCAACAAATCTCACTATATATTCTCTTTGCAAAGTTAGATCTGCTAATGAATAGAAATCCATAAATATATTTTCGCGTATTTGTTCATTAAAACGATAACAGTACAGGCCTTGCTTTGTGCAATTTTCTAAATGCATAATGAACCAACCTTCCTTCCAGAACTACTTTTTGTATATGTCGAAATATATTCTTGTCCTGCGTGTCGCAAAACCTTGGCTTCTTTGTATTTATTTTTCTAACAGGTTTCGATCTTTCTTCCTCTCGGGAAACGCCATCTACTATAAAGTCTTCTGGGGCCAAATAACTGTCTTGTTGTGGTTCCAAAACTGTATTCTGCATTAAAATACTGGGTGAGTCGCGAGTGTCAGATAAGACCATAGTTGCATCAGAATCATTTGAAACATTCTCAATTTCGGTAATATCGAAATCAGCAAGCGAGGCTGGATTTTTTTTATGATCAGAACATGATTGCATATAAAGCACAGACGCAAAATGAATATCACACAGTAAACAAGAACAAGCAAAGCATGTCGTTAGTACAGGGTTAGTGCAGTTGGCATATTCACAAGTCTGCTGCATATCAGTTTGCCCAAAATCAAATTTTAAAGTTTCTGTTAACGTCAAGTCAGCTTCAAAGTTTAGATGATTTTCGCAGGTAGAGCAATTGTTGACAAAATGTTCATAACAAAGGAGACATGAACAACGATGGCATGCACTAAATACCTCATCAGTACAAATCGAAAACTGACAGCATTTTTGGTATTCATTCTGTATATCTATATAATTTTCATCAGTGCATACTGTATCATAAATTTTTTTTTCTGAATTGGTTAATGATAATTCATAGCTGGTATCCTGATTTTTTGATGTGGATATGTTATTGCTAACTAAAATATGATTAGAGCAGGAAGCGTCTTCTTGGTAATGTTCAGCGCACAAGAAACAAGCACATTCCGTACAAGTAGTCAAAATAGGATTATGACAGTTAATGTACTCACAGCAATTTTGCACGGTTTGCAGGAACATAAGTTGAAAGTGGTTCGTCTTCAGACGAAGAGTATTCTTTTGCTTCGACAACAGTTACTGTACCATACCACCATTTTCGTTCATACAACATTTTCACCTTTGTACCAAGTGTTATCTTCTGACCTTTTCTGATTGGAAATAATTCCCGTGTGTACAACATTTTGAGTGCCATCTTTCCATGTAACTAACGTCCATCATTGAAAAACCATCACAGAAAGTTAAGTAGATAGTAGGTATCTGTAAAGAATAATTTAACCGTAAATAAGAAAATTAATTACACTGTCACATTTAGGAATAGTTAAACACTGACATTGTAACTTGCATATTATTTAAACTATGGTTTAGGTAACAAAACATTGCAATAACAAATAAATAACTTTTCTAAAATTTTAACCTAAAATATTAATTCATCTTTTAGGTAACTATGCGTTTAAAAGCAATAGGTACATTACTGTAAAATAACCTTGTGATTTGTATAAAACACAAATAAAAGTAACTCTTAAAATAAGTATTCATTCACTTTGAAGACAGAATTTTATTAATTTTAATATTCGTAAACAAACAATGCACCTTATTAACTTGCAACTAACTTCGCTCGACTGCTTAACACGTCTTGACCTGTCATTGTTTCACTCGCGTAATCACGTTAGATAGGTTACGCCTCTTCGTGAAAAAAATTGCATGGAACAGGTAAGAATAGGCGTAACTGGTGGATACGACTATTCGTGATTTTAAATTGGGATGAATAGCAGATAGGGCTTTTCGTAATTGTTTGTAAATCTGTTTCCGGTGTGTTTTAAATTACGCCCTTTCGTGACGCTATAAAACTTGCCTTATAGATTACGATGGTGGAATAACTAAAATCGAATATTTGTGGGATACGCCCTTCGTGATTCGACCGACGAACTGTGTACTGTCAAAGACCGCATTTGTCACGTGTGTGCAACCGGCTCCCGGTCGCAACACAGTCAGGGTTTGTGGAGGGCAATTATTTCATTCTAACTGAAATATCTCTAATTGTAATTATAATTATGGATATTTATCAGTAAATTATGACTCTAAGATAATGATTCTACAAATTTTATTCAATTTATTTATTATTAGTACTAAATTGCACGGTTAAATATAGCCCATAATGTAGGTTCCTCTAAATTTGATTGTTTTTATTATTTATTGTAAAAATAAAACAATTAATAGCTTTTATATATTTTTTTTAACAGAATAAAATACTTAAAACAAAAAATAATACAAACATCACATGTCATCATACATTTATTTTACACACCACTCGTTTTATAAAAGGCACTAACATCAACCACTCTGTTTGGTATCTCAAGTGGCCTTCATATTTCTCAATAATTTAAAAAGACTTATTGTATTAGGGTCAAACATTTTATGTTTGCAGTAAGTTGAGCATATCAGCTACAAGCAAAAATAACAACATAGTTCTAAGATAAATATAACTTGAGTAAGAGTTAAACAAATATTGTACTTAAAATGGGCACAAAACACAGTGCTCATTTAAAACTTTTCTTTGGTTTTCAGTACATGCTATCAAAAGTGTTATATTTACCAAGATTTACATAGAACAAGGTATCAAATTCAAACAGAAAATAAGTTTGCTTCTTAGAAATATTTTAAGAACAATGTTGATAAAATTGTGAAAAACAACCACTTTAGTCACAGTGAGGTTAGAAAAATGGATATGGCTCTTTATTTTCTGTTGTATGTAATACTTTGAAATAACTTTTCTGTGTTTTAGGATAGTGTTTTGAAAGAAAGAAAGAAAGACATTTATTCACCGAAACTATACACATCATGAAATATATTTTATAATTATTTACTTTTATAAATTAAAATATTTCGGTGTCTCATAAATTCTCGTATGTACCTGTATATACATTTAGGGATATACACACATATACATATACAAGACATATTCATACATTCCATATAAAAATAAAAATTTAAATAAAAATAATAAGTGCAAAATTATGTTATATAAAAATAAACGCAACAATAAACTTTGTAAATAAACAATAACAACAAACAAATTATAATCCTCAACGATGCTGGAAGAAACATTATCTGCTTATCTAAATTCTAGATTCCCACATTGTTTTATTATTCCAGATTCCCACATTGTTATATTCTCACATTGTTTCTGTTTTGTTTTAGTATAGTTTTAATGTGGTAGCTCAGATGGTTAGCACTCGCTGTAAATTTCACAGTACGCGAGAAACCCGGGTTCGATCCCCGCCGGCACCAATGAAATTGTTAATTGCTATTTTAAGTGCTGATTTACCACGTGCTCGGCGGTGAAGGAAAACATCGCGAGGAAACCTGCATGTCTGAGAAATAGAAAAAAAAATTGGAAGGCATGATGAAATTGTTAATTGCAATTTTAAGTGCTGATTTACCACGTGCTCGGCGGTAAAGGAAAACATCGTGAGGAAACCTGCATGTCTGAGAAATAGAAAAAAAAATTTCGAAGGCATGTAAAGTTCGCCAACACGCATTGGGGCAGCGCGGCGGACATTTCCTTGCCCTAAAACCCTCTCAGAAATGAGAGGAGGCCTATGTTCAGCAGTGGACTTTAATAGGCTGTAACTTTACTTTTTTTACTTTACTTTTAATGTGGTGTGTGGTGTGGCTCAAAGCAGGTAAATACACATAGGGGGACATTGCACGCTTTGCAATAAGCAGTAGTTCTCTTTTGCACGACGCACAAACGTCGCAACCGCTCATGCTGTTTGCCGGCAACAAACTCGTATTGTGCTGGAAAATGCCCCCCTAAAACCAAAGGAGCCACAACTATTTGTGCAGTTGTGTGATGTGTTATCAATTGACCCAACAAAATTTTACGAAAATTTCGGTGGGTAATTTAATGTTGTGATTTTAGTAATGTGTAAGCGTTTAGAACGCTCACATTCAATAGGCGTCTGAAAATTTTTTGTACCACACCCGAGTGCGCTTTCGTTCAATCAGGAACATGGCGATCATTTGGTCCTTTCGGTCAACCCCATACAGATATTATAATCCGATATGATCGAGGGCTTTAGAGTGTCACCACACCTAACAGATGCTAAACCATGGTATGTCGAAATAAGAGCTACGCGGTTCTTATCTCTCTACACCACAATATCCACATCCTGCGAGGTGCAACCACAATTGACCAATCGACATGTCACTTTTTTAAATTAGCAATTTCTGTGGGAACATACTGACGATTTGTTCGAAGCGTTCCCGCGCAGTCAAAGCGAACTTTAAATTCTCGCGCAAGAGCTGGGGAATTGTAAAATTATCCATCCAGATAGTATGGCCTTTATGTTCAAGACCATTTAAAAGCCTGATCACTAGGGAGGATAATTCCAGAAATTGGACCTTCTTGTGGATTCGAGGAATCGTCTTGCCCTGCGTGGACTTCAAAACGCCACAAGTAACCAGTCTGGGTTCACATACTTCGTAGGTTTTATTCCTACTGAAGCAGCCTTATTTTTATAAACTGATTTATGTCTAACCAGCCCTTCCACATAGTTAGACTCTCGTCCAAAGCTACATTTTGGGACATATTATATAGTTGTGGAATCTGGAATTAAGGTGGTCTATTATAGGTTTAATTTTAAACAATTTGGCCTCGGAACGCGTCATCAATTCCGAGTTACAACTATCATTATCTTGAAAGTGGAGACATTTGCTCAACAGCACGAAACGGTCATATTTCATCGACGCTGAGAACCCGGGTGAACTGAAAATGTCCTCAGTCTTATTCCAGTACTCCTCGAGACGTGATTTGACTATAATTCCAGTGGCCAAAATTATAGCCAAATACACGTATAGTTCATCGACGTCGGTGGGCTGCCACTTGGTAATACGGCTGTTAGGGCATATGGAACCTCCTCCAGCATGTCCGTTGCCAGTTGTTGGGCATATTTATTTGTTTCACTAGCAATGTGTTCCATTATTTGTCGATCCCAAATAGCAGTAAATGCTTCATATGGGGTCGCTAATGAAACAGTGGGACCGCAATTAATGTTGGAGAAAGGTTCTCTTCTCAATTCAGGTGGAATTTGAGGTTGCGAGAACTCTCCAGTTGAACACAAATTTTGATGACGGTTGTAACTCAATTGTGGGTTCGGGATTGGTTGTGGGTTCGGGATCGGGGATATTAGAAATCGGCAGTATGGTCTCGAGCTGCTGCGGCTGCTGCGACTGAGGTGGCCATTGAAACGACAATATCGCATCAGTTACAACATTTTCGTCCTCGTCTTGAAAATAAAATCGTGCAGCTCTTGGCACCATTGACATGGTGGTAAGGTCATCGTTCTCCCCTCGTGCTCAGGTCCTCTTCACTGCCTGAAAAAAACATCTTAATTACTATATCATTAAAATTATTGATAGAATTCCGTCACATGGTGTAATAAGAAAATTTCACGTACCATAGTTTAGCATTGTATATCATCATCCTTAAGAGGCTGTCTTGGGCGATGGGATGATGAAGATGAAATTCAAAAATATATAGATCAAATCTTACAACTGAGAACAATTCGATCTTAATACGTATTTATTTATGCATGTACTCATAAACACCGTCGCCTTTGTGATCCGGCAGGGGAGTCCTCAGTATCTCTGAATATATAAATAGTAAAGTCATAAAAAAATAATAAAGATAATGTTGATAGGTTTAGAGTAGCCCATATTCTTTTAGTATATGCCAATTTTAGTTTATTTTTTACTAATACTACTTCTAACCCTACAATACTAAAACTAACCTGGGTAGTTTTGCTGCACCGATTACGATTGAATTTGGCGTAGGGCCCGCTAACGCCACATTCAATGTGCCTGTAATTGTTTTTATATTTAGTTTAACAAAACATTGTTATGTAAAATAAATACATAAAATGTCAATAATTACAGAGCAGGTGAAGAGGGCAAACACACACAGTGTGGCAGGCGTAGTGGAGATCTCAGGCAGTGTGGCAGGCGTAGGGGCTCTCAGGCAATGTGATCGGTTCTGAAGCTGAGCCGCATGTAATCACCTCCAGGGACGACCATAAACGTTGTGTTCTAAAAACCAAATCATTATCACAAATCGACGCATTATTTTCTACATACATTAATAAAACGGACATAATTAGTAAATATTTACGTCGTCGATGTTGATGCTCTTGGTTCAGGAAGAATTCGTGGTCGTTTAGAGGTCATGGGTCTCTCCAGAGCCTGGGTCTCTGAGATATCATTGAGGTGCCACTGAATATCCTAAAATATATTTTTGAACATTATATATAGGTAGGTATAAATTGCATAATAATTATTTTGTGTTAATAAAAGCCGCTATTACAGTCAGATGAAGGCCTTTGTAAGCCGCCAGAGGCCTGCGTGCCCGCGTCCACCTACGCCTCCTCTCTGTCCGCCTCTTGTTGTTGATCTTATACATCGAAAAAGCAAGTAAGCACTCAAAACAAAAAAAAAGCAAATAAAAACACTAAATGGAAATAGCATTAAAAAAATCCAAACAGAAAATTCATGGAAATAAAAAACGATCCTATATAACTTTTCAAAAACATTATGAAAAATTAAAAACCTGTAGTACATCAGCAAAAAACTAACAACCGACTTTAATTTCATCCCATTGGGCGAAGAATATTTTTTCAAAAATAAACATCAATAAAAAGTAAAATCGGGTAACAAACGTAAAAAAATCAGTCAAATTGAGAACTTCCTACTTCTTTGTAAAGTCGGTTGAAAAATTCTAACACCCAGGGGATATCCATACTATGCTTAGTCCTAAATAGGATCTGTCAAACACTGTCTGTGGTGAGACCGATTCCCGGTTTGGAAGTACAGTACAACTATTTTAAGAAATAATAACTTTTAGGTATTAATACATGTTTCACTAAATCTAAGCTATATACATTAATTGGGCGACTAGTGCATGATATTAAGTAAATATGTTAGACGTGTTTTAATAAAAATAAAACAAATCAAAATCATGTTTATAGTTCGACATAGAGTAGGTTTGAAAAAAAGGCCAAAATTACAAAAACTAAAGTACAGTTTTAATATTATTCATAGAAATTCAACATAACTTACCTTTCCATCGTATTTTCCTCTTTATCAACTTATTTAACAGCTGTTTACCTTTTTTAACACAATTAAACAAGGTGGTTAGACGTACGTGACCGGCGAACTTCTTCTCATAATATTTGACTTTTACATGACGTAATCCGGCAAAAGGCGGTCCAATAGCTAACATGCTTAAGCATTATGCTTTCGTAATAAGTTAAAAGAAAGATATATGCGATAACCCTTAAAATAAGCAAGACGAATGACCACTTATTGGATCCTGCTCCGGTCGCTTCACAGACGCGCATATTCTGTCAGTAACCGGGACCCGGTCGCCTCACAGACGAGAGGTTAATGACTTTTGACATTATGCCGGCAATATTCAAAATTGAGAATAAAATTTCATCGGCCATCTGCGAGTCATTCTACCTACGGAATATTTTTCTTTCATTTGATCGATTACATCAACTCCGCATTAATATATTGTGATTTGTGGTTTCTCAGCAGCACCGATATTTTCATCGTGTAAAGTTGACAATAGTGAAACCACTTTTTGCTTCTTATTAGGCACATAGAATATTAGAACCTTCAAATTTGAGCATTGTTCTCAACTTAAATTTGTTTTTCATAAGTGCCTACTATAATTGTTCGTTGGTTAGCAACCAGCTCATCAGCTAGAGGAATAGACGTAAAGTAATTATCCATCGTTATATTTCGGCCAGTTGGTTAGTATCCATCGATAGTTCAATTTCTTGCACTAGCAGATGAGTAATACAAAGAGAGTTAAGTGTGAATTCTGTGGCGAAAAATTGACTTAAACGTCACAGTTATTTTTATCAATTCCCCTCATACCGAGGTAAGTTGAAACAGGGGTCAAGGTGAGTTGAAACAGATATTTTGGGTAGAATTAAGGGTTGTAAAGTAGTAACGACCATATAATTTAAAGGTACTTATTACATAACATTTTAATAATATTTTGTACTGAATTGAGCATTTAATGAACTGAACTGAACTGAACTAGTATGACATGAGTTCATTATTAACAAAAATAACATTAGTTAAAGCTCAAGCAGAGAAACAATAATTAAATACTAAGTATCTAAATGTTAGAGATAATTAACCGACATGCGTCACCGGTGACCGGACGGCCACGTTACCACTATGTCAGGCCGGCGGATTTGCCGGAAACGGGCGCTCGGACATAGGTGTTCAAATTAAACCGGATCCCGCAAGAAAACCGGAGACTCAAGTCCTCACCTCGGTCGAATTTAAACCTGTGGTCACGACGAAGAACGAAATTGTTGTGTTGGGGTGGTATATTATAAGGCTTAATAGAGTTAAAAGAAAGTAGTGAGTACATCATACATATTTTACTGGAAAGACTTTCACTTGGAACATTTGAAACATTAATGGGCGAACTGAGGAGTGACGAAACAAAGTTCTTCAATTATTTTCGAATGACATCATCCTCTTTTGATGATTTATTGAGATAACTTTTCAAAAGACATAAGAGATACAAGTTTCAGAGAATGTATTTACCCAGAACAAAGATTGGCCATATGTCTTAGGTAAGATTTATGAACTTATAGTTTACTAAAGATTACTAAAACTTATAATATGAACGTGAGTATGTGATGTGTTCCTCCTCTAATTGTTTTCAGACTGTAGTTCTGATATGAAGGTGTGCGATGTATGTGTTTGTTTGGTGAGTGCGAGATATGTGGAGTGTATTTGATAATGATTATGAATTAAAAAATATAATTATGTTATTTAAGTATATTTTTATCGAAGTTTATTGGAACTTAAAACCTTCAAATCTAAGTAATCTGAATCCTGAGAATGTACGGAAAGAATACTAGATGCTGTTGGCGACTCTGGAGTCGGGTTGTATGACTGATGAAATTGATGGTATGGGTGTTGTTGCCTGCTGATAACTACTATTATATTGTGTGGAGTATCCAAAGAGATATTGATCTTGCGTAGGTGTTGCCTGTTGATTGGTGCTATTATGATGTGCGTAATATCACAGTTATACTGATCTGGGGCGTATTTACGTTTCCGTGTTCAATAGGAGGCAGTACAACCTTGAAACACGCACGGGTTTGATACGCTAACACCCTTTCCAAATCCGTGTTCCACTTGAGGCGCACGTCCTCCAATAGCGCACGGGTTTGCAACGTAAACCTTTTCAAACACGTTCATGCATGGAACTTAGTTCTCCAATCGCAACGTGTTTGCAAGGAATATGCGCCTTGATTAAGCGCCACAAATCCGTGTTTGTTCGTGGGTATTTTTGTGTTTGATGAATGAGCAAGAAAACTCAAAGTCTTTAATTTTTATTAGGACAAAAATAAATCTCCATTCAAACATGTATGAGTATGTTACCTATTGTAGGTAAGGCAATCAACGTAGATACATGAAAAAATAATAATTACGTAATTTCTTTTATTCAATTAAAATCAATGTTTTTGGCAGGAGGTTCATTATTAATGATAATTATTTGATACAATATTGTGAACACGTTTTCTTTTTACAGTTTCTGACTTGGTTAGTCGTCCTGATTGGATCCTTCCATGGTAGACCTCTTCCTTTGCGGCGAGCGATTGATGTTGGTTGTACATTAGTTTTCGAGATTCTAGAGATTCTAGTTAAAGTTTCACAGTAATTGTTTGTGTTATTCCTCGTGTTAGAATATCAGAGCGATATGCTAAACACCACTCCTGACGCCGTCCCCATAAATTATTGAAATGTTTTTCAAGCTTTTATTTTTCTTAACTATCTCGTCGTTTGATAAATCAGACATTCTAATTTCGGCTTCTTGCTTTGTATTGGCATACATTACAGCACGAAATTTCTTCATGACTGATTGCCGATTGTCTTTAATAATGTCATGTTCACTTTGCCATAACCAACGCTAGAGAGCTTGATTTACATGTAATATTCAAAGAAGTAATCTGCCGTCTGGAAGTACTGTCCGTAAGGCATTCCTTTCTGCGCTGCTGTCTTCAGTCATAACGATTTTGGTTAAATAACCTTCTGGCAAGTCTCTAAACAATCTTCAGATTGAAAAGAATGTCTAATTTTCTTGATATTGACTTGTGTGTAAGATGACAACAATAGGTAAAGCAGCAATTTTCCAAAGTTGCCACATTGAATTAGTGTAGGCCTCTCTAGACCTGCCATGAAAAAGTCCCAAGTTATAAGTGAATTTAGTTACAAAAGTCTCCAAATGTCGCTAAATATAATTTTATTAAAGAAAACGTGAAACAAAAAAATTCGATCAATATATCGATGGTCTAGAAGACAAACGTGCTAAATGCAACATTTTGTGATTTACACTTTTAATGCCAAACATTCTAAATTAATAGGCCGCATCTTCTGCACTTATCGGAAAGCCATAATTCCATCAGTGGCGAAGCTGGGGCTTCAAACTAGGGCAAGCCAAGATATGGTTTTGTTGTTTTAGCAGTTTTATAAAATACACCAATCTTGATCGGTCTCCACTCTTCAGTTTCATATTCAGTGCTGTCGAGGACGTGTTTAACAAAGCACACAGAAGGCATACTACTGCTAGATAGATTGTATGACATCAGCAATTGCATTCTTCGGTGGCTTTGAAAATGCCGTTTGGGTTTGCTTGAGCGAAAGAAAAGATATTTACATACAATACAATACATGAACAAAAGAAAAGCATGAACAAAGTACAAACAAACTATGTACAAAATTAAAAAAACAAATTATTTATATTCTAAATCGAATCGTCTCTCTTTCTTAACCTTTAGCTGCCGACCTGGTCTAAACGTAGCAATTACGCCGACGTGACGACTGAGAGACGTCAAACTTTAATTACTGAAATAAAATGTGTATTTGCATGCTACTTTTTCTATTTTATACATTAAAAGATTGGTGTTTGAGGTAACAAACCACAGAATTTAAAAATACACGCTATTTTTCAGGTAAAATCAACATTTATTCGAGAGATCACAATTATTTGGCACTAAATTTTAAAGACTTACTTCAGTCTCGTTTTTCTCTAAAATTAAGTAATTAACAACAAATGAACTTAAAATATGTTATCTTCTATAAACTATTATCAAAATAAAACATAAATCTTACTTCTTAGTTAAAAAATAAAAATAATGACAGCACTCGAATATTTGGAACATTCACTACGTACGTTTGCAGTCAATGCATATTTGTAGGCAGCAAGTAAGGCACATTGGTTTCTTGCATTTGTAGCAACAGTACTTTGTTCGCCTTTTCAACCGACTGGGACAGATGGCACATGTTTTCTAACACCTGAATCTGGATTCTGATAAGTTTTTGGTGGTGGAGGCTCGGGCATATCGGCGGGTCCAATAACTCGCTCGATACTTAGCCGCAATTCTCGTGGGATCCTATCATTGTAGACGCGTAATTTCATTTCCGGAGGACTAATTCACGTGCCAGCAGGGTAAAATCGGCCACGACTGATGTCGCCCTTGTTTGTGCACTTGTTGTACAATACAAGTATTAACACCGCTCATATCTATCAACCTGTAAAACAAAGTCATAGGCCAACGTCGAGTTCTTCGAGGCACGAGTAATTCAGCATTTCTTGTCCACCTCATCCACCCCTCCTTTGTCTTGTTATAGTTCCATATTTATTTGGCTTGTTGGGCATATACTGGGTGGTCCAAACAGTGAGATTATAAAATTTTTTTGATTCCTCACACCTAGGGGTATCCGAAAATACCCTATGTATGTTCCGCGATTTTTGTAGTTTTCGAGTTATCCTTTTTTGAAAATGTTCACCTAAACAGCCTAACATTAAAAAAATGTAATTGTGAGATTTTTCCAAGTTTTTTGTTTGTAGCATGATCATTATGAGTTGCTCTATTATGCATAAAATAATTAGCTTCCTAACATTCACCGAAGATACAATAATTTTAATCGAAACTTAAAAAATTCTGTCAGGAGAGTGGGGCTTGAATTTTCAACATTAAATGAAAATAGTAATAAATGATTTCATACTTTCTAATTAATTTTAAAAACTTGGCAGTACCTTAATCTTTCATAATAACATTAAAAATGACACTTAATAGGCCAGTTTTCTGTTACAGACTTCTGAAGTTACTCAGGTAGGAAACTACCTGAATAGTTAATTGATTTAAAAATCTTTTATTATTTCTAGGGCTAAACTAAGATAGTAAATGCTTCAGGTTAGCAAAAATAACATCCAGTGTCTTTACTTATTGTTTAAAATTTATTAACAACAAAATTGCCGGCAAACTTCTTGAACATTGACCTTGACTGCGCAGAGTCGGTTTACATACAAAATGCGTGCGCAAACCTTCCCCACTACGCTTATTGTTCAAGATGTTTGCCGGGAACTGACAAATGATTTCAAGATTCATACTAAAACTAGTAAATAATTTAAGATAAATTTATTTAGTAAATTTTCGAAATGGCGGCCATTAACTTCGATACACAGTCTACATCGTCTTAAAAATTTGCTTCTAGTCTTCGAAAAGCATTCGTATTTTCTTTGATTTTTTCTGCGCACTGTCTCAATTTTCCCCTTAATTCATTTTCGAATTAATTTCTAGCATACACCATCTCTTTGTAGAATCCCCAAATAAAAAAATCTATAGGGTTTAAATCTGGTGAGCGTGCAGGCCATTCGATTGGCCCTGCACGCCCAATCCACCTTCCTGGGAAGTTCTGTTGAGGTGCTCCTCACTTGTCTTTCAAAATAGCAAGGAGCACCGTCATTTTGAAATATCATATCCTCCTCGTTTGTAAATTAACTTCAAACAATAAACCATTTAGGTTATTTTGTAGAAATTTCAGGTACTGGGACCCGTTCAACCTAGCCGACAATTCAAAGGGCCCAACCATTTCTCCATTTATGCCTCCTGACCACATATTGATACTAAATCTGTTCTGAAAATTTGACTGCCTTGCTTTTTGGGTTTCAATGGCCCAGCTATGATAATTGTGAATGTTAAAGACGCCAGCCCTTTCAAACCGGGATTCATCCGTCCAGAGTATCTTGTTAAAAATCCGGGTCTTCCGCAGATCTTTCCAGCATTATTTGGCAGAAAGCAACACGCCTTGGATAGTCTGCGTCGTTAATTTGTTGAACACGCTGAATATGAAACGCGTGATATCCTCTGGAAAAAATTATTAGTATTTTTATTGTAGGTTGTCATTGTACGCAATACTAGAGGTACGTACCGATAGAGCACGTGAACGTGAAACTAAAAGTTGGGATTCGCTAGAGTGGCGTCCTAGCGCCTATTTTGGAATTACGAGCGCTTGTTTAAGGGTCCTCTACATCTCTCTTTACACGCACACACAACACATTAGACATCGACAATTCACAGTAAATTAAATGAGTGTGATTTGAAATGGCAGTGCAGCAATGTGTTGGGATTTTGAATAAAGAGGTCTACAAAATAATAAAATGCACTCACCTGATTTCAGTATTCTTAAAACTGAAGTCCTTGGGATTCCATTCCTTCTCGTAATCGCTCGTGAACTAGTAGAAGGGTCTCTTTCTACTTCTTGAATTATTACATCTCTTCTTTCTGGATCCACTCTGGGTAGTCCCTCGCGACGTTGATTACGCCCAGGAACGCGTCCAGCCATCAGGGTTTCGTGGGTGTTATTAAAAACCCTGTAGCTCGGGTAATGCTCTAACACTTCTCCTCGCCGCTCCAGTTGCTCTCGATAAAGCCGTGCCGCTAATGCGCCGTTTCTTGGGCAATGCCGTAGAAATAGTGCATCTCTGCGTATTGACTGAGATAATAACTCATTGCTGAAAGTAATCCAAATCACTAAGCAACTCAAGGTCCATAAAACAAGCACAGGTCTATCGTAAGGCAAATCAAGAATCCGGGAAACAAAGCGAAGGTAGTAAAATAAGAGATCCAAATAAACGTAAACGTGAGTAGTGGTTGCACGCAGGAAAGCAGTGAACGACTGGCGGGACCGAGCGAGGTGAAAAAGGGACGCGGTCGGTGTGGCGCGGGGCGCGGGGTGCGGCCTGGTAACAAAATGGAGCGCAAAGCAGGAATGTTTACCTGAGCCTTTGTTTAAAATTCCTTTGTGTGCTTGTGACTGAATGTGCTATCATTTAGTTTGAGTGAAATAAAAAAAACATGTAGTTTGTAGTAAAATGATACCTTAATAAATGTCACGTTTTAACAATAAGTCGTTTTCTTTGCTAACCTGAAGCATTTACTATCTTAGATTTTTAAATCAAATTAACTATTCAGGTAGTTTCCTGCCTGAGTAACTTCAGAAGTCTGTAACAGAAAAACTGGCCTATTAAGTGTCATTTTTAATGTTATTATGAAAGATTAAGGTACTGCCAAGTTTTAAAATTAATTAGAAAGTATGAAATCATTTATTACTATTTTTCATTTAATGTTGAAAATTCAAGCCCTCTCTCCTGACAGAATTTTTAAGTTTCGATTAAAATTATTGTATCTTCGGTGAATGTTAGGAAGCTAATTATTTTATGCATAATAGGGCAACTCATAAGGATCATGTTACAAACAAAAAAACTTGGAAAAAATCTCACAATTACATTTTTTTTAATGTTAGGCTGTTTAGGGTGAACATTTTCAAAAAAAGGATAAAAAAATCATAACTCGAAAACTACAAAAAATCGCGGAACATACATAGGGTATTTTCGGATACCCCTAGGTGTGAGGAATCAAAAAAAATTTTATAACCTCACTGTTTGGACCAACCTGTATATTCTAAATTTGTAGCGCCCTCTAAAAGCTACAAGCATTTCATCTATACAAATTTTTATCTAGGCAAGTTTGTCGTCTTTTAATCGTTCAGATCTTGTTTGAGTATCATCGAAACGCAAACAGTTTAACAAGACCAGAAATCTGTTTTTGGACATAACGCAGCGAAAAATATCCCGTCCTGTGCCATCTGTTGCAAAAATAAAGTCTGAATTTTCGTGATTTGATTGGAATACTGATGTATAAAACAATAGCCCAATTAAAGCCTTTATTTCTGTCTCATTCGTTGAGCCTAGTTCAGATCTGCTACTGTCTTTATACTTAGCCCTATAGCTATCTAGTTTCTTGTTTGTGTAAGTTACTATCATTTCAATCATGCGATCACTAAACATCAGTTTCCATAATTCCGTGAAAGATTCGAATTCAATCGGACTTACTTGAGAAGATGCATAGACAATATTGTGCGCGCGTACTCGACTTGTTCGGGATGGTTCCGCCGATGCCCATTTGTACCTATTCTTCCCGTAAAAGTAGCGCGGCAGCTCTCCTGTTGATTCGTCATTTGGCTCCTGGTCTGTTCTAAGATCTTCACTACCCTGGTCATTTCGAGTCTCTACTTCGCTATACTGCTCCTCTCCGATCTCTTCAATTCTAGTCTCTGCTGCGCCATGCTGTTCCTCTCTGACCATTGTGAGCTCGTACTTCTCTTTCTTGTTCTTCATTGTCGTGATTATGGTTGATTTCTCCGTGGTAAACTTCCTCAACATGAGGATACGCGACCTCAACATCATCCTCATCGGATTATTCGGATTCCGTGTTGTGACCGCTCTCTATAATAAAATCAGGATCGCCTACATCGTCGTCAAAATCACTACAGTTGTCGTCACTCTCGTTTATGAGATTTTCACATATCTCTTTATCTTCTAAACGCCTATTCTGTTTTCGCAGTTTCGGAGGCTTCTTGGGAACTGAACCGTCATCATTTGCAGGTTTTTTCCGCTCACTAGACGTGATGTTTCTCCTTTTAGGCATTCTGCAATTAAAAGTATAATTTTAAAGCCGATGTGACGTCAATTTGACACTATAAGCTACCACACATGAATACCGAGGTGACGACCAAGAGACGTACGAAATTTAGTACATAAACACCGTACTTACGTATGTGAGACGTCGATCGCTTCAATACGGAAACGTGTGCACTCACCGCGGGCGCAGCGTTGACTGATGGCTTGCGACGCGGAGGGAGGAAGGTAGCGGGAAGGGCGACGCTAAAGGTGGCATGATTTTAGAAATATTTCAAAATTAAAAGTTATGACGTCTGTGAGACGTATGGGTCAGTAGTTAAAGGTTAAGGAAAGATTTGATTACGTTCGCGTAAAATGTTGGCGAACGTTTTATTGTACCAATAACTGTTTTCAGTTGCGATAATTGATAAGTCTGAAAGACTCTCTTGACCTTGTGTATTCTCAAATAAGTATGGATGCGCTTCAGAGATGAGAAAGCACGTTCCGCGGAGGAACTTGTGGTTGTGTTACGACAAGATAAGCTATCTTTAAAAGCTGGGGAAAGGCCTCTTTAACCCTTTATAAGGCCGAGGAAACTAGAGATGAAAGCAATGTATAACAAAAAGTGAAAAATAATACTTTTATGATGAAAATAATGTTTTGATTTTTTTGGAAAAGCTTTGGGAAATTTTGGGAAAATGTGGTGGCAATATAGTTGCCACAGCCTGTCAATAAAACGTATTATTCAATTAAGTATACTCTTTATTACGAAAAAAAGATAGCAAAGTAAATGCAGATCCATCTGGTAGTTCGCCGTTTTGGTATATTTTCAGTTCTGCTGAATATGAAATATATCAAAACAAGGAACCACACAAAGTGGCACTTTACATGTAGAGCATTGTATTTTCGATCTCTTATTCTGTGTTTTGTGCTACACACGACAACGGCGCCATGAGCCCAATTGCTCATGGCGATGACTTCCACGTTTAGCGTATCTCATCCGCCACGCCCACAATTTTTGTCGATTGGTGGAGATTTTGGCCGTTTCATGGAGTATTGGGGCTGGCTCTCGGCTTCTCCTCCTAGACGAATAATTGTTGATGAGACCACGGACCAGACACAACCTAAAATGCAGTTGTGAAAGTGGATTGTGTACCCTCTTGTTTGTAGAGTAGAGCAAAATGAATTTGTGATGGCCAAGTCTACACAAAATAGAAAATTCAGAGCCACCACCTCTTGCTCCTCCTGTCAACTTCGTAAGTGCTCCTTCTGATCAAATCGGTCTACTCCACCCATGCGCTCTGTATAATGTAGTATGGTTAGTGGAAATTGAATAGCCTTTTAGAACCATCTTTCTGAGTTCGATTACAGAATGTTTTATTTATTTTTGGATGAAAGGCAGTGGTCAGAAGTGTAACAAGTTTTGTGTCTTGCCACATTACATATGCTACATTATTTTGGTGCGCCATCTAAAATCGCCTCTAGCCAAAGATATTTTTTGTTTCTTGGTACATTCTTGTTTTTCGCCGTTTTATTATGAGTGGTAGGTCTGATCTATTGCTGTTGACGGTAGATATGGCGTATACCATTATTGAATAGATATTGCAATATTTCATAGGATGCGAAAAAGTTATCGAAAGTCACATGTCCACGGAACCCTCATCTATTTTAGCTTCTGTGTAAGAGATTTGACAACATTGGCTCTAATCCGAATTCTGTTGATTGGTCATCACGTTTCTCTGTGTAAACTTGAAACTCAAAAACATAGCCAGTATCGCTGTCTGCTCTAGTCCACACTTTATATCCTCTTTTATAGGTTTTAGTGGCATGTATTGTTTCAATGATGAGATGCCTTTGAATTGTATCATTGACTCATCTATAGATTGGGAAGTTAAGGTTTTGCAGAACTTTGACAAGCTTTATTGAGCATCTCAAGAAGAGGGCGAACTTTGTACAGTTATCATAACCAGGTGCTCCTCTCGGCGGCGTCTTCGTATTGTCGTTCAAATGTATATTTTCTAATACCTTCTTGAATCGTTTCCATGTCATAACTGATGCTATCTCAGCAACACGAATATAAATCTATAGTTGGCAGTGGGTGGTGTCCCATCAAAATAATAATGCCTAGAAAAGCCTTTATTTCAGCAGTGTCAACAGGCGTCTAGCCACAGCTTCGTTTTTGCTCAGCGTAAATATTAGTTTGTTGTACAATGAGATCTATAAGGTTGTGGTCAAAAATGCGAAAAATAAGCAGCAGGTCTGGTTTTACTTGGCATAAATTGTTTGCTTTCTAAGTGTATGCTATCAAAGTATTCTATATCGGGATGCTGTCGGTAAAGAACCTTTTCCATTCATCTTCTTCAGTATCTGACTCATCTGTATCAGACGTTATGGCTGTACTTGGTACTGAAGGTATTGGTGATGGAGCTACGATACTGGGTCGACAAAGGAGGAACTTCTGGAAAGATTCGCTGATACGAAAGCGGCGCCTATCCAAATGAAGATCGGATGTTGATTTTTTTTATAGAATAAGGGTGACAAACGAGCACAGTCCACCTGATGGTAAGTGGTTGCTGTGGCCCAGACATCTACATCTATCTTCGTTTACGAATTTAAATGCAGATGCGTTGTCAGCCGTGAGGACTGAGATAGAATGCCTTTTCCAGTAAAAGGGTCTCCGGTTCTCTACACTCACCATACGAAACACAGCAGCATTAAGCTGCTATTTTACGCTGGTATTCTGTGAGCGTGGTCCTTCCCGGTCGAGCCGACCCATTCGTGCTACAACTATACTATTAATATAGCTGCAGCATGGCTCTACCACGTATAAATTGATGGTTGAACTTCAGCAGAGCTTGTTGAAGGCTGTTCAGTTTGTAGCTATTTGATGAAGCTGACTCTACAAGGTCCTGATGCGGCACCTCCTCAACTCCGGAACAAGAAAGGCCAGTATCAGACAGATTTGAAAAAACTCTGAGAAATCGGCCACTTTCAAACTCGCGTCATCTTCAAATGACAGTTATGACGTTTGACAATGTAAAATAAGTTTGACATTGAAATATATTTAACAGTTCTATACAGATAAAAAATCGACTAAAATTTAAAATGTAGCCAGAAAACTGATTAAATACATGGTGGCAACGTAGTTGCCGCTACCTAAAAGGGTTAAGACTATTTTCGTTCAAAAGTCAATGAGTTCGAAAACATTGCGGTCTTTTAATTCAGGGGAGGAATACAATGAAATCAATTGGTTTTTCAATGTTTGTTTATCAAAATGGTTTGCGTAATTTTCAAATAATGAATCTAATGCCTCTAAAGGAAAATCTGAATGATATTTTTTCGAATAGTTTGTTGTAGAATAATTGAAAAAATTTTAATTTCAAAATATCGGCCATTAATTTCTGAAGATATGTTATCAATTATTTCAACAAAAAGTTTGTATTCTGTCTGAGTCACAGCGCACATTGCGTCTCAAACGAGGAGCGGAGTTATTTTGCAATGTGTTTTCATAAATGTGATCAAAATCTGACTGAAATTCAGTACCTAACCATGTCCTAAACTCCTTTATTTTATTACTGCAATAACCGACATCAACTTGTGATTTTTGTAAAATATTGTATAAGCAGTCGGTTTTTTCAAATACCCGGTGGAAAATTGAAAGAAAAAAAATTTAAATTAAATGAACGCAATGTGTTTTCAAAATTCTCGGCGGCCAAGATCGTATCGCCGTCCCAGTTCTGCGGATTATCGCACATATCCGAAAACAAATTAATCAAATTATCTTTTTGTTCGAATACTGTATTCACAATTCGTGACGTATAAGTCCAACGAGTTGCGGGGGCATTAGGCAATTTTTTTGCTGCAATGTGTAAAAAGACGACCGTTTTGTATTGTTATAAAAATTTAAATAAAGCCTGAAAAGGGCTGAAAAAAAGTGCTGTCTTCCCAATCCTGTTACAAGATTTAGATAAAACTAATGCCAAAATGTGTGCATTACACCAAATATACATGGCTTGTGGACAAACATCTTTAACTTTTGTTGCTCCATTTCTGACACCGGACATGACACTTGCACCGTCATAGCTTTGCGCAACTAGTTTTGTGGTGCAGTCATGTTTGTTTAATAATTCCAATATGATATTACAAAGTGTGTCTGCTGTGCGACTTTCAGACACATCTACATACCCCAAAAACGGTCATGAATATCGTTTCCATAATAATATCGGAGAATCATACACAATTGCTCTCTGTGACTAAAATCGGAGTTTCATCAATAATAATTGAAACGATTTTGACAATTTTACTTCGTACTGGATGTGAGTTTTCATTACATCAGCGACAGAATGAATAATTGAATAAAACTATTTTACGGATTTTATCGCGTTTAATTTTACTAATTTTGATTCCCGACGTTTCAGGTGCTTTACAGCACCCATGGTCACGGGGGACTGAGGTGTTTGACGTCCTAATGTCATAGTTAGCCCGCTACCTTCAGTTTTTGAATATTAATTTTGGTCCGATCTACGCAGAATGAGCTTACAGTATCTTGAAGTCTTGCAGTGGTATGCTTGGGTTTGGATTTAATTTTGTTAATTATAGGATCCCAAGCAGATGGCAGCACCATCCATCTTCTCTATTGAAATTAGGATGTTTTTAATTTCAATAGCCTCGCGTATCATCCTTGGTAGGAATCGGTGTTCTTTGCGAGTTTGTGGTCTATCAAATCTGATGTAATGGCGGGACGATCTTGAACATATTCACAGACTGCAGACTTCCCAGAGCGTCGGTGCCTCACGTCAGCTATATGTTCATATTGGTCAGACCTTGATTAAATTGAGACACATGAGAAGCACCAGCTTTCAAATAAAAGAATCATCGAAATCGGTTCACCTAGAAAAAGTTATGAGGTAACACACATAAAAAAGAACATACAGTCGAATTGAATACCTCCTCCTTTTTGAAGTCGGTAGATAATTATTTTTATAGAAAGTATTTTTCGCTTATCGTACATTTCACTAACACTTTGGTCGTCAGTTTCATTCCTGCCACTCATTTTTATCATATAATTATCAATTTTCACTAAGAATAACACAACGAAACACTTTTTCTCACAAAAACAGTCGTCGCGCCGTTTGGGCCGTGGGGCTCACCGGTGAGCGACAGCAATACTACCCGTTCAGGCCGTGGGGCTCACCGGTGACCGCGCGACGGACTCGTGTTTGAACTCAATTTTCTCGCTGGGGGACACAGTGCCGGTACAAAACTATATTGAGTGTGCCCGGCGCGGCCCTGGAGAACAGTTTACGCATACTAGCTCGTTTCGACACTAAGTATAAAAAGATTTTGTGGATTTTTTGCCTAAGTATACAAGATGTGGTTTTAAAATAAAAGAAGGTTTACGAAATATATGTTTTATTAGAAAATATTTAAAAACGTTTTATTATACGTTAGGCAATCACTTATTTTTAAACTTAGTAAAAAATAAACTAAACAAACTTCGAAAAAAACTTAAAATAACTCAAAAAATTACTACGAAATTAAACTTTGTCATGAATATTTGGCGAATAAATGAAATCAGTCTTAACAACAAAATAAATAAATACATTTCCACTCTTTTCGTCGCGCAGTCGGGTAAAAAATTGGTCAATGATGAAGCACATTGAAGCAAGATATGCAAAGAAAAGGCTTCTCCGGGCATTGTGGACAAAACATTCTCACCTTTTTAGTCTTGTTTTTAGCCAACTTTCTGCCGTAAGTAGCTGCGTTAATTTTGTAACAATTCACACATGCTCGCCTGCTTGTCCTGGCTTGCCCTTCTTTTTGTTGCAGTTTGTGTATCATTCTTCTAGGTCTTGCAATTGGAACATCTTGTTGGCTGCAAAACGACTTCAGTAATTCCAGCGGAAGTCTGCCATTTGTATTTTCTTTCCAATGACGCTTTGATACAAGACCAGTGCATTGACCACTGCTGTGTTCAGGAGAAGGTTGATTGCATACTTCTTGTACCATTTTATAGATTTCCTCAATGGAGTTGAGTAAGCAGCCATCTGATCGGACATATCTACAGCTCCTTTAGCACCGTTATAGTCAATGACTATTTTCGGTTTAGAAATAACTTTGTTACGTTTTCGGACATTTTGGAATCGCACTGAGTGTTTTGTGGACAGCAAAAGGACGTCTCTTTTATCCTTCCACTTCATTACAGTTATGCCCTCATCGCTTTCCTTCGCCACGAATTGTCCTCGCTTCAGTTTAGCATTTACTACATCCTTTGGCAGATGCTTCCGGTTCTTCCGAATCGTGCCTACGAGATGAGTCTCTGCATCCAGATGTTTTTTGGCAAGATCTATACTGGTGTACCAGTTGTCGGTCACTAGCGTATGTCCCTTGTATAGAAGATCGCTGCATAGAGACATAACGACGTTCAACGGTGTAGTATTGACTTCATCGTTATTCTTTCCTGCGTATACATTTATTTTATATGTATATCCGGGAATGGTACATAACTTAAACTCCTTTATACCATATTTATGCCTTTTTTGTTTATTGTATTGTCGAAAAATTATTCGTCCGCGAAAAGGCACCACGCTTTCATCTATGCAGATCTCTTCGGAAGGTGTAGTTTTGGAAATTCCTGTTCATAACTTCGAGCAATTTCTCAATCCTGTGTAATCTATTAGATTTATTGTCTTCGTCTTGCTGAGAAAAGTGCAGCATTTGCAACAGCAGCTCAAATCGGTTTCGACTCATTATTGTTCGAGGAAAATTCTGTCCAAGTATAGCATCTTTTGACCAGTAGTAGGATATTTTGGGTAATTTTACGATCCCCACGAAAATAATCAATCCGAAAATCGTTTCATCTCTGCTGCGGATGTAGGTTTCCACTGGCGAATCCGCGCAGCTTTAGATGCTGCGTCCGACTCTGTGACTTTTTTGATAGCAAAGCTATTCGTATAATCGGCCACCATTTCAAACACTTCGTCTGGTACTAAAAAATGATAGAAATCTGCCGGGGTCTTATCGATCATTTCCTTACAACTCGTGGATCTAATACTGGGAATTCAGTGTAGGGATAATCCGACGCTGATTACCTTTTGGTTGGTGCCACACGGTAGATGATACAGGAGCGACGCGGTGTGACAAGAAGTATTTGGCACAGCATTTTCAAGTTCAATGTCACTCGTGTCACTAATAGACAGAACTCGTCGACGTCGCTTTCGTAAAGGTGGTTGTAAGTCATACTCTTCCTCATACTCCGAACTTAGGAAAGCTACTATTGAGCAAGGAAATTTCTATTTCTTTAATCCGTGTCAAATCATCACTTGTTATTTCAAAGTCTTCAAAATCATCCATGATTCACACCACTTTTCCTTACAGTCAGGCAGGACACAGTTTATTCACTTTAGAGGTAACCAGGGTAAAACTGTTACTAAAATAATCCAAAATATGTATTATGAAAAATAAATAATGCGTGTGACCTTACTTGCGATTACTAACTCGACAATGCGCGTGACCTTGCTTGCGAAAGATTACTAATTGTGTCAATAGCGCGGCCGCGCAGCCCTTCCGGTGTGACCGGCGCCGCGACCCCGCGGCCACGCGCGAACGAAATGCAGATTTAGCGGCGTGCGCCGTGGTGGTCACCGGTGGCGTCAGCAATTATTTTGTTAATTCTTTGGATAGTAAATAAGAAAAATTATTTAGATTGAGATTTTTGGCTATTTTGAACAGTATGAGCCAATAAAATATAATGTAAAATTAGTTGAAATCGCAAATTGGCGTCAGCCCATATGGAAGTATAGCGGTGGTCACCGGTGACCACCACGGCGTTCAATGTGTTAAATTATTTCCAAATGGCGAATCGACGACCCCAGATCACTTCCATTACGAATTCAATTGCTGAAATGATAGCAATAGATAACCAGGCAACTTCTATAGTCGAAGATAAAGGCTTTAATCGGCTCATGCAGTTAGCAAAACCCAAATACCAAATACTGAGCTGAAAATGTATGGGTGAAACAGTGATTCCACAAAAGTATGAAAATTTAAAAGCACTATTCAAGGTGAGCTATCTAAGGCCAAATGTCTATCGGCTACATCTGATATGTGGACAAACATGTTCGTACATTTCAATACACTTTAACGAATGTTCGGTGATTTAGCCTAATATTCTGCCGAATACGAATATTCAGTAAAGCTGCCGAATATTGAATACCGAATATAAAACGAATATTCGGCCCATCTCTAATTAGCACTGTAACACACTTCAATTCATCACAAAGAACACTATTATCCTCCATTTCACTAAAATCTTTAAAAAGCATAAATTTTACAACTCGCAATATTCATTCGCTCAAGTAAACACAGAGTATGTAAGTAAGTCACAGAGTATACATTGAAATGTGAAGTGAATTTGAAAACATGTATCGCCCGCGCGCCCTTGCGCTCGACTAATTTCACACCGAAAGCTCGGCAACACTCCATACTAATTGCTATATAAACAATCGTAGTTATATTTCATTATAGAACATGTTGCCTCAGATTAGAAAGGAAGCGATCGTCTTGTCGAAAGCCCGGTGAAAAGCCCACGTGTGCGAAAGAGACGACTAATCGCTCAACTCAACTCCTTTTTATGACAGCAATATCGCGCAGTTTTGCCGCGTGTTGACGTTACATAATAAGGCTACGAGGTCATGATCTGTGTAGAACAGAGGTGCGGGAAATTTGAAATAGTTTGAAACAGTTTACGAGTTATTTTATTAGTTGATATTATTGATTGAGCAGTTTGATCGGGCAAGCCCGGCTTCTCGGCTTCTCGGCTTCTATGGAGCTTCGCTACCGAATTCCATCACTTTCGTTCCAAACCGAAGCTGTACATTAGAATAAGAACCATGAGGCACCAGACAAAATAATCAAAGTCGCTTATCTACCAATTATAGAAATTGGTAGATAAGCGACTTTCTCAGGATCGTGCCAAGTGGAAGTCCGTAGTCTCTGCCTACCCTCTGGGTGACAGGCGTGAGTGTTTATGTTTTTATGTTTTTATATGTTGTAGAAATTACAAAATGTATTAAGTAGCTTTAAACCACTTTATCTATGACTATTGAAATTCACACAAACTTTAAGTGTTTTATAATGATAGGGAATTGACACCTAAAACCTAAAATTGGTACCTAATTTATATGGCAATTTAGGTGGAATGTTATGAAAATAAATATATTAATATTTTTGTTATATACCTTAACTTTCTAATAATTACTTAATAATTGAAAATCATATACTGTACACAAATGCACTAAGTGAACAACTGAATAATAAAATAATGATCAAAAGTATGAAGTGCATGTAATTTTTCATGTTACTGAGTATTACCCAGTACATTTTATCGTTGAGAACAATTCTTTAAAATTAATTGTATAACAAATAAATACCAAAAGAACAAGATATATTACACTACTCAGCTAACGGGTCAAACTTTAAAATTTATATAAACTGCTCTTCTAAAAACTTACAATCTCTGTAATTAATACATTTGTCTTCTAGACCATCGATATACAGGTTGTCCCAAAAGTCGACGTCAAGCCGGAATCGGGTGATAGGACAAATCATAATAGTTACCAGAATATAAAAAAAAATCTTAGTCATGTATTTTTTAAATTACAGTAATTTCTTTTTGTTTTGAAAAATGTACAGCCTGTGATGGTTTTTTAGCTCTTTTAGCTACAAATCTTTACTTTTTTTTTTTCCGATTTTTTTTGTGTAATCTTGAGTAGTGCTTGTGTAACCTGTTGTTTTTAATTCTTAGCTAACTGCTCCAACTTAGAAAAAAATGTCACATTTATCGGAACCAAAAAAGAAAAATTAATACTTCGCCCAACTTTAACAGACTGTACTGAAAAAAAAAATTTACTACGCCAGTTTAGCAAGTAACCTTAAAAGTTGATGCATTTAATAAGGATTCTAAAATGGTATAGCACTTGCTACATTATTTCCTAGATTATAGAAAAAAAAAATTTCTTCAAGAATCCATGTTATTATCAGAGCACCATTTATTTAAACAAAAAACATTTTTCAAAGCACATACTGAGTCATGATTAATACAACTATACAAATCTTACAATCTTTATATCGATCATACAGATTTAACAAACTAGAACACCCTTATCTTCTAAATTAATTATATCATCATTTTGTAAGATGGATTTAAACCATAAAACTTTTTCTAAACCTTTGACGTATATACATTTATCCTTTATATTATCTGCAATCAAATTCTGATAATTTAAATAAGGTGTTACTCCCTCACACCAATATATCTTTCTATTACGTTGAATCCAATTTACTTGTTTTCTTTCTTTTACAGTCAATTTGTAAAAAGGAAATGGTGGTTTCTTATATTTACGCGAACACTACACATTGAATAAAACTATTTTTACGGATTTTATCGCGTTTAATTTTACTATTTTTGATTCCCGACGTTTCGGGTGCTTTACAGCACCCATGGTCACGGGGGGGACTGAGGTGTTTGACGTCCCAATGTCATAGTTAGCCCGGCTACCAAAAATTAACGATCAAATCAAATGCCAAACATCCATGTCAACGTAGAAACGAAACACAACCGTTGACCACAGACGCTAACAATAAACAACGCACGGTCTATAATCTGTCAAAACAAACACTGGACGAACCTACAATAAAAGTATTATCGAAGGGCCTGAATTTCGCAATAACACCGCGAAAAATCCCGTATGAGGAAATTATCTGTAACGTTGAGGATTGTCTGTTTAAAAACAATGTGGGAAAGGAAGATTTAGAGGCCATACGTCAAGACATTTCGTCCTTGTTACGTCGAAGTTCAGTGCCGAAACTAAATCTCCCCAAAGACGAGATTAAAGCGTTGTACAACTTACGCAACAGACCAGAGCTCACGATTCTCCGTGCAGATAAAGGAAATGCTACGGTAGTAATGGATACGTCAGATTATAATTTTAAAATACAACAACTTTTATCGGACGAAAGTACGTACAAAAGGTCAAAACAGACCCTACAACTAATACGCTTAAAACAACTAGCGATCTAATTAAGAAATACTATGAGAAATTGAATCTAGACGTTAATTCGATAATACCTGCGTGTGCCAAACCACGGAAGTTGTATGGGTTACCAAAATACACAAACCGAACGCTCCATTACGTCCAATAGTGAGTCAGATCGATTCGCCAACTTACAGATTGGCTCAACTCTTAGCAAAAACACTATCACCACTCAGAGGACATACTAAGTCAGGTGACACACTAAAGAAACTGATTGCGTGAAACTTGTTTGTGAAACATGTTTACATGAAACTAGTTTCTCGTTTAGTGCACATATAAGAAACTATTTTCATTAAAATAACTAGTTGCAAACATGCCTTTCGACGAAGAAGATGTAGTATTATTATGGTGGGTGAACCGCAGACGCCGAAATAGAGTAATTAAGAAAAGAAGACGATTTTGGGTACATCCTAGTAATCAAAGAAACGTGCAACATAGCGCGACCGCCATTGGGAAAGAACTCCGACCACACCCGGATAAGTTTCAACAGTTTTATAGAATGAACCAGGAAAATTTTTATCGCCTTTTAGCACTGATTAGGCCGTTAATTGAGAAAAAGGAAACTCATTGGAGAAATGCCTATTCCGCCAGAAGAAAGACTGCTAATCACACTAAGGTAAGCATATAATTTTTAATTCAGATAATACTAACAACTCATAAAAAAACTAACTAATATAATTATTATTAATGTTAAACATGGTAGGTAGGCCGTATAATAAATGTTATGTAACATGGTAGGTATGCTGTTTTATATTTTTGCGAACTGCTAATTGTTGGTCCGTTTGAACCATTGTGATGGGTTATATTCTGGGTTCTCTTGACCATTTTGTGAAGGCCCGGTGGCACTACGGGGCCAATCCTGAACATCAGCAGGTTGTCTGGATTCTGATGGGTCATATTCTGTGTTCTCCTGACCATTTTGTGAATGCCCGGTGGCACTACGTAGCCAATCCTGAACATCAGCAGGTTGTCTGGATAACTGATTTAAAGCCAGAGTACCCTGAGGACTGTTTATAGTTTGCCAAGAGCTTGGTGTAACTACAGTACGAGTTGTTAAAATTTCATCTATAAGTTGACTGACTTTGCATCTAAACTGTCTCATTTGGTGATTATCCATCTGTTCCAGATCCGGTAATAAGCTCAACAAAAATAGTCGTTTTGGGTTATCGGAATTCCCTTGTTTTTGTCTAAGATAGTCCATAACGTAAGAGTCAACTTCGCAATCTTTGTCAGGTTGAAGTTTCCTTTTCTTGGTGGTTAGTGATTCTACCTGTTTTGACCTTTTCAGCTGTGGAGTGGCAACGTTAGCAGGTTGTTCAATCACATCCTCGTTTTCGTTGCGAGGATAGTCCGATTGCCCGTCCGGGTCGATATCTTCAACATCTCTTATATTTTCACTAGAATTGGGATCTTGACTTTCAGGAGATGGAAGTAGTGGCAGATTACTTGGTAAATCTTGACTAGTTTTGACGTAAGGCCTTATAAAATTCATTTCTTTTATCATTTCTTTAGTTTTCTGAGATAACTTCTTAGCTCCACTTCCACTAGGGGGTAATTTGATGGATCTTGTAAACATTATGCGTAATGTCCGCCATGTATCTTTGCATTCTTGAACTGCAACAAAATACAAATAAAAACAAGTGTTTTCAGGACAGTATAATTAACAAAAATTTTTTTTTCAGATACTTGGCAACTGGTGTAAATTTTAAGCAACTGGGGTTTACTTTTATGAGAGGTGCTTCAACGATTGGAAAAATAATAGCGAATACCTGTGAGGCGATATGGACCGCCCTTCAACCTTTGTATATGCCTGTACCTACAGAAAATGATTGGAAAAGAATAGCCGATCGCTACAACTTGCTTTGGAATTTCCCTCATTGCGTGGGATCAGTAGATGGAAAGCACTTTCGTGTCCACAAATTTACTAACACAGGCTCCAGGAATATAAATTACAAAGGTTATTTTTCAGTCCAGCTTATGGCATGTGCAGATGCCGATGGTTATTTTACTACAATAGATGTTGGTGACCTAGGGCGTAATAGCGATGGTGGCGTTTTTCGGACATCCCGATTAGGCCGTTGGCTAGAGAGAGGAGGGCTGCGGTTACCTCCAGCTGAACAATTACCACAAGATGAAGATGGACCAAATATTCCGTATTTTTTGTGTGGCGATGAAGCATTTCCTTTAAGCAAGTATCTCATGCGACCTTACCCCAAAAGAGTTTTGACAAATAAAAAGCGCATTTTTAACTATAGACTAAGCAGAGCTCGAAAATCTGTCGAGTGTACTTTTGGAATGTTAGTTTCCAAGTTTAAGGTTTTCGAAGGTCCGATGGTTTGTTCCGAGAATACTGTGATATCAATTATAAAATCAGCTTGTATTTTACACAATTATATCCGTAAAACAGAGGGACATATTCAAGAGCCATCAGATTTCACAGAATATCAAGAAAATCGGATAATTGTAAGAGCAAACGAGGAAGATGAAGAGAGAGTTAGAAATTTGACAACAGCTTCTGGGATAAGAGATTATTTGTCTGACTATTTTTTTGATACTTACACATTACCGTGGCAAAACAATTATATTGTATAAATAAAAAGCTTTACTAATAATTAGATTATTAAACGTGTAATAAGATTTTTAATTTTTTTTTTACCTGATTCATTCATTTCCTGGGCCACTTTTTCCCATGCCATAGCCACAGAGTCCCGTTTACTATATTCCGGTAACTGATAATTATATAAACAAGGGTGCTGTTCGACAATTTTCACAAGTTTAATATCAAAATCGTTTTTTTCTTTTGGCATTTTGATTACTAAATCCGAAGGAGAATATAAATTTTATTAATATACCGTCCTTATCGCACGGCAAATACTACGCAACTAAAGAATTTCAAGAAACAAGTAACAACAAACAGAACACGTTGCATTTCGCGCAACTTGTTGACGAAACACTTTCTGGTATCCTGTTTCCGAAACGCCAGTGTGCATCGTTTCATATAAGTACATGGGTTATTCGATATTGAAACGAGTTGCATGTTTCTTGAAACGAATTTCACGAAATTCGTTTCTCCAGTGCGTCACCCGCCTAAGTTCATACCATTTTGTTAGTGAGATAAAGACCTACATCTTGCTGACAATGAAACTATGGTCAGTTTTCATGTTCAGTCACTATTTACATGCTTATCTATTGAAGACTGCATCTCAATTGTAACCAGGAAGCTATAAGAATACAACATGCCTACAGAATATGCAGTATTGCTCAAACACTGCCTTACATCTGGCTATCTATTGTGGAAAGAGGAGTTCTACAAGCAAGTAGATGGTGTAGCAATGGGCTCACCTGTATCTCCATAGTCGCCGACATATTCATGGAGGACTTTGAGGAGAAAGCCCTTCTTACTGCTCCTGTATATCCAAGATTCTACAAGCGGTACGTAGACGACACTTTCACAATTGAGGGTGCCAAACCATGACGTTTCAAGTGCCAGAAAGTGGAATTTTCAGGAGATACAAAAAACAGTTTTAATGGAAAAAGAAAGAGCAAAGCAATAAAAAAAGAATGTTTAATCAAATTATCATTTATTATTAATAATTTAACACAACTTTTGTGTCAGTCAAAACAAGGAAATAATATTATTTTGTTTCTAAAAAAAATTAAAAGAACAAAACGTTGTAAGTACCATTATTTATGCAAGTCATAACGTTGTAAGTATTATATTACTTGCACATAACTCAACTTGAAATATCTTTATTTTAAAAGGTTTTCATAAAATAATTTGCTATCTCCGGCTAAATACGGCAACATGGCACCAATGTCTTTCTTTTTCTCGGCAGATAAAGGTACAGGTGTCTCGATCATGTCAACTTGTAGGTTCTCAAAATTCGCCTTAGTAATTCCAGGTTTAACACGTTCTCTGCCGCGTAGGTCATCGGTGACCTCACCTGAACTAGATCGAGACGCCGCGTAGGGCATCAGTGACCTCAAGGTAGACCTAAGTTTGAAACTGATTTGTGAGGCGTAGGCCATTATTACCGAACATTTCTCTATAGCAGGTTACCGGAATGGCGCTGTAGACCAATACTTCAGTGTGGTTTCTGAGTAATCGTAAATTTGTTGAAAATGTGGGTGAAATTGCAAAGCAATTAAGAAAAAACAGGCATCTATTATGAATCGTGTTTATTTGTAATAACTATTGAACAGTTAGCTACTATATTATTAAAAAAAACCTTTACAAATAACGGTGAGATTTATTGAAGCATTGTAGGCAATAATATATTGTACCAGGACAGTTCTTACAGTATGTAACTATACTCAGCGGCACAATTAACCGCCCACCTTGATTTTTACGATTTTGGTTTAAAAAAATTGTGGCCTTACTTGTGAATGTTATTTTATAACGTAGGTATATTGAAGTAAAATGAAAGATAATATTGTTTTTAATTATTACGTTTATTTATAAAAAGTCTGAAAACACTTTGACCGTAAATTAACAAATGTGATGAAATGGCTTAAAATAAAAATCTGCTGAATAAATGAATTCTAATAGTGCGTATTTCCACCTCTAGCCCTCATGACTTCCATCAAACGGTTTGGCATGCTGTCGATGACATCTTTGATCTGTTGTTGTGGAATGTTCTGCCACCCTCAATCACGGATTGTTTTAATTCATCTATGGTGGTTGGAGCTGGTATGCGGCTTCGAACACGTCTTTTAAATTGTCCCATATGTGTTCAATAGGATTTAAATCTGGGCTCCGGATGGCCATGTTAATTTTCGAATGCCGACGGTATCCAGGTACGCGGTAACAACTCTAGCAACGTGGGGGCGAGCGTCGTCCTGCATTAATAAAAATCTTCGCCAATAAATGGAGCAAATGGCATTACATGAGGTTCCAATACTTCTGTTACATACCTCTGAGCATTTATTCCACCTCTTCGAAGATAACCAAGTCGGTGCGTGCTTCGTAGTAATGCCGCCCATATCATGATAGAGCCACCTTGGTAACCTACTGTTTCCACAACAGTACATGGTGCAAACCTTTCATTCTTGCGTCTGTATACACGCTGGCGACCGTCAGGACCGTGCAAGCATATTCTTGTCTCGTCAGTAAACATAACATTCTTCCATTGTTCCATATTCCATTCGGCGTGCTCGGGAAAACGAAGTCTTTCTCCGGTGGCCTACGAGCAATTGTGGCACTCGAGATGGTCGAAAAGCTCCGGGCATTCTCTCTAGTCTTCTTCTCACTGTTCTTTCACCACTTGAACATTGCGAACCTCACGAAGTTGGTTTCGTGCCTCAACAGCTGTAGTGAACCGATTTCTTAGAACATTGGTCACAAGAAATCGGTCGTCACGAGCGGAGGTGCATCTTTTCGGCCCTGTCCTGGTCTTCGCTCATAAGAGCCAGTTTCCCGAAACCGTTTCACTGGATCCCTAAGGTGGTACGTGCGACACCAAGCTTCCGCGTCACGTAACGCTGACTAAACCCTTCGTCGATAAGAGCGACGGCTCTCGCCACTGAATTAGCATCAAATGGCATGTTTGTGATGTCCAAACACTAGCTTTAAGTTACGAAACCAAAACAAACTCAAATTGTTTACTTTTAATGCCAATGAAGCAATGTAAGCAGTATGGCAACGATAACGATAATGAGACGAAGTTCGATATTTGTCCTATTCACAACTTATGCGTAAAAACAAAGTTAAGTGGGTAGCTTGTAATTTTTTCGTCACTACATTTCTTTCACACTTGACTTATTTATGCCCAATAACTTACAACTGCAATAACATCAAAATTTGCCACTTTAAAAGGGTGGGCGGTTAATTGTGCTAAGTGTACTTTTTTAGTTTTATTCCGAGCGACTTTTGACCCATGATTTTTAACATTTTCTTTGTAGCAACCGACGCAGAAACGTCTCAATTTAGCAACAGGTCCTCTCTTTTCAGCAATTCGTGTTTCATTCTTTTAGGTCTCTCCTGCTGCTGTTCACAATTTTCTTTATCGACTCCTGAATCCACAAGATACTGACTAACTGACGCCTGAATTGCACTATACCCTGATTAGTGTTTTTGTTCTCTTTATACATTATCCAAGCATTCACCAGCGCTGTGTTTAAAATAAGCTCAATGGCCAGCTTTTGTACCACTTCACAGTTTTTCTGAGTGGTGATGAATATGAAGTCATTTGATCACCATATCGACTGAACTTTTGCTTCATTGTAGGCAAGTATAATTTTTGGTTTTTTAATAGCTCTACCTTTCTTTAGAACCGTTCGTTTGCCATTTGAGTGTTTCGTCGAAAGCACTAAGACGTCGCGCTTATCCTTCCATTTGAGAACAGTTATACCCCGTTGATTCGCCATAGCTATGGATTCGCCTTTTCCAGTTTGGCTTCGACTACTGCCATTGGCAAACCCTTCTATTCTTTCTAATTGTTCCAATTAGGTGGGTGTCGTGGTTCAGTAGTTGATTTGCCAAGTCCAATTGGTATACCAATTGTCGGTGGCAATTGTATGACCCAAATTTAATATGTCATCACAGAGAGACATTACAACATTTGTAGGTGTTGTGTTAACCATTTCATCATTTTTACCAGCATATAGTTGTAACTTACAGGTGTATCCCGGGAGGGTACAAAGCTTAAACATTTTCATGCCATATTTGTGTCGGTTACTTTTATTATACTGGCGGAAAATTATGCGCCTCTAAATGCTACTTGGCTTTCATCGACATACGGTTTCATTTGGGGCGTACAATTTTTTTAAATTTTCGTTCAAAGCATTGATGAGGGGTCGAATTTTAAAAATTCTGTCGGATTTGTCCGCTGTCTCATTATTAGTGAAGTGAATCATTCTCAAAAGCAATTCAAATCGGTTCCTGCTCATAACAGTGGCTGGAAAATGTTGCCCGAACACCCTGTCTTTACTCCAGTATAAATTCATTTGAGGAAGTTTCACCAGTCCCATGTACAGGATTAACCCAAATAATTGTTTTATCTCATCTTTGATGTCGGTTTCACTCATTTGCATGAGACTTAGGTTTTAAGATTTTTGATAGTGATCGCTGCAAACAAATTTGTTTCGTTTGCAATCGTCTCAAAAAGACTGTCTGGGACCAAAACACTGAAATATTCTCCCGCTGCACTATTTTTCAATTCTCTCGCATATGGTTGCTTCATACCTGTAAGCAAGAAATAAATAATATGAGGGACAATTTCACGCAAGCCAACTGGCCCCAAAATAAAATTATCGCGAGATAATCACAGACAGACTTACATACAGGTCAAACTGAGAACCTTTTTTGAAGTTGGTTAAAAAAGTACTTAGCACTTACCAGTTGGTTCCGTGAATGCTATGACAGATGGTTGATGTCCTCGTGGTCGTGTCCATTTTTGTACTGAATTAGATGTTTTTTCTATACGAGCAATTTGATTAGAGATATAATTTTCAACCGACCCCGATTCACTTTCGGAGCTACTTGCAATCACACGACGGTAACGTTTTTTTGTTGGTAGGATAGCATCGTTACCAATTTCTTCCTCGGAAAAATTGCGTATCTCACAAAAAATACTAGATTCTAGTGCTTCAATGTTGTAAGTCTTCTTGAGAAATATCTATGTCAAAGTCTAGATCGGATATATCCATTTCAGTAAATAAAAACGTTCACAGACACAATCTCAACCGTTCGGCGCAAGCGCTTACAGACGACTGAGGTGTGGTACTGAGGGCGTCGCCCTACCCGGCGCCTCCATAACGAATATTCACTTTAAGTATTACAGCGCCGCGTAGGTCAATTATGACCTCACGAAGTTTTTGAAATATCTACGGAATCCAGTTGCAGATCAAAACACTTCATATAAAATGTATTTTGACCTAACGCTTATATTTCCACCAAAAGTTTTTTGTGTTTTTCATCTTTATACTACCGGCAGAGAACGTGTTAAGCACTGGAGTTGATATCCAAGGAGCAAATTCGCCGTAACTTTTCTTTGTAAAAATGACACCAAAATTTTCAGATGTTAGGCGAATCATCGTTGCCGAAGATATCTGTAGCTTTTTGGTATTAATCATATTTTTAGCCAGATTCATCCAATTAAAAAAGGTTTTATTATCCACTACCAAGAATGGTTTTTTTTTGCCAGCATTTGTAATAAGTTCAATAAGGTCTTTTGGAATCAGTGGCTTTGCACACTTTTTCGCTTTTTCAATGATCGCAAAATCACGATCGCAGGCGAGAAATGTATGACCCTTTACAGGAAATTTATGAGTAATTTCTGAAAAGAAACCTTTTGCAATTAAAACGAGGAACATAGCAAGTACAGCTTGGTTCTTGTTTTGTCCACCACAGTTATCTGACCACAAAATTAATTTCTTTTTATCTGTAGTGTATCCTATTTCACTAAAAGTGAAAAACTTGTAAAGACAGGAAGCGATCTCGTTGGAACCCCTTTGCCCAACAGTTTCATTCCAGAGAAACATGATGCCCTTTCCTTCGTCCTCCAAGTGAATTCCCATATTGACAAACGCCAGCTGACGACTGTAGTACATCTGTGTATGGGTTAATGTTGGGAGGTACATCTGTTGCTGGAGGTCGAACTGAACCACTCGAACATCTGAATTAGGGCATCTAGAGTCTGCTCCATCATTATTCATTAGTTTTCTGGCCATCTCAGCTTGCTTGTGATGAAAGTCCAACTTTTGCTTAGCGAGGTCTTTTACTACTTCAGTTGGAGCAGTATCTATTTCGATTTTAGAAGAGTCACACGTCGGGCATGTGTCTACTCGCGGAGGCTTGAAAGAAAGATTAAACTCGGTCAAAAATATTTCATTAAACCATTGCCTAGATACTGGTGGCTTAGTAGATCCATCACGGTGCTTTTCTAAAAACCCTTTATATAGTTTGACCACACTAAGTTCTGTTGGGAGATATTTTCTATTAGGAGCGTCATTTCGACTATAATGACTTTCTTGAGCCGGTATTGACTTTATGTACTCGATAATCTTTTCTTTCCACTGAGGCTCGCGTCTTTGCCTTTTTCCACCACGTCTATCTTTTACAGATACGTCATTACTAAAAATTTTTTCGGAAAGCATCTGCACACGGCGTTGACTGATACCAAAAGTATCGCAAAACGTCTTTTTACACACCTGAAATTAAAAGGAACTTATAACTATTTGTAGAATAGAATTCTTTTGATAACATTAATTATTGTACTAACTAAGAATATAATTCAAATAACGAATAGTAATTTTACCTGAACTTCCGACATGCCTCTAATTATGAGATAGTATTTAAATGTACGTTGTCGCCTGCTTTCGGTTGCATCTTCATAATTGCCATGTCTCTTCTGTTTATTAAACAAAGCCATAAGGTTTTTAGGTAATCTGCTGTTCGTTATAATCTCCCAGATTCCAGAAATCGTGAAATAATTTTTACGGCATTCCAATGTCAAACAGGTACACGAAAACTGGCATTTGCAAGAAACCTACAACAAAGTAAATGATTAAATTTACAATTTGCATAAAATGTTGTTTACTGTTTTCATCACCGTTTAGTAACATAAGTATAATAACAATGGTAAAGTAATATAAATATATTTAAAGGTAAAATACTATGTTTACGTTTTTTAACAATGGTTTAAAAAATTATCACACATACCTCACTTGGCTCACTTTTTCACTCACTTCTTTATTTTTGTATTCACATACGATAAGCCCTTGTTTCTGCAATATTTCTTATTTTTTTCCATGTCTTTTATTAACAATTTTTTTTCTCGTTGTAGACGCACCGTCTTGTTCGGACATTTTGAATGCACTGACGTTAGCAGCTCATTTGGCACTTACAACGTTATGGCATGCTGTTTCACAATATTTAAGTTAGATACCCGTTAGAAACCCTTCAACTCATTACTGCAAGTAAACGCCGGCACATACAACGTTTTACTGCAATAAAACGCATTTCAGTTCGTGTGGCACTTAAAACGTTATGGTTTGGCACCTCAATTTTACCATCTGACAAAGTAACTGCATTTTAAACCACCTTAATTCCATAAACTCTAAAATACAATTCACAATGGAGTTAGAGGCAAATAATTCTTTAGCTTTCCTAGATGTTTTAGTCATCCGAAATCCTGATAACACTATTGGTCACACTGTGTATAGGAAAAAGACCCATACCAACCGATATTTAAATGGTGAATCGCACCATCATCCATCACAGTTAGCTACCGTGGGAAAATCTTTGTTTCAGAGAGCACGAGGGATCTGTGACAGAAAACATCTGGCCGCCGAGCTTCAGCACGTCGAGCAAGTATTGTAAGACAACAAGCTTCGGGTCCGCGCCTACGTCACAGTGACCGAGTGAAGCCAACCACAGTTGAGCGTGTGCCTGCTGTACTATCCTATGTCAGAGGAGTCACAGACAAGGTTGGCTACATTTTGAAGCGAGCTTCTATTAAATCATACTTCAAGCCGACGGAGAAGATTAGTCAATTTTACCATCCGTCAAGTGTAATATCCTCTACAAGATGCAGGAGTGTACAAGCTTGATTGTGAATGTGGTCTCTGTTACATAGAACAAACAAAAGATCCATTAAAACCCGCGTGAAAGAACATATAGCTGACGTGAGGCACCGACGCTCTGGAAAGTCTGCAGTCTGTGAACATGTTCAAGATCGTCCCCGCCATTACATCAGATTTGATAGACCACAAACCCTCGCAAAGAACACCGATTCCTACCAAGGATGATACGCGAGGCTATTGAAATTAAAACATCCTAATTTCAATAGAGAAGATGAATGGGTGCTGCCATCTGCTTGGGATCCTATGATTAACAAAATTAAATCCAAACCCAAGCATACCACTGCAAGACTTCAAGATACTGTAAGCTCATTCTGCGTAGATCGGACCAAAAATTAATATTCAAAAAACTGAAGGTAGCCGGGCTAACTATGACATTGGGACGTCAAACACCTCAGTCCCCCCCGTGACCATGGGTGCTGTAAAGCACCCGAAACGTCGGGAATCAAAAATAGTAAAATTAAACGCGATAAAATCCGTAAAAATAGTTTTATTCAAGGAAATGGTGGCTTAATTAAAAGTCGTTGTATTTTATTATTACACAATATTGCAATTTCTTTCACTATGAATTCATTTCTTTCTGTTTTGAAACCTTGGACATCTACGATAGCAGTCATGTCAACTTGCGCACTATGTTACTTAAAGGTTTATATTCCACAAATTGATCGTTAATGATTAAACAATATCCAGTTGTCTTCTCTGGTATTGCCGTTGTACATTTGGAGATTCCAAACGAACATCTACGGGTCTCGTTTTTACTGTCGTTTTGTCTTGAACAATCTATCACAAATAGCGAAGCCTTCTCCTTAGCTACTTAAATCAAGCAACGGGTCTGTGGGACATTTGTAGTACGACTGGCGAAATTTCACATACATTTCGTATAATATATTGAATTTGTTTTCGGAAAACTTTAAACTTAAGGGCTCATATGGGTAATATTGTGAATTCAAAAACAATGTCACATTTCTCACTCCACAATGATCAAATACTGAACAGTCTTTCATTTTTGATTTTTTCTGTTTGTTTGTAAACAAAAATTACATATGGAGGTTTCTCTAATTGTGATCTCTAATAGACCAGGAATGCTTGGTTGCTGTAGGAAGTAAAGGGTATTCATATAATCCCAATTTCTAAATGCCATCTGTATAGGTTTATCTCTTTCTAAATGTTTAAGAAGTTTCAGTCGTTCACGATCTGATACTTTCACTTCTGGCTTTCGCCATTGTATTCTTTGTATGTCTATTTCAAAATGCAACATCTTCAGTTCCTATAATACTATTTATGTTAGAATTACTTCTGTTCAGTATAAGTTCATGTTTACAATTTTACCGTTATAAATAATTACCGTTAATAATTACTGTTTTCACTTTTAAATCCATCTATATCCCAACCCCACAAAGCTGCTACTTTATTTTCTGCTTCATTCATTGAAATGTATGATTTAATTGTTGACGTTATACCTGCGTTTTTAATACGATCTATTTCGATTCTATTTATCTAATACCTTATGTCTTGAAACAAGAACATAATAGGATTATTGCTGAAAGTAACAGATTTTTTAATCTGGTTTCCATCTTTTCTGAGGAGCTTTGCTTGACCTTCGATGTAAATTGAACTGGCTGATGGTAATACATATATGTCTTGCTGGTGTATGGAAATTCTTATTTCATCGTTTTCTCTAAAGCTATTATTATATGGATTATAAGAATGGACTTCATAAGTTTCAATAGAAGTATCGAAGTTTAGTAAGTCATTAATCTGTAGTATATTCATACTAGCGATGGGCGATTGTTGCAAAAAACAATCGACTGAATCGAAAATTATGCTATTGCGCATTCGATTGTCGATTTAGTAGTTCCTCACCATGATTATTCGAATAACAATCGACAAACTACTAATTGTACGCATATCGCACATCGGGGCGGTGCGTGCGGGACAGTGTTGAATGCGTCGATTGTTTTTAAGTATTACATAATACATATTTTAATTTGTTTACTTTAGTTGGTTAATGAATATTGACTTTTTTAGAGAAAGGTCACGCGCGGGTTATGAATGACCGGCTTGACGCGATGCCTAAAAATCATAATATAATGTAAATATTGAATTAATAAATTTGTAAATACGCTTAGCTTAATAAGAAAGACTTTTTAATACTAGAGTCATGTACCTATTAAAGTATGAAGAAATGTTTATTGAATTTCATGCGTAAAATTTAAGCAATAAAATTAACATCAACAATTTAAAAATAATAATTCAATACAAAAGTAAGTAATATTTTTAACTGTTAATTTTATCTGTTAAAAATTTACAAATAACTTTTAACAAATTAATGAATTTAACCATTAACAACATCATGTCTTTTTTTTCTTTTTTTATTGATTACTATACAAAACAGACAATTGAATAATCTAATGGCGCCAATCGCATACCTAATAACTGCAGTCGTAACGTAAGTAGTGGCGCACAGACTTAGCGCAAGCGCAGGCGCACCGCACAACATCTTTGTAACTACTTATTTAGTAGTACGCATAATGGCGCGCTGCGCTACAAATTAGTAGTTAAAGTTGACACGGTAACCGTGTCAGTCATTGTCGCCGGCGCACGCCGTCGATTACAATCGACTAATATGGATTGTTATCGAATTTTATCGACTAAACTGAACAATCGACTAATTCGATTAGTTTTAGTAATAATCGCCCATCGTTAATTCATACTTTAAATCTTAAGGACTTTAGAAAATCTTTATTATTTTTACTCAAGGTCTTAACTTTTTCTTATGTCTTTGCACCTTAGAGAGTATAGAAGTAATAGGACACTAAGTACCAAGTGCCTACCCACTAAACACCACCTTGGGAACGGTATTGGCCATAGTGGCCTTTCTACCGAGATTTGATGCGACCCCCTTAAGGGAAAGGGGGCGCAGGCGGCGATAAGCCGCTGAGAGTTGCGCCCAATTAGGGCATACTATACATTGAAGAAGGCTCTGCTTGAGACGCGAAGAGGAGGCGTGCCTTCGTGTCTGTAACGGAAGGTACGGTCTTTCAAGTAGGAGGCCACGAGACGAACAAGACGATCAGGAGACCTATATTGTAGTTTGTAGATAAGGCCTTCGTGCCAGACTCTATCAAACGCTTTCGCTATGTCGAAGAGACCGCGATGGTCTTACGACGGCGAGGATAAAACCGCTGAGGATATATTCCACAATACGGTGAACTTGTTGGGGACAAGAGTGTTTCGCTCAAACGAAATTTATGAGGATGACAAAGTGTCACCGTCTATGGAAACTAATGGCGCCTCATGCGAGTGAGGAGGACTCGTTCGAATAGTTTGCCCATGGCCTTGAGGCTGATGGGACGATAACTGGTGGGGAGGTTGTGAGGCTTTCCTGGCTTGGGATACCAATGACAGTTGCCTCTTTCCACGTGGTGGGAAGTAACTAAGGTTGAAGCAGGCGTTGAAGATAATGTGGAATCGTGCGGTCCATGGCCCTGTGGGGCCCCTGTGAGGCGATGGACATGACGGCCACTCTCGCCATGCTGCGAAAACCGCAAAGGCGATGGCCGTCAGAGTCGTCCGCGGGTATCGCACGATTTCCTACGAGGCGGCTGCGTCCTGGCCGGATCCCGCCCTGGGACTTAGAGGCGAAAGTACTCGCGTCATTATATCGATGGCGCGAGGAAGAGCGGGCACGGGGCTCGAGGCCGGTGCAGCGGCAGATCGCGCTGCGCCGAGAGGAGCTCCGTCAGGTCTTGGTGGCGGAATGGCGGCAAAGGCTTCGCCCTACCGCCGGCCTCGCTACCGTCGAGGCGATCCGGCCAGTACTCGACGACTGGCTCGGAGAAGGCACGGCTCCCTGTCGATTAGGGTGACGCAGATGCTGTCGGGGCACGGCTGCTTCGGCAGTACCTGTGCCGCATAGACGGGGAGCCGGACGCTCAGTGCCACCACTGCGTCCATTGCAGGAGGACACGGCGCAACACACGCTCGCCGAGTGTGCAGCTTGGGAGGAGCAGCGCCGTGTCCTCACAAATGAAGTAGAAGCGATCTGTCGCTGCCGGCCGTGCGGAAGATGGTCGGTAGCGCAGAGTCGTGGGACGCAGTAGTGTCCTTCTGCGAGGACGTGATGTCGCAGAGGAAACTGCGGAACAGGAAGGAGATCTCGACTCCTTCCCCGGCCGCAGAAGGCGCACCGAGCGCAGGAGAACGGACAACGCCCTTTCCGGCCCCATGAATGGGTCAGGGCGAGGGACCTGGAAATCCCCGCCCTCTTCGATGGCAGGTGGAGGCGCGTGCGGGTGTCGGCGCGCGCCTCTGAGGCGATGCACGGGTAGTTGAACACCTCACTACCCCGTGCTGGAACAGGCGGACAGACCGGGCCAGCACTGTGTGGGGCTGCGGAAGAATTTGGATTCCCCCCGCGCGCACGTGCGAGGAGACACCGGGGTGGTTTTAGCCGGTAAGGTCCGGCACGCCCTCCGCCTTTCCGGCGGAGGTGGTCCATGAGTTTCCCCGCAAAGGCGTTGAAGATAATAGTTATAAGGGTTAACACCTGCTCAGGAAAATGTTTAAGGCCTTGGTTGGAGATGCCATCCGCGCCCGGAGCCTTTTGGGCTTCAGTCCTTTGATGAGGATGAGATCCATCGTTGGACACAGTGATAGGGTCAGAGACTGGGAGTGAGTTCGGCGGCGGACCTCATCCTCCACTGTCTGGATGTGGGAGGGTCTGTGGGTTGAGCTGGGAGGCATTGAGCAGCGATGCTGTCTACAAAGCACTCAGCTTTTTCTCGTCCTCAAAGGCAATAGTACCGTCGGGACGAGAGAGGGAGGTATAGTGATAGCGTCGTCACGGAGGGCTCTTGCTATCTTATAGTACGCTGTATGAGAGGAGAGATATTCTCCATGAGATTACTCTTTTCGAGGTCTCAAATTCGGAAAGCGTGAACGGACTTCTCATTGAAGACGATTGGCCGTACGTCTATATTCAGGGGTTGGATAGAGTGCTGCTCTCCGGAGGCAGCTCTCTTAACTTTATTAGGTTGCTAATATGTAAGGAAGACCATTATTATGCAACCGGGACCTTTTCTCTCCTTAAGGGAGGATGTTATAAGGGTGGAGAGAATCGACCGCGGTGTCGATTTTTTCGGTACTGTCGAATAATTCCGAAGAAAGGGGGATGGGGGAGTCCGGAGAGTCCAAAGCTGTGGCTAAGGACGTCTTGAAGCCCTTCCAGTTAGTGAAGGTTTTCGTGGAGGGGGTTGGGGGAGGTGGCTGATGGCCAAGTATGAGGGAGACGGGGCGATGGTCGGATCCAAGATCGTCAAGGGTCACGATTGACCTGAGGTTGAGAGAGACTTCTTTTGCTATTGCATAGTCTAATACGTCAGGAGCGTGGTCGGTGTTGTCGGGATAGTGAGTGACACCGAGGGGACTGAGAACAGTGAGGTCGAGAGACTGCGTGATATCAAGCAGTTTCTTACCGCTCTGAGTAGTAGTAAGACAAGTCCAATCAGTATGCTTGGAGTTAAAATCTTCAAACATAATAACTGAATTGCCTAACGCAACGATGGCCTCAAAATCTTTTTTGAGGGGGAGAGTTCCACTAGGGATATAGCAGGAGGCTATGACGATGGACGGTGTCAGTCAATGCCAGCCTGCATACCGTCTTCCATATTGGTAAGCGGCGGAGTGGGGATGTGAGAGCAATGTAGTATCTTCTTGTAGTAAATGGCAGTACCGCCGCCTTTGCGGTCAGGTCTGTCATTACGAAGAATACTTTTGATGGAGAAGCCTTTGAGTTCTGAGGTCTGAGGTGGGTCTCCTGGAGGAGAAGGACGTCGGCTTCGCGATCTCGAAGGAAGAGCTTAAGTTCGGGAGGTTATTTCGCAAACCGCGACTATTGAAAGAGACGATAAGATAAGCCTAATACACGTCCGTGGGACTTTGGGAGGGCAGAGTGCTCTGTCATTTTTAAGTTAGGTTAAATTAATTTAACTTAACACAAATGAGCACAAGGTTGTGGTGCTCCGCTAGAGCGAGGAGACGGTCCTGAGGGGACCTAGCAGCACGCAGTTTGCGCGCTAGTATGGCGATCTCGCCAATGTCGATGCTCTAAATAGCGGCATAAACCGTATTCAGGTCATCAACCATTGAGGTTGCGCCTGTTGAGGAGCGGAGGAGTCCGCGGGGGTCGGCTTTGGGGCCCCAGGGGAGGTGGTGGCTGCGTAGGCCGAGAAAAGCCCGGAGGGGCGGATGGTGCCCATAAGGGCATAGGGGCCCATAAGGGGCCTAGGGGGGCCCTGAGAGGGCCAGTAGGGGCCCTGAGGGGCTGGGAAGACCCGACAGGGCATTCTTGACAGGAGCGCCGGGAATGTATCCTCATTAACCGGCGGCGGAGCTGGATTGTTTAGACGGGGACGAGGGGCGCGAGGCATCCCTAGTTGGCCGGGTGGCCAGGTTGCTCGCAAAGGACGCAAGCTGGCGGGGTTCGGCGTCAGTGGGCCGGGGCACTCTTTCGAGTGATGAGGTCTGGGCATTTAACGCACCTGGGGGCTGAGCAGTTGGCCGCCGCATGCCCGTAAAGTTGGCAGCGGTGGCACTGTGCCGGAAAACCGCGCCTATGTGGGGGCTCGACCCTCACTCTCGACAGGCCGCACACGGTGCGTACCTGCCGGAAGATGGTCTTTGCCTCCGGCACGTTGGTCAAGATAGCAAGGGCAAGTTTGCCTTGTTGCTGTGCATCTTGTGCACAGCCTCAACTGGGAAGCCCTGGGACTTAAGGTCCTCCAGGATATCTTCGTTGGAGAGTTCGAACGGAACTCCCCGGATGACAGCCTTGACTTTGCGCTCTGCAGGGAGAGAGAACGTGTGGTAAGACACACGCTCTGCTGTGAAAAGCCTTGTTAGGCGACGAAAGTCATCTATTGATGACGGGTATATTTTAATGGCTTCACTATAATTTGTGGCCTGATCAAAACTGATTTTAGTGTCGTAACAGATTTTCGACAGTCGAGTATATTGCGCCTTGTCTCTAAGGAAGACAGGGGGCGGGACCTGTTTTTTGGGGAGGGTCGGGGCGCAGCGAGCTGCTGACTTGGAGGGCGGGGGGAGGTTGAGCGGCAGTAGGGGTACTGCGTCAGCGGCGGGGGCTGTGGAGGTGGAGGCAGCAGTGGGAGCTGCGGGGGTAAGTGCAGCGGCGGGGTCTGCTGAGGTGGCGGCAGTGGCTGCCGGGACGGGGGAGCGGTTTTTCGCGGCGCGTTTTGGGCCGCGCTTAGACTTCACAATTGTGAAGGGGGTTTGGTCCGTAACTGTCCCATCGGAATCCGAGGAGCAGCTGCTGGACGAAGTGACGGTTTTAGTGGCGGTCCTCTTCCGGGAGGACGACGTAACTGAGGTGAGTCCAGTGCTCCATCGAGTCGTGGGAGTCGGTCTGCGGGCAGCCGAAGGGGCCGTCGCGGCGGTGGCCGGAGGGTACATGCCTGAGGGGCAGGGTAAGGCAGCGAGGATCAAAGCGAGTCGTCTCATCGATGTTCGGGACGAACAGATTGAGGACTGCTCTGGGTTTCGTTTATGGTGGACATGTTGGGGATATATACATATAACAGGGAATATTTTTATTTTCTAAAGAGACAAAGCTAGCCATTTTACTAAAACTTTATTTCCTTCTTAAAACTTTTTCGACTAAATATATGTTTGGATTTTGGTCTTTGTAGTTTTGCGCATAAAATCCTCCTAAAATTGGTTGACCTCTAATTGTATCTTCAATTAAGTAAGTTGTTGGAATTGTGTTCTGTAATTTTCGAATTTTAAATATTTCTGTCGACCAATTTGAGTATATCCTTTTCAAATGTACCTTTGTATTTGCTCATACGCACATAATCACCTACTTTAAACTTACGTCTTACATTATCATTCTTTACCAATCTAAGGTATCTCTGTAGTATTCGTTTTTTACTTTTATTATTAACATTGGCTGGAATTTCACCAATAGTTCGATGATAAGTGTGATTGTATTCGTAACTAACATTATTAAGAGTATTGCCCATCCAGTTATAATTACCTTTAAACTAAATGCTTTATACAATTTAGATTTCAAAGTTCGAATAAATCGTTCAACTATGGAAGCCTTCTTTGTTGAAAAGGTTGAGTAATGATTAATATTATAAGAATTTTATTTTTTTAAACTTACGTAGCATACGTCCTCTTTACTTTTAGTCTTAATTGGAAAATTCTAAGCGTATTTCGAAAATGTATCAATAACGGTAAAAATAAATCTGAAGTTTTGTTTTCCTTAGAAACTGATTGCATATGAATTAAGTCTGCTTGCCATAAATCATCTATATCTTTCGTAATAACATTTCTACGTGGAAAATTCATCCTAGCATTTCTATAAATTTCATTTACTACATCGGTTTAACTCATGTTAAAAAATAATGTATTTTATTTTATTATTATGTTGGTGGTTATTAAAAATGATTCGTTTATGCTGCTTGTTACTTAAATAAATACAGACAATTTTTAGTAATTTTCAACATGAGCAACTTCGCCAATACTGAGTGAAAGCTAGTAATAATTAGTATTTAATCCTTTATAATGTTAGCTTCTTTTAATTCTTCAATAATCGATAAAATTTCATTATCATGACCCGCATCTCTTGAATCTATTAAAAGTTTTAATCTATCAACTAATTCACTTGGATCGTCCCAATATACAATATCAGTATTGATTTTATATTTCTTAAGCTTAGGTAAATTACTCCAAGCTTTTCTTTGATTTTTATATTTGATTAGGGTCTCGAAAATAATGGTTTAATTATTTTTCGATATTTAATTCTTTATCACCTCTTATTTGACCTCTAGAGCGGCATGGCAAGCGAACTCACTGAGCGACTGCGCTGCACAGCGTGAGCAGGATAGCGGAGGCGCGAGAGCGAGAGGCACTCAACGTACGGGGACGAGCGCTGACTACTGACACGACCGCTCGAGAGCGGTGGCGCAAGCGGTATGACGACGCTTTAAGTAGACTGTAGGGTTTTTGGCAATATCATTTTAATTTCCTCAAATGAAGGCGAATTTCAATATATTGTTCTTTGAAATTAATTCTGTAGCCAAATTGATCTAAGTCTTTAATAGTTAAAGATGTAATATTATTTTTATTCACTGGGAAGTAAATAACGTTCTGCAGTATTTCTATGTATTGATTATCTGCAGCAGTTTTAGACATAAATTCGTGAATAATATGAGTAGGTAATCCGTTGCAATATGAGCCGTATATGTGATCACATTCGATTCTGATCACAGATGGGGACTTGCTATCAACATAGGAAAGAATATTTTGATGTTGAGTTTAAAAATGAAAAATATAGTAACCCGCATTCGTATTGACCTGATAAACTCAGAGGCGGTTGAAAGTAGGAATACAATTCTGATTTATTTCCTGAGATGGTAACTGTTATAGACATGCTTGTATACTGAGCAATTTATGAAGCTCTTGTTTATTTTATGTCATGATTGCGCCAAAAATTCTCCAAAAAAATCAAACAAAGATGTCCACAATTAAAAGGGTGATCACGCTGTATGTTATCATAATTATAGTGGACTTTAGGACCTAAATATTTTATCAATTCCATTGGAGGTTTAAGATTTCCATAACTGTCGAAATATTCAACATAATTATTAAATTTTACATAGGCTACCCAATGAGATCCAGGATTTGAGGAAATATCTAAATTTATAACTCCACATTCTTTTTTAAAAGGGTGTGTTGGGAGCTCATCTCTCATAAAGACACCTCGAAAATAGGGAATATTTTTTCCATACTTTAGAATGTCAATGTTAGTTAAGGCGCGTTTGGGTAGCCTATATTCTAGTTTTTCTTAGATACAAAAATGCCAAATCCATTTTTATGAGGTTTAAACTGTAACCCATTTCCTATACAAAGAGCTTCCATTTTTTCATTGTGTCTCTTCAATTCAGCAAATTGTTTTTAGCCATTTTGATTTCATTTATAGTTTTAAGTATACCAGCTGCACCACCTGCTAAGGCTCCCGTAGCCTACCCGCCAGTTTTAGTTATAGGAATAATGCGAGGAAGTTTTATAACAGAATTATCAACTAGTTCTCTAGCAGCAGCTATAGCTAGTTCAATTACTGCTTTCTTGCATTTTGGTTTTAATTTTTGCACACGTCTTTTCGTTTTTGTAATGATATTCTTAAAGTTATTTTTAAATCCATTCCCCAACTTTCTCGAAGACATTTTATTACTATTGCCATTATTTAGGCCAGCCCCAGTTTTAATTTTTGATTGCATAGCTTTGCTTACTATCTTTGCTGCTAACTTTTCTGCCAAATTTGCATCCGGAGCAATCTCTCGTGATTTTGCCATTTTTAACAAAACTAAATCCGCCTTATGTCGATCCTTTAAGTTTGAAGATTTGTGATACGCAATGTTGTGTTCTTTACAATATTCGTCTAATTTGTTTATACCTTAGACTCCGCGTGATAGTTTTTTGATTAAATTTATACCAGGACCACAATAATTGTATCCTGGTAAATGTAATTCAAATGGTAAATTATTAATCAACCAATTGAGAAGACTACTCTCACCAATGTACATCATAAGACTGTTTAATCGCGCTTGGGATATTTATTAAATATACCATTTTTCTTATTTGTTCTTAATGTTAAACACAATGGTCAGCAAGTCTATTACAATATATTTGACTTATCGATCCAACTGTTTTCAGTAGAAGACAAACCTAGCCATTTTACTAAAACTTTATTTCCTTTCCTTCTTAAAACTTTTTCGACTAAATATATGTTTGGATTTTTGGTCTTTTGTAGCTCTTGCGCATAAAATCCTCCTAAAATTGGTTGACCTCTAATTGTATCTTCAATTAAGTAAGTGGTTGGAATTGTGTTCTGTAATTTTCGAATTTTAAATATTTCTGTCGACCAATTTGGAGTATATCCTTTTTCAAATGTACCTTTGTATTTGCTTATACGCACATAATCACCTACTTTAAACTTACGTTTTACATTATCATTCTTTACCAATCTAAGGTATCTCTGTAGTATTCGTTTTTTACTTTTATTATTAACATTATTGAATTTCACCAATAGTTCGATGATAAGTGTGATTGTATTCGTAACTAACATTATTAAGAGTATTGCCCATCCAGTTATAAATACCCTTTAAACTAAATGCTTTATACAATTTAGATTTCAAAGTTCGAATAAATCGTTCAACTATGGAAGCCTTCTTTGTTGAAAAGGTTGAGTAATGATTAATATTATAAGAATTCTTATTTTTTTAAACTTACGTAGCATACGTCCTCTTTACTTTTAGTCTTAATTGAAAATTCTAAGCGTATTTCGAAAATGTATCAATAACGGTAAAAATAAATCTGAAGTTTTTGTTTTCCTTAGAAACTGATTGCATATGAATTAAGTCTGCTTGCCATAAATCATCTATATCTTTCGTAATAACATTTCTACGTGGAAAATTCATCCTAGCATTTCTATAAATTTCATTTACTACATCGGTTTAACTCATGTTCAAAAATAATGTATTTTATTTTATTATTATGTTGGTGGTTATTAAAATGATTCGTTTATGCTGCTTGTTACTTAAATAAATACAGACAATTTTTAGTAATTTTCAACATGAGCAACTTCGCCAATACTGAGTGAAAGCTAGTAATAATTAGTATTTAATCCTTTATAATGTTAGCTTCTTTTAATTCTTCAATAATCGATAAAATTTCATTATCATGACCCGCATCTCTTGAATCTATTAAAAGTTTTAATCTATCAACTAATTCACTTGGATCGTCCCAATTTACAATATCAGTATTGATTTTATATTTCTTAAGCTTAGGTAAATTACCTCCAAGCTTTTCTTTGATTTTTTTATATTTGATTAAGGTCTCGAAAATAATGGTTTAATTATTTTTCGATATTTAATTCCCTTATCACCTCTTATTTGACCTCTAGGGTTAAAATCTCTCTTATGAGCGTTAGTATGATGTAGAATATCTTTGTATACGAGTTTATCAGCACTTGATACTAAATTCAAATCAAGTTTTTTTCTAAGTAGAAATTCTCTTAACCCGTTAGTTAATTTGTAAGATTTGTCTCCAATTTTACTAAAATACAGTTTACAGTTTTGTCCAAACTGTCAATTTAAAAATGTTTTTCTGAATTTTCACAAGCAACATCATCAAAATAAATACAGAATTGTTTAAAGCTTCACTCGGACCTATGACGTCTTTGTTATCATTAAACTCATAAAATGAAATATTAGGTACTCTCTTAATTACTTCTCGTAAAAACGATATTTTGTTTGATAGTTTTTGAATACAAGTAAAGATTTTGAAATTTAAGTCCATTTTCATGCAACAATAAACTTATTACAACGTTTGTTTTACCGCAATTAGAGGGACCGCATATTATACAGCGAATGGTATTTGGTAAGAGAATGCTATGTCTGATCTTGTGAGCAGAGTTATCAATATTAATATTGGTAACGCTTATGATATGGGTTGTTTGATCACCTTCATCGTGGTTATTGAATGAGTTACTAACCTACAAACAGGTATATATTTAAATTTTGCATGAACAATATTAGAGAGAAATGCATGTCACACCATGTCTGTTCTGCTAAATGTTCTCCTATTCTCATGTTACAAATTTCTTAGTAGATCTATGCTTACTTTGAAAAATAATGCTATTCTGATCTTACAAATCCTGAGTATATTATGATTATTCTGTAAATTATACAATTCTCATCTTACAACGCACGATCACGTCATTTCACTATAGTACTTTCTATAAAGAGCACGTTTGTTTTGTTTAGCTGAAATTTGAAGTAAGTACTTTAAATGAAATATTTAAATAATAAAGTAACTTATTCTATTCTATTGTAATTCTAATGTTATAATAAATGTAATAAAAGGTAAGCGCAGACCGAACTGCAAAATGCTCGCGCATGCTCGAGCAAAATTTTGACTACTCGACCATGCAGGCGGCATCCGCGTGCTCCGCGAGCAAGATTCATCGAAAGTGCTCTGGGTTGCTAGGGGCGTGCATGACCAATTTGATACCAAAATCCGACGTTGATAGACGTGTTCAATATGATCGATTGGGACTTGGTGATTATCGCCCTTTGGCAGAGGAAGAGGAACATGAAGAACATATTAATGAAATCAGACGCCAGAAAATTAGAAGAACAGTATGGGTAGAAGAAACGTGGCGGGAAAGATGCACCTCAGGTGACTATTACACATTGTGTAAAAATTTACCATTAAGAGGTGTTCATTTTATGACTATTATAAGTTTACCTACGAAAAATTTCAAATTTTAGTTAAATTGCTAAGCCCGCATATCCAAAACAAAATACGAACTATCGACTTAGCATTTCTGTTGAGGAACGACTCACCATATGTTTAAGGTTAGTAAAAAACTCTTAATTTATATAATTTTTATTTATTAACAGTATTTATTTATTATTTATTAACATCAATAATTATTTATTAACAGTATGTAATGGTTACAATTTTTTTATTTAATCATTTTTTATTATAATTAAGAAAACGCAGAGTAATTTTAGTTCCCATGTACGATTTAGTTAATTATTCATAATTTGGGGTGTACGGATTAAATGCGGATGTGCTAGGAGAGATTGCTGATGGCGTAAATGCTTGAGTTGTTTCTTCTGTAGTGTAGTTTTTGTTTGATTGGGATTGGCACGAAACTCCACTTGTGGACTGGGATTAAATTTGGATGTGATAGGAGTGATTTCTGATGGATATGTGTACTGAGGTATATTGGAGGTCTGTTTTGAAGGTATGTACAGAGACGAGTTGCCGTTTTCGCTATTGTCTGAAGAACGTATACATTCAATTGATTGAATTAAAGCACGTTCAGTAATATATTCATCGCAATATTTAATTTCAGCATCGTTAATAATTTTGAATACATCCCTTTTTATACGTGCTTGCATCCTATCGGAAGTTTTCACAGTTGATGCCATTGTTTTAAAAACTATCTACAGGATGCTCATGTTCCTTACTCTGAAGGTATTTTTCAAGAATCTCTAAAGCCCGTTCTGGCTGGGACTGCGAATAATTTGACATATGGGATGATGTCCTAAGAGATTCATTTTCTCGTGTCTCATCAGTCTCTGATGTTAACTGTAAATTTGAAGATTGTGTGTCTTCTGACGATGAGTCTAAATTTGAAGTTTGTTGTCTGTGCTGAAGTTGTGGTTTCAAAACTCTAATTACTGTTCATATTTTATTGGACGACGCTACCGCCAGCAGAACCACTTTTATATTTTCTCGTACTTATAGCCCTTCTGAAATTATCCGAAGTAACTTCCAGCTTTTTTGACAATCTGAAACTAATGAAAAATATAATTAATACAAACATAGATTATATCTGTAAAATACTTATGAAAGGTAGATTAAGTGAACGGCTTTTATTACATTTCACTCGCTGGGTCCCAACGTTTAAAAAAGAAATAACTTTTTTCAGTTTTGACTACCGGCAGTAGTTTTAAATCATTGGCTTTAATTTCCGCGTGGGTTTCAGTACAGTCCGTACAATAGTTCATGAAACGTGCGTTGCGATTTGGAAAATGCGACCTTTCCAATCGCAGCGCACGTTCATGAACTATTCGCGCACGTTTCATGAACTATTCGCACGTTTCATGAACTATTCGCGCACGTTTCATTAACATATACAGGGTTACTGGTAATTCGACGTATTCCCGCCAAGGCGTGATAGTTGGGGTCATAACCTATCAAATGAACCATAAAATGCATTATGCAAATGTGGACCAATTTCGAGATATTTAGGTTTAATTATTTTTTTCAAAAATCCCAAAAGTCTGGTGTCAAAAATTTCTAAAAAAAAAACTTACAGCTGTATTATTTTCATTTTATTATTTTTACTTAATGAAAACCTGGATACTTATTTATCAATACTACAGTGTGCAAAAAGTCTCATCATTTTCGCAGTAAAGCTACTAAATGTACAACTTTTCCAAACAGAAGATAAGTAATTAAAATAAAATGATTTTGAAAAAATTGTATGTGATCAATTGTGCAAATCATGTTAAAACATCCCTATTTATCTAGCTACCTAATGAAGTATCAACTGTAGTTTGCTTATGTAGAAACAGAAAAATTTTAAAGAATGAGGTCAGGTAGTCGAGTTCTAAGCAGACAAAGGAATTTGTGTTATATTTAACCAATATTAATTAAGGAAATGAAACAAAGCACTTAATTGAAATTAGCATTTATTTTAACACGATTTACAAATTTTGCTCAATATGGGAGCCTATTCCGTATACAGACATTCTTCTCTTAATTCGCTTTTAATAACGTTTGAGGTTAATGTTCGTCTTATGTCGTTTGTCGCGTTGATAATGCGGTCTCTCAGTTGATCAAGGGTCGGCACTGGCACATTGTCGCAGTACGATGCTCTTTATGTGCCCCCAGACATAATAATCCATTGGTATTATGTCAGGACTGCTTGCTGCCATGAATTGGTCCTCCTCTGCCAATCCACCGATGTCGATAATTTCGTCCAGCCATCGTCGCACAGTTACACGATAGTGCCAGGACACCCATCATGTTGATACCATGTTTTTGCCTTGTGGCGAGAGGACATCGTGTAACAATCCGGATTAGTCCTCCCTTAAAAATGTTTCATAATTTTCGCTGTTTAAATAGTTTGGCAGAAAATAAGGCCCAATTAAATTGTCGTTAATAATCCCCATCCAAACATTTAGTGAAAATCTTCTTTGTGATTTAGAAGGTCTCTTTTCCAGGATTTCTTTGCTGTTTTGGGCCAATGTAAATTATGGTAATTTGTAATACCGTCTTGATCGAACTTCGACTCATCAGTCCACAATATTTTCTAAAACACATTGGATCTTCTGCATGTGCGTTCAACATAAATCTACAAAAATCCAATCTTCTAACTGGTTTCTTCTTCCATCACATGCACTGGTGTGTAGTGGTACGGATAAAGCCCGCAGTATGCACAGTAGACCAGACCTTCCACTGCGATACCTCGACGAGCAACTATGTTCGTGAGTGGTTGAATCTTCAAATTACTCAAAATTTCTTCATCTTCCGCACGCGGTATACGGGGTATGCCACGTGTTGCCAGCATCATCCGTTGCCTGAACATTTCAGTCCTCGTACTCTACGATACACCCTAAACACTGTGACATGGGGTGGTCGGCGATTAGGGGCTGTAGGATACGGCGATTTGCTGCACAGCGTCACCGTCACAATATCCATAGAGATAAAAGATATCTGCGTATTCCTCGTTGGAAAATGATTGCCTTGCATTATCTCGCGTCTTGGTTCCGCCGCCATAAAACTTTGAAACTCAACTTTTAACCCTAGAGCCCAATCATATTTAACTAATGGCCCAATCATACATAAAAATGACGTGTAAAATAAAACTTCAGAGTTTTTCCTGTTAATTAACTTATATTTTGCATGAGTTATCATAATTGATTTAATTAATAAATAAAATACATTTTAAGTTAAAAATACTCTTTATTAATACAATTGGCACTTTAATCAAATCTTAGAAAAAATCAACAAAAATCAAGCTCTAACACTTTTTCTTAAAATTATGTAATTATAAAAAAAATATTTTAAGTTTTTTCATAAAAAATTAAATCAACTTAATAATACTTTATAAGTCTCTTAGAAAAACAGTTTTTATACAGTCTTGACAAACATCAATATTGTGTTCTCCACATATAGCCTTTTGCATTTGCAAAACTGCGCTGGTCATCCGCCTTTTTATGATGCAAAATCCACAATAGCGTCGTTTCTTTGGTTCTGACGCATCATATTTTTTCGGAGATGGCGGTACCACACTTTTAAAACATTTGTTATATTGTCGCGTAGAGTCCTCTTAAAGTAGGTGCTTGTAGTCGTTCTTGCATCCAGGTGTCGTCAGATCTGTGCTTAATTTTTCATAAATTCTTTGCGGCTCATTGGTTTTTCTTGTTTATTTATCTTATTGTGACAGTATATTATAGGAGTTCACAAACGCCATATTCAACATCCCGTAAAGACCGCCATCGTCCACTATTAGTCTTCCTGTTAGCAGACATGACACACATCTGATCAAAGGAATCAACGCCGCCTTTTGTTTGATTATAAAACAATATCATGTCCGGTTTTCGTTACTTTCATTGATAACAGCATTTTCATCACAGGAAGACAATAAAAATACCATTTTCGACGGCTTTGGTTTATAGAAACCAAGGTCAAAAGGCATCAAAGCAAAACATTGAGGATCCTACCGGCCGTGAGCGAAAATTCTTGATATCTTCAGGTATTTCTCTTTTGTTAGACCTGATGGTTCCTACTGTTGTTAGGTTGTGGAGCCTGGAGCATGTTCTTGGCTAATGGGATAGACGTGAACCAGTTGTCTGGTAACATTTCTATTTGTGCCGTGTACTGTTTTAGTCAGCTCTTTTACAACTAACAAGTGGTAAACCATTTGTTTTCGTACTTTTACAAGGTAAGTATGGCATCTATCATGTACTGTGGCAGCGTCACATCATGGGGAATTTTATGCCATATTTATCAGGTTTATTAGAATATACATCCGGAATGGACAACGACCGCGAAAACTAACAATTGCTCATCTACAGTCAAGTTACAAACTGGAACGTAGTTTTGTCTGCATTGATTGATAAAATCTCATATTTTTCTCACCGGTAAAAAGCATCATCGCTACGAAGAGTTGGTCGCAGTGTTTTATCGTCCATTCTCAAACATCTTATTAGGAATTCAAATCTCTCTCGGCTCATACTGATACATATCGTTGCGAGAGTCAAACAACTCATCAGTTGAGAGGTGGTTATCTTTCATAACAGCCGTCGGTGAAATTCCGACTAACGCCCAGATCTCCGTATTTGTATCCTGTAGCTTGCAAATGTTTTTCAAATTTTGTCGTTTTACTATCATCTCGACGTTTGTCCACTTATTTCATGAATTATCTCGTCTGTTATAAAGTTGAAAACAGAGCAATGGGTCAACAATATTGCGACATTCGCGTTGGTCCCCTATTTGTGCGTATAATATTGATAGCAGAAGTCCTTCCGTCATTTCCCTTTGTAGTTGACCATACATGGTTGTTTTTTCCATATTGACCGCTGAGGCAAACTAATTATTCTGTGTAAAGTCAATGAAGTTACCTCAAGATTAGGCGATTCTCGAGAAGCTTAATGTATCTTGGGGTCCTCTTGCCTGCTTATATCTTCAACGAAGTCGACCATCGTCCTCGTATCACTCCAACATCATCTTCTTCGATCTTCTTCCTCGAGGTCCGAATCCTGCGAGAATCGTCATCATTTTCTAATTGTATATTGTCCTGGTTTAGCCGTTGACGGGACTCCATTTTGTATTCAACCTGAAAATATTAATATTATGAAAATGTAACGAAACAATACGATTAACTCAAATAAATCAAAAATAAAAAATTAGAAACAATTTCAAAAGTTACACAATGCAATTATACGTCAAAATGACGTGCAACCTCTCTATTAAAACAAAATGGCAGCACTTACCGAGATGACGCAACTGTGTCCTACGAGGTCTCAACTACTGAGTTGGTTCAGAAGTTAGCGGTGATCCGACGGTAAACGTGAAAGAGACAGATATTTCGCCGCGGTATACGTCAAATTACGTAGATTGGGCTTCTAGGTTTAAGTGTAACAGGAGGATATGCGCGTGTGTGCCCATGTAATACTGATGACTGATTGAACAGTTTCTTTTGTTTAACTTGTTTTTAATTTCACACTAAGTAAACAATAGCGTAGTTCAAACGCACAATCTTTTACGAGCATTCCGCAGCTGTTGATAAGATTCCGAAACGATTGTTTGGGATTACCCAAAACATTGCTACTCGGAACTTATCTACCTGACCTTTTCAAGTTTTTTCTGTACTATTTAAATTTACAAGCTAAATTGATACTTCGTTGGGTAGCTAGATAAGTAGGGATGTTTATGATTTTTGCAATTGGTCACATATATATTATTTTCACAAAATCATTTTTATTTTTAATTACTTATCTTCTGTTTGGAAAAGTTGTACTTTTATAGCGTTACTTCGAAAATGATGAGACTTTTTTACTGTAGTATTGATAAATAAGTATCCAGGTTTCATTAAGTAAAAATAATAAAATGAAAATAATACAGCTGTAGTTTTTTTAAAATTTTGACACCAGTCTTTTGGGATTTTTGAAAAATAATTAAACCTAAATATCTCGAAATTGGTCCACATTTGCATAATGCATTTTATGGTTCATTTGATAGGTTATGACCCCAACTATCACGCCTTGGCGGAATACGTCGAAGACCATAACTGTCAAGAGCATAACTGAGAATAGAATCTATAGAAATACAGGGTCAATGTAACTGGTACTGAAACTTAAATGGTAGAATTTACTCAGAAAAATCTTAGTTTATTACATATGAAATCGACATGACATGACCATGAAAATACTGAATCACAACAACACCAAGATACGTCACGATCTACCCTTTCAATAGGCATTTACAATTGAATAGGTTATCATGAATGCAAGAATAACTAGGTGTATGATGAGTAATTTAGTTTTATCTGAATTAAAATGATACCATTGTCGTGCGACCACCTAACGACTGCATCTATATCATGCACTTGGCAACAGGTGTGGTGTTCGCTGCCAGGCTGTTTCTAATTTGTTTTGTGTGGTTAATTGTGTAATATACATGATTGTAAGCTGTTGTTTAAAAAAGTCCCGCTGGGTTTCTTGCTGGTTCCAGGACAGAGTTTTTTTCAGACCAGTTGTAATTAGACAAAAGTGACTTTCAATAAGTATTATTTATAATCTATATTGTAAAAAGTTTCTGTTTCTGTTTCTGTTTCAACACGTCTCAGCGAGATCGGTACCGGCGCGTAATGTACATAGATCGTCCGCAACATATAAGCCGAGCAGTGGCGGAGCACTCACATAGACTATTTACGTGTGATAAGTAGCAATTGGCTGATCCTGATCCTGCGGAACTCCGCATCCGACGTCGGTCTCCTCGCTGAGCGTGTCCCTACCTTCACACGAAAAGAGCGCGTTCCACCATTGGTATATATATAATAGCGTAAGTTCAAACGCACAATCTTTTACGAGCATTCCGCAGCTGATAAGATTCCGAAAGCGATTGTTTGGGATTACCCAAGCATTGCTACTCGGAACTTATCTACCTGACCCTTTTTCAAGTTTTTCTGCTATTTAAGTTTAAAGCTAAATTGATACTTCGTTGGGTAGCTAGATAAGTAGGGATGTTTTTACATGATTTGCACAATTGGTCACATATAATTATTTTTCACAAAATCATTTTTATTTTTAATTACTTATCTTCTGTTTGGAAAAGTTGTACTTTTAGTAGTTACTTCGAAAATGATGAGACTTTGCACTAGTAATGAAATAAGTATCCAGGTAGTCAAGATTACAGGGACGTAAAATGATTTTTAAAACTATTTAAAATCTATTTATTTCTTAATTACAATTAAAATTATAACTACTAATTAATACGTCTTGACAGAAGTCGATGTCAGAACGAAGTGTCCGCTCCCATGAGCTCTGCCTGATATCTCATGCAACCAAAAGCGCTGACTCTGTTACTGGATACTGTCTAATGCTTATGCAGCCTCTCTAAATCCGAACCGTAACAACCCTATGGTCTTGTGTTGCATAACTCCTCCTCTCCAAGAGCGGAATTATCATCAGTGTTTTCAGCTGTTGTCCGATGATTCCTCTATTAACTAAATTACTTTTACATTTTCTTAAAACACTAAGGAAAATAACAATAGGTAAAATGACATACAGTAATAAAGTAGCTAAGCTAACACCTCTGACCCTTATCACACTATTATCACTTTGATCACTATATTCACTGCCACTGAATTTAAGATTTTGGTTCAACACGTATGCTAGATGTTTCAGGTCGTCTAAGGCTAAGCCTTTCAGGTTAACTGCTCCAGTATCCGTCAGGTTCAGGTGATCCAGTCTTGGTAAGTTTAATACTGGGGTCACTCTATAGCAGTTCCTTAGCAAAGTATAGGCGGTGCAACAATTTATAATTATCTATGAAGGTCTCACAATCCTCACTAATTTTTATGATGTATGTGCCCAAAAGTGATTCTTTAGTTATGTCATCCTGGCATTTATTTGTTAATATTATTCTATGGTTGGCGTATATAATCCAATTTACAGGGCCGATAGACTGGATTTTGACATCCTCAAGATCAACGAGCCGAGGTTCGCATAGTGTGAGATTGTTTTGGAATTTCATCAGTTGTTCAGCACATGTGTTTCTAGGATAGGATACCATGTTGGAGCTCATACACAGGAATTCATCCGCCGCTATCTCGGTGCACGGCCGGGAGACCGGTAAGTATTGTGAACCTTTCACCAAAATGTAAGGATACTTGGGAATTATTACAGACGTTCTGTTTCTAAGTGCATCGAATACAGGTAATGGGTATAATTTGTAATAATTGTAATTAAAACTATCAGTAAGTGGAACTTCCATCAAGTACGTAATCTGGTTTGCTTTCATGTAGCTTTTATAACAATAGTTCTTTCAATTTTCACTAAATTCTCTACATTTACAGGGTACTTAGGTTATCGACTTTGGCAATATCATTAAGTATCACTAACAGTTCAGATGAATTAATAATTGATTGGTGTAATACTGAAACTTTACTGAAAGCTAAAGCAGTTTCTATTTCACTAAGTTTAAGGTAAATACTACGAAAGTTACTAATAAACATATTATACATGCCTAAAATATACGTGTTATAAATTGAATTATTTTCTTTGGTAGCAATGTATTTTACTATTCGTTCAATTCTTTTAAGCGTTCATCTAATATTAGTTCATTTTCATGTAAAGTTTCTGTACTATTTGCCAAGCTATTCAGCATTTTAGAAACAACGGTGATTTTACTATCAATACTTAATTGGTTGTTCTTTAACTTAGATATAACGGAATCGTATCTAAGAGCATCTTCGTGATCTAAATTGCCGGTGATTGCTTTAATGGCTGATCCTAGGGTCTATGAGACCTCTTTTAAATCTATTGGATGGTACAAGTTGCTTAAATTTTTCAATAGTTAAATCGCAAGAATAGTCAGCTTGGTCTTCATGGCTTGGAATTCATAAGCATATGGTTTATTAATATCAACTAATCTACTAAAATCTTTAAACTTAATAATATTTAAATCTAAATTTTCCTTAATTCCTAATAAGTTCACTTCTTTAACTATAAGCCACCTGCTTGTTTGCCTAAAAGCTTGGCCTTTTACAGGAGCAGGCCGGGTTGCTGTCAATTTTTGAAGTTGAAGACTGCGGGTCCAAAGTATGTGAGCCATAGTCAGGATGACCACACCACCTGTGGAGGTCGTTTGAAATTTTAATAGGGACCTTTGTATCCGTTCACCTATTTTAACGGGAACGATATTACGTTCTTCAGGACCTTGAATAACAGCTTTCCTGTACCTAGGTTTGTCCTTACTTCCTAATATTGATGTCCTTTACGTACGCTATTTGCCCTTTGTTGAGTACTACCTTTGTTTCTCCTCCTTTCCGTTCCCTAGCCTTTTCCTTTTGTTCAATCATTCGATCGGAAATGTACTTATATAAATATTTAGTGCGTTTTGGTGGTCTTTTAACAGCTGTTGGGTATAGGCCCTATCGAAATCGTTATCAAAAACCTTTCCAGAATCAGTGTGCCCAAAGCAGACAAACGGAGTTAAACCAGTAGTTGAATGTATTGTGTGGTTATAAGCCATTATAGCGTAAGTCATAATAGAAGCTGCATCTGTAAATTTCTGCTCATACTAGCAATACGATATATTTCAATTATTGTCGAATGAAAACGTTCTATAATACCTGTGGAATTATGATTATTGGGTGTTGTGATGTGAAGGTCTATTTTATACATATTTGGTTCTCGCATTAGCTCATTGTTAAACTCTTTTCCAGGATCAAGTTATCTTTTAGGTACGCCATAGAATGAAAAGTACTTTATAAGGGCTCGAACTACCTCAGGTGTGGATCTATTTGAGATTTCAAATGCTTGACCTAATTTACTAAAAGCATCGATTAAGGTAAGAAAATATTTGTTTTCTATAGAAAAAATCTATGAAAACTTCCTGAAAAGGAGAATGCTGGGTCTGTGTTAGTTGCAAAACCGGTTTAATTGGTTTTCTGTCATATTTTGAAATTTTGGGTATGGCAATTATTAATTACAGCCGAAACCGTTTCCTGCATATTATCCCAAAAGTAGTTCCTACGTTATGCCCATGGTTTCCTTTATACCACGGTGACATGTTTTACCCTCGTGATGTTTTAGAATTATTTCCTCTGTTCGGCCTCGTCTTCTACATACGACACGCTCTGTACACTCAAGAATTCTACAGTGCCCTTTTAAATAGTTCTATGATAATTTTGGAAAATTGTTTTCTATGTGATTCGTCCTCAAAGTAAATGAAATATTTAATCTTTGGTTTTACATACTCTTTTAAAATTGTTTAATTAAGTTTTCGTTATTTATAGGTAAGCTTCTAAAATTTTGTGCTTTTATTTGAAATATCTTTGACCTGCATTTCATTCCTAAACCAAGTGAATATAAGTATTTGATTGGGTTTAGTATCTACAACTTCCTCAATATAGATATACCTGTTGATTCTAATTCTAAAGCTGAGTGTACTGTTTCTGTGCTAATAGATGGTACAGGATAAGTTTGTTCGGTTAAATCTATTGGATCAGATGCTGAAAGAGTAGCTGATAGGTCAGACACGGTTATTGTATCAGGTTCTCATTTGGTTTGTTAAGTTTTGCTATGCGGTAAATTTCGTCGGTCAAGCTGTCTACATAGTTTTAAGGTTTTTGTCTGTATCGGATACGTTCACTTGCATCGAATCATTGTCATCGTCGGAATCTAATGCGTTTAGTTTGATACGAGATAGGGCGTCAGCGTTAGTGTTCTGCTTTCCATTTTGTAGATTACCTCAAAATCAAATTCTTGTAAACGTAGTCGCCATCTTGTTAATTTACTATTTGGTTCTTTGAGTGCATAGAGCCAGGCAAGGGTCGGTGATCAGTATATACGTAAAATTTTGTCCGTACAGATAAGGTCGGAAATATTTAACTGCCCATATAATGGCTAGGAGTTCACGTTCGATTGTGCTATACTTTGTTTCAGTGTCACTTAGTGTGCGACTGGCATATGCGACTGGTTTTTCAGAACCAATTGCCCCTTGTGACAACACGGCGCCTAATGCGACAGATGACGCATCTGTTGTTAGTATGTAGGGTTTAGATGGGTCTGGGTATTGTAAAGAGGTGCATTAATAAGTAATTCTTGCATTTCTCAAATGCTTCTATATATGATTTGTCGATAACAATTTTATTTCTTTTCTTCAAGCAGGAAGTTAGGGGTTGAGTTATTTTCATGAAATCCCTAATGAAACGACAGTAATAACCTATGAGTCCTAAGAAACTTTTTATTTCAGTGGTAGTTTTCGGAAGTGGGTAATTAATTATTGCTTTCTTTGTCGTCGTTCGGTTTAAGTCCATTTTGGTAATACTGTGACCTAGGTAGAGGACTTCTTTCCGCAAAACTCAGATTTATCAAGTTGCACCTTGAGTTAGTCTGTCGTAGTCTGTCAAAAATCATGCGTAACTTTTCAATATGTTCTTGGAGACTTTGAGATGCCACAATTATGTCATCTAAGTAGACTAAACAGTGGATCCCTTAGGCCTCTTAGAATGTTGTCCATTGCGCGTTGGAAGGTTGCCGGCGCTGTCTTTAAGCCGAACGGCATCCTAAGAACTCGTAATGGCCAAACTCGGTACTAAACGCAGTTTTTGTCGGTCACTTTCGTTGACTTCAATTTGATGATAACCGCTTGCAAGATCTAAGGTCGAGAAGTATGTACATTTGCTAATTTATCAAATATGTCGTTTATATTTGGTGAGGATATTTGTCTCCTATAGTCACTTCGTTAAGTCGCCTATAGTCGATCACCATACGAAATTTACGTTCCCAGACGCGTCGACCTTTTTGGTACTAAATGAACTGGGGCACTCCAAGGAGAAAAGATTCTTGAATGACATTGTCTTCCAAGAGTTTCTCTGCCTCTTTATTCCTGAGCTTGAGCAGGTGGTTGTCTGTACGCTTTAGTATAAATTGGGTCTTCATTAACGGTACGGATAAAATGTTTCACTTGATTGGTGAACGTCAAGGGCAATTTGTCACAGTAAAGATGTCTTTGTATTCCGTACAGAGCGCAAAAATAGCTACTCTTCCTCATTCATGTGTTCTAGTCTTAATTTACCTAAATTTTGTAATAGGAGTTGGTCAATGTCGGTATCAGTTTTATCTACAAGGGATTAACTAGGTTTTCTCACTGTCATTAAAAGTCTCAGTTTGGAAAGGTCGTGTCACGGTCAGGTCATTTCCTGTTCGAGAGTATTTTGGATAACTGTGGAAGCATATCCGTTATTGCACGTCACAATAGCACTTGGCATTCTAATTCACAAAACTGCTTATAATTTAATATGGCTGCCTGAATGTACATCGGTTGGTAGTTTAACACGTAATTCCGATCTAGGAGGTAAAATAAAATGTGATTTTCAAAATTATGTATAATAGGGATACTTGTAAATTTTGTCGAAATATATGACGCTTTAAATCGATGACAGCCTCTAATTGTTTTAATAAGTCATTACCTATGAGGCCATCATAACGCGAATCTACATTATATATATAGAACTTATGATATTCAGGGCTTTTAAATGTGGGTGGTAACGGAATAACTATGACCTGATTATGGCTACTTGTAGCATGTACTAATGACCTCGAAGGGTTCATTAAAATGTCATTTTAAAATATTGGTATGCTTTGCGTGGGCTTATAAATGAACGTGTGCTACCGGTGTCCAGCATAAATTTGGAATCTAACTCAGGGATATATATATAAGGTAATTTTAAATTAGAGTCACAATTTAGTTCTATGGTTTCAGGGTTTGGCTGAGGCGTTTATGCGAAAATTTTCAATATTTTCTGTCGTCTTAATGTCATTTGTGTCTGCCGCGTTGGTCTCCGTTTCGCGGTTACAGTTTCTTCAGATTGATATTCGGGGTAATAGTAAGCGTCATTAGGATATTGATCGAAATAATCTGGGTTTTCGTAGTAATACATGTCGTCGCTATAGTCATTCTCATTTAATTCTAATTCGTTTAACCTAAAACCTTGTTGCGGTCGTGCTACAGGTGCTGTGCGCATCGACACATCTGTATTAATTCGCGGTTGGTTATGCTGAGGACATTATTATTATTGTTGTATCGCTGTTGCATACCGAACTGTTGAGGACGCATCGAAGGTAAGGGCTGAAGGCCTACAGGTTTATAGCCAAATTGAGGTGGACGATATCCGAATTTCATTTGGTTATTATTAGGTTGTGGTGGTCGATAATAATTTCCGAAATTGTTAAATTGTCGCTGCTGACCTTGAGTGGGAAGCGGCATCTGCACTCTTATTCGGTGGGATGCCAAAATTATATCTAGGTGGTTGGTTCATTGGCATAGGCTTAAAACTAGAAAAATGTTGAGGTTGAGTATTATATTACCGAATTTAAATGATGGGGATGCGTTATGCGATTGTGAATGAGATGCGAGATTAGATCCAGACATTTTGTTTCTCATTTGGTACTGACTATGGAAGTTAACTTCTTCTAATACAGTGGAGAGCGCATCCTCTAATGAATTTGGGGCCTTTAGACGCACTACTCGAACTAAATGTTCCGGTAAATTGTACAGGAAAACGTTTAATGATGTATTTTCATAAATGGCCTTTTACTACAGCGCATATTTGAGTCAGACAACCGATTAACTTTGCCTATTAAAATTGATCTCAAAGATTGAATTCGACAGCAAAATCTAAATAACTTTCTCGGGTTTAATTCTTAAAGTCTCAAGTTCGATATTTAAACACTCCTCACTACGCGAGTCTCCAAAATGCTGAATTAATAATTGCTTAAACTCATCCCACGTTTCGATATCATCGCGCTCCCCGACTAATGCAGCTGCATTGCCGATAAGGCGGCTTGTGTATTCATCACGTACAAATTCTGTTCCGTCGTGCCAGTAAATTTAGCTATAACATATTCACACATTCTTAAAATAGATTTAAATGACGTTTATCTCCATCAAACGTAGGGATGATTTTAATCATTTCACCGGAATAAGTCTGATATTCTCCATAATTATGTATTACACACACAAACAATAAAAATAAAATGAAATGTAAAAGAAACCTAAATATCACACGAAATTATTAAGAAATAAAATGTATATGCTTAATAAAACTATTTCTTTGTAAAACTATAATTTGTTTATAATTTGCAAATTATAAAAATAGGTAAAACTCAAATTGTTTATTACATACAATTATTTATTTAATTTTAAACTATTTAACCAGAATACGTTAAAATGAGAGAAGTTCGATCTCAAGATAACAGAACGTCGAGGTAGTGGAAAGGATGGTGAAAGTTCTACTCACCAGCCGCCAGCTGCTCTCATGGTTCAGGATCAGCTCCTTCCTTGACAAATTTCTTTGGTTCGAGGATCGTCTCGGTTTTCTTCGCGCCGCGGACCTCCGATTACGACAGAGTTTTATATCGAATTCGCGAAGGACGCAACGCTACCGAAGTGTGACGATCCTACCGGCTGCGCCAGTCAAGATTACGGGAACGTAAAATGATTTTTAAAACTATTTAAAATCTATTTATTTCTTAATTACAATTAAAATTATAACTACTTAATTAATACGTCTTGACAGAAGTCGATGTCAGAACGAAGTGTCCGCTCCCATGAGCTCTGCCTGATATCTCATGCAACCGCTGACTCTACAGTTACTGGATACTGTCTAATGCTTATGCAGCCTCTCTAAATCCGAACCGTAACAACCCTATGGTCTTGTGGTTGCATAACTAGGTTTTCATTAAGTAAAAATAATAAAATGAAAATAATACAGCTGTAAGTTTTTTAGAAATTTTTTGACACCAGTCTTTTTTGATTTTTGAAAAAAAATAATTAAACCTAAATATCTCGAAATAATTCACATTTGCATAATGCATTTTATGGTTCATTTGATAGGTTATGACCCCAACTATCACTTGGCGGAATACGTCGAAGACCACTGTCAAGAGCATAACTGAGAATAGAATCTATAAGTGAGAAATACAGGGTTTTCAATGTAGTAACTGGTACTTAAAACTTAAGTGGTAGTTACTCAGAAAAATCTTAGTTTATTACATATGAAATCGACGACATGACCATGAAAATACTGAATCCACAACAACACCAAGATACGTCACGCGATCTACCCTTTCAATAGGCTTACATTTACAATTGAATAGGTTATCATGAATGCAAGAATAACTGAGTGTATATGATAATTTAGTTTTATCTGAATTCAAAATGATACCATTGTCGTGCGACCACTAACGACTGCATCTATATCATGCTGCACTTGGCAACAGGTGTGGTGTTCGCTGCCAGGCTGTTTCTAATTTGTTTTGTGTGGTTAATTGTGTAATATACATGATTGTAAGCTGTTGTTTAAAAAAAAAAGTCCCGCTGGGTTTCTTGCTGGTTCTTCCCAGGACAGAGGTTTTCGAACCAGTTGTAATTAGACAAAAGAGTGACTTTCAATAAGTATTATATAATCTATATTGAATAAAAAACTTTCTGTTTCTGTTTCTGTTTCAACACGTCTCAGCGAGATCGGTACCGGCGCGTAATGTACATAGATCGTCCGCGAACATATAAGCCGAGCAGTGGCGGGCACCCACATAGACTATTTACGTGTAATAAGTAGCAAATTGGCCCAGTCCTGATCCCTGCGGAACTCCGCATCCGACGTCGGTCTCCTCGCTGAGCGTGTCTACCCACACGAAAAGAGCGCACCATTGGTTTAACGGTTGCCCACACCACATTCGTCCATTCCATTCAAAAGTGTGTCCGTTACTTACTGGTGCCGAAACTTTTTAAACCATAAAAACTTAACACTGCAAATTTTTACCTTCTAAATATGAATTAATCTCATCTGTAAATTTTGATAAGTGTGTTTGTACTTTTACCTTTTGGAAGCCATATGGCATTCATTTAATATTTTATTCTTTTGTAGATAACTTCCAGTTGATTTACTAAACATTTTTCAATAATTTTGTCAATACTAGATAAAATAGCTAGGTCTATAATTAGAAAAGCTTTACAGTCACCTTTTTATGGATGGGACGAATGATGGTTTCTTTTATTTGATGGAAATTTATGCGGATAACAGATAAATTAACTAACTTAGCTAATATGGGACTGACTTTATCACAACTAATTTCAAGTCTGACATCCGTATAAGATCGCTACCAGGTGGTTTGTTTTTGTCCATCTTATCGATTACCTGTTTCACATCTTTACTACTAACTGGCTGCCATGTCATGCATGTCCGATCTCTTAACGTAGTTATCTCTTACCAACCATTTGTCAGTGCATACATGTCTTATATCTATTTCACTAGAGAAACTACTACCGAACTTATCACATAATATCTCCTTTATACTACCTTGCCCTTCCATATTTGAAAGTATTAAACTGTCTAAAGATTGCCTATTCCTTCCTAGTAAATTATTTATCTTATCCTATATTTTCTTAATATTATTATTACAATCTAATATACTCTGCTTATCATACTCAACATTACATTTAAATATGGCTTTGTTACACTTATTTCTATATTTAGTATAGTTCAGTCGTTTAATCATATTTTTTGGATCATTGCACCATATATTAAAAAGTCTGTCTCTTTCCAAAATCATTTTTTTTAAATTCTCGTTTATCCAGCTTTTGTTGTTCCTATTACTTTTATTTAGCTTCATGGTTGATATCTGTAACATTCATTATATATACATATTAGTGAATAAATTAGTGAAAGATTTATATAATTCTATTGGGCAATTTATATCAAGTAAATTATCGAAGTTAGTAAACAGTAATTTTTCTCTAACTAAACGGTTGTCTAAAATACGACGAGCGGCTGCCGCTGTCGCCGTGTCACGTATTCATTGGGATGACCAGCCGGCGGCAGCGGCGTCGCTCGCCGCCGTGTCGATGTCGGCGCAAGTGGGGCGTATATCGGGTTCGCGCGTTCCATTGTATCGACCGAGACATAGTAATGGTCTGAAATCGTGTTTTATTACCGCAGAATAATTAATGCTAAACGCTCTAATATATATATGATCTAAGCATGATTCCCCAAATTACCCTTAACTATTTCCCTACGAGTTACATACATACCATTTAATAAACCCATACTCCGCTAATATATTTTCATATAAGATGACTCGTTATTATAATTATCTAGAGGTCAATATTTATATCTCCGCAAAAAAAGCTTTAGGACACGCGGCAGATTGTCTAATAAATTACGCAATTCGTAAAATTCTTGTAATCTATCCTGTTTAAAAATCTGGGTGGCATATACCCGTATAGGCCACCCAGATTTTCCAAATATAAATTAAATAAATTTGTTCATCACGAATATTGAGCGTAATGGAAACACACCTCCGCCGAGCGCATAGTATTGGCGACTGACTCGCTCACACGTGCACCGAGCTCGGCTCGCAGTACACCACCACATACCGCCGGTGCCCTTTACGGTGTAAACATTAACAACAAATCGGAATTTTATAAAGGAGTAATGAGAAGTTAATGTTTGGTTCGGTTACCACAATGACATCTAATCGATTCAAATCATTTTCAGACACTAATAATTCACTAAAATGTTTTTTAAGAACGAATGTTAACATGTAAAATACATAAATCTTTATAATTGCTATTTGTTGTAACCACGGTTTAAACTGTCGACACACGTATAATTAACAGACCCATTAATTATTGAGTCTAAATTATTTAAGTTATCAATTTTATGCCTTAAGATATACTTGATAACCATCAACCTACCATAAAGTCACTTATTATTAATTAGGTCGTGAATATCACTTTCTGCCCACACAAACTGATTTTTTTCTCCAGCTTTCTTGACTAGGATCTTTCCATTTGAAACCCATATGTATTTAAATCCCTTCAGTTGTTTCTTTGTGTTCCATAATAGGGCTCATATAGTTTTGGTCAAATCCTCGTTTATATATATTTTGTTGGTCGCCGATCCACTTGTTATCCATTACTTGGTTTCCGACAACTTACGACGTTCAGCAAGACAGTTGTCCTGCGATCCAGTCCCCGAGGTCTTGAGGCCACGATGATAGGCGCCGTTTGTTGTTCATTTTGTTGGTCGCATACGTTTCACCATTCAATTTCGAGCTATTAACTTTGATTATGTTACATATTTTTGACAATTTCGTTAATGTTCTCGTCTGGTAACTGTTCAATGCCTGCTATTTCAGATTATGTTTACGAGATGCCTGTTCGAACTCTTGAATTTTTGTTCCAAAGCAGTGTTCTGTTTCTCCAAATAGATACATATATTAAATACTGGTAACGGTTTTTCAAGCTTCTGAATTTTATCTTTGACTGATTATGCTCTTTAATCAGTGAGTCGTATTATCAGAGAGAAAGCTTAGGCTTTGGGATATCGAGTCGAGGTGTTTTTGAATTCGGGTATTGCAAAACTTTTCTCTGTATGTCCTGAGAATTTTGGCATAATCCTGCAACTCATCATCCTGTTCTTCATCTTCCGATCCTTTATCCTCACAGTTATTGCAATAGATTCTTTTTTCCCATTTTTATATCCGCCGCTAATCCTTTCGCATCATCCCCTATGAAAAGTTCCTGGCATGGTCCTTGGCATAGGAAATGGGATCCTTTTGCCATTTCTTACATTTTGGCACTCCATAATTATAATAACCCAGAACGTAGGTAGGTGTAACACAATCGACGGTACAAGCCCGCGCTGTACACGTACACGGCTCGGCGTTGCGAGAGAGACTGAATCATCCATCCAGCTTCATCCATCTTATCATTCATTGCTCCATATACATTCAGCGTAGCCAGACGGACCTCCGCAATCCACTTATCGCCCCCAGGAGACAGAACGTGGCGGGTGGCGACCTTGTCGCCAGTTTTCTCCCGAGATTCTTGCACCCTGCCTTAAAGGGGCCAGGAACTCGGGGCCATTTCTTTTGTTTGCTGGCTCATGGTGCGACCTAAAGGGTGGTAGATTTGCATACTACCTACCATACGGCGAGGCCGAGTCTATCTTTTATATTTAGAAAAGAAAAGTTTTTAAGTATATAATAATATAATTTTTGGTTTCATTGTCTATAGATAAAAAAAAAAACTAATAATAACGAATTGAAAATTTGGACTACAAATTTAGTTTAAAATTCACAATTTTACATTAAAAAAAGCATAACATAAGAAAGAAATTTAAGGTAGATTGTGTAAATAAGAATGAATGTAAATATGCAAAATCTGTAAATTCATATAAATATGGTAAAATAAAATACGCAAAATATTATATTTGATTAATACTTTTACGTGTGGTTGTGTGGATCGATGATATAGTTACTACATGTGTAACTTGTGGTAGAATTTTGGGTAGCATTAATAGCCCTAATACAGAAATGCAAAATAACCTACATATCTCACTTTTAGATTTGATCGATTTGTTCGGGATCCCCTTATTACCTCATTTTAATTGTTCTCATGTCCTTGCATGTTATATATTTTCATACTAACACTACTTTCATATCCTTTGTTTTCAATTGTCAGGCCTTTTTTATTTTTCATATTTCTTGTACGTACTTTCTTTTAATTCTTAATATTTTTGACCTTTAGCTAGCTTTATTTCTTTTAGTATTCTATTCACTTATATATATTTATTTATTTATTAGATACCGGGAATCGGAGTACTAATTCATCTCTTTGGGCGTTATTGGCCATTTTTATTATACTCATTTAATAATTGATTCATGATATTTATCATGCGGGTACTTTACAAATATGGGCCCCCCATTTATTTGGGTATTATATTACATTTTCACTACATTTATTTCATTTTATTGGTACATAAACTTTTTTTATCATACTATATCAAGGTAATAGCCTGTGTTGTGCGCACAACCTTGAGGTCTACGTTTAAGTCATTTTAAAAGGATTCCAACAATTGTCACCGAGGTAAACTAAGTTCACACTATGATCCAATGGGATGTGACCTCTATGTACCATTATCAAGGGTAACTAATTTAACCCTTATTTCGACGGAGTTCTCAATATGCTAATTTTACAAATTTGTTTCAAAAGCTAGGTTCCTATAGCATGTTAGAGTCTCGTAAAAAAGATAAAAAAATTATATCACCTACCATTTTTGAGAAAAAGGGGGTCCGTCACAGGACCTGTCGAGCACATAGAGATTTACAAGTAAAATAACTTGTCCGCCCTTGGACTTTACCACTTAAGAGTGCAAATAAAGATATGAAATCGAAACGAGAGGAAAGGAATGAAAATTATGTTTATTTGAAATCTAATATTAACCTTTTACGTGAAAATTAAAAACAGTTGTGTGGAGCTTTTCCTGTTACAAAGCATAGCCGTATTACATTTTAAGCAGTATACAGTTGTTTTCTTTATTGCACCATACAACGGCCTTCCTCCTTCGTAGATGGAAGTCCCATTATCAAATCGGGTATCATCAGGTGGTCTAGGTTTGCACACATGGCGGACACAAGTACCTTCAGCCCGTTGGTAGGTAGCAGCTCTGTTGTTATTCAATAAACCGTAGTATATTTCGTATCTGAAATTTTAGTCTCATAAAGTTGACACGACCACCTGCAGCACGTGCTTTTGCTTTCTAAAGAATCCAGGCATTGTTTACACAAATGTCAATCATTTGAGAAAATATCGCTATATACCAGCGTTTAGTTCTGAACGGTGTCTTATATAACGATATCATCATGTCAGCTAAGTCAACACCACCCATATTTTGATTATAATCCTGACCATATTAGGACAATCAACATCGACTCTTTGCTTAGCTTCCTTGCAGTATCTCTTCACTTTATGGACGGGATCAGCATCTGTGTATGAACTTATTAGTGTGGTACATTTATTGTCGTACCACCTTACGACAACTAATTTGTTTTTGTTGCAGACACACTGACAATAACTTCTCGTCTCTTCTTCTTGAGAGCCTTCTACAGATCAATTTATCTTCTGCCCCTCTCAGTCGGTTGATTCGAATTGTCCCTAAAGAAAATAAACCATAGTTTTCTCGTAGTAGATATACTAATTCGGGCGACGAGAAAGTTATCAAAATATACCATAGCAGGCTTATTTCGTATGGTTTGACATAGAGCAATAACAATGTGTCCCAAAACCCAAAGATTGCTCTTCATCTGTAAACTTATGATTCCTAAAGGTATCATCTCCTCCATAGTATAAAATCGTAAATCATACCAGATGTACCTGCCCGAACATAGTTTTAAAACCCCATTTTATCGGTTTATCTTTCATGTGCCTCCGTTTACCGGCTTTACGCCCTTTGTACGCAATCATCATCTCGTCGATGCTGAACCTATTTTCATCTTCATGAGCAATACAATTTCTACGTATCTTCTCTATAATAGGTCTAATCTTATAATATCTATCGCTATTTTCAAAATTGTTATCAACAAAATGAATAAATCGTCGAATTTGCTCGTACCTTTTCAAAGGCATAACTTCACTATTTTGTCATATCTGAACTTCATGCTCCAGTAATCTAAATAAGAGCTCAGAGGTACAATACCCATCAAAATGTGTATTGAAGAAGTCGCAACTCATTCTCTGTTAGCTGTATGGATCGGCCAGTTCTTTGGACTGAATAAGCGTTTGTTTCATTGACTATATCTGTTATGATATCTGGTGAGAAAAAGTAGAAATATTGTAAAGGTGACAAAACTGGGGGCATCTCCAGACATAACCGGATCTTCTATTTGAGCTTTGTGTAAAAAGTACCTTTTTCCATTTGAAGTCGAGTGTCAACTTTTGTAGGTGCCTTGGCCTTTTTTAGCTAAAAAGTAGCCGTTTGTCTTTTTCTAGTGACTGGGGATGGGGTATGTAAAGATGGTAAAGATGATATAGAGGGCAAGTTTGAAAGTTTGGTTCTTGTGTTGGATTAGGTAGAATTTTGTAAAATAGGAGTTAGAGGAACATTGATAAATCTGGTCTTCGTCTGTTTCAGATTGGTTTTCAGATAGTGCTCAGAGGAACCATCCAAGATTCATGCGCTCTAAAGAGGCAAGATGTTGCAGAGGGAGGAGTTAGAATCATGCGACCATCAAGCTCATTTCCAGAATTTGACTTGTCACTTGTTTCAGATGGTGCACGCTCTCTAGGTACAAGTGCTAATATTTTTTCGAGCGTTCACAGGCGACACTGTCAAAGAGCAAAAAAAAGCTAAGCAAACCACCACAAAAATAAAGGCTATATCACGAGAGTGTAACGATTTGTACTGATTTTATGTAATGATATGTACGTAATTATAGAAAATTTATAGATATATGTATATATTATTTAATATTCATAAAAGGTATGCTCATAATTATAAAAAAACCATTGATATTTATATAGAAAACTAAATACTTTGCACTGTCATGAAAGGGAAATACACATATCTATATAATACAATGTTATTGACAAAGTCCGCTGCCATGGACAAGTAAAACTTCGTGTGCATTGCCGTAGTTTCGGTACGGTCCGGCGTGGCGGACAACTACTTAGCAGGTCTATTTGTAAATAAACTGCAATTACTATATTGTTTTGTTAGTGAATGTAATGCGTTATCTATATGACAACAAATATCACAACAAAATCCATTGTAAAAAAATAATAATATAAAAACCATATAAATACCTTGAGTAAAGTTGAAGACTTCGTGTCGTCGCCATCTTGCTCAATAAGTGACAGATGACATATTGCCAGGTCACTAATTTATTTTTCTACCTTTCCTTTATTATATTTTCTAACGTTTATTTAAAAAGTTAAATATATACTAAATTAGAATTGCAACAGATTTTTTAAAGTACTTGTCCATCCTACCGGACTAATTCGAAATAAGGGTTAAGACTTCTGGTCCCCAACAGTACTAATATGAGTAAACTGTTCACATCACTTGTACTGAAGGTATTGTTCCTAGTACCGTTACCTGATTTTACTCCAATCATGGAAACATACCCTGCCTGAGGACTATATACAACCAGTGATGGACGTTCCGTATCTCTCCATTACTTATTTATGAAGGTCAAATTTTGTTTTATTTCTATTTATTTTACATTTATAGTATTTATTAATCGTTATTTAAGTGTACCATAATATACTTTCACGTATATGGCTCGCGTACATACATGATAAAGAATATGGACACTATTCCTATACAATTCATAATAAATTATCATTCCTCATTAAAACTCATTACGTCTTGAACAACCTTAAAAATTAATCGGTTATTGTTTTTCCAAACTCTCAGCTGATCAGGCTGATTGTATGTGGATATGCTAACCACTGTCAATTTTCTTTACCTATGTCCATTGATTTATACCTATGTCACTCAAACCTACAGCATTATCATTACTTTTCATTTCTAATTATGCATTCTCTTATTTATCCATAAATTTATTTACATCTTTTACAAATATCACATAGTCTCGTAAAATATTTAGTTACTTTATTGTCACTCAGGATTGAGGCTCACAATATGGGCACAATAAAATTTAAATCAATTAATTGTATACCTTATGTAATGAGTTTCAAAATCATATAAAGCGAAAAAATATTTTCATAATTCACACAAGTAAGTACTATTTTCCGAGAAAATAATAAATTATAATAGTTAAAAGCTTATGATTTAAAAGTTCAAATAATATAAAACAGAAAATAATTTATTACATTCTTATTAAAATGAATAAAACAAAGAAATAATAATGGAAATATAGTAACTTAGACATATATGAAATACAGAATATTTAATACCTAACTTTTTTAATAATAGTTAAAACTTTTAAACAAATCTTATAAAGAAATGACAAAAATAGGCTGATTCGATGTTACTCAAATTTTCTTCTTTGTTCTTTTTGGCTCAATTTTCATATTCTTCTGGACGAAGCTTGCAAAAGTACAACTGTTTTTCCTTTTAAAATTAATCTGCCATTTCTTGAATTTTGAACTTTGGTCATCATATAAAAAGAATCCACATTTTATTTTCCTCATTCTTTGTTAGCTGTTTTCTTCATATACTATACATACTTTTAATTTTTGTTTCTATAAAATTATTGTTGTGGACTCTTCTCGTATTTGTCATAATATTATTTTCTTGTCTTATCCGGTGTTGTGTCATTTCCAGTTAATTTGTAATTCAATTTTTTGTTAACAATTTTTAATGAAAATAAATGTAGTCGGCAGCGTGAATTTTAGCAGCGCACCGCCTGGCAGGGTCGCCATGTAATATAGGAAGGGTCTTGTGTGAATTAGGAGACGTTGATGCTTCTATAACTTTAATTATACTACTTCAACTTATTCTACCTAAACACTAATATATACTATTGTGGTGGCTACATTACAGAGCATTCGATTAATTAAGTTATAAAGAATAAGATTGTGAACAGGTTCAGGTCTAGTAAAACATTTACTTACGTATCTCGACGGGGATTAGGCTTGTACACAAAACTGCGAATCGGCGCGATTGAAGTACTTTCTAAATATTCTCTTTTATAAAGCAACAAAGAAAGTTCGTAATGTTTGACTTATTTTGTTATTTAAAATATGAATTTGCATGTTCAGCTTGCATTTTTTATTTAAATCGTTAAATAATAGCAACGTTGTAGGATCTTGAAGCTTCTGCAGTATATTTTCTGCAGCTAAAGGTGATCATTTTAGATACTTGGTCTATGAAAAATAATTTTAGCAGAAAATTGTTGTAATCAAATAAGGATACTGCATCGGCATTTTCTAATGGAGTGAGGGCTAAAAAGCTATCTCTGATTCGATTCTTTTCGAAAATCGCACGACTAGCCAGTGTTTGGTGTGCTATGATCAGTGGACTCGTCAATAATAAGTGAAAACTTAGTTTTCTGCAGATCTCATAAATCTTAAAATTTTGTTTACTTATAATACGATCAATTATAGCATGAGCCTTCGTAGTAGAAGAGACTTATTTCCTTCGCAATTTTGGAATCTGGACAAACGGAGTGAATCAGTTTCGGTAGATGCTCCATAATAGTGAACCGTAGATTATGTTCAGCAACAAACGAGGCTAATCTTATTTCACCTGAAATTAAAAATATTGCATAGGAAACCAGCTAAGTGCGACTCGCAAATGATGAACTTCTAGCAGACGGAAAGACTGACACAATTTCAAGTATCTACCTATTATGGTTCAAATGATACAGTACTGTAACAGGTGGATGGACAAACGGACAGACAGACAGCAAAATCTAAAGCCTTGATCACACGTACCGAGCAAACGGGCGAGACAGTAATGTATTTCTCGCCGAGACAGTTACGTAACCGAGTAGCTATTCACACATGTTTTAAATGGCAGAGTCAGTTCAGTTCTATTCAGACTCAGACACGATGTATCGTAAAACAGTTATTAAAAAGTATACAAAGTTACTTATTCCACCATTAGAAGAATTAAAGGAGTTGTTAGAAAAGAACAACACCGAATTTGGACAAGACCATGGATGTTGAGAAGATTCACAAACACCGTTTTTAATGAATTAGAATTAGAAGATCATGCTGAATTCAGAATGCTTCTGATAATGGATGTACAATATTTTGACATATTGTTAGAAAATATTACTCCATTGATACAAAGGGAAGATAGATTATGAGAGAAGCTATATCTGCAAGATTAAAACTACAAATAGCATTATGCTATTTGGTACATGGGAAGAGCTACCGTTATTTGCAGGCAGGCTTTTTACAGAGTTTCTCGCATTATCATTACTCATACCGGAAGTCATGGATGCAATATTTACTTATTTGAGAATTATTTAAAGGTACGTAGTTATTTTCTTACACTATAAATAAACTTTTGTTGAATTAAACACTGTTTATTAATTTCAAACAATTAGGTAGAATATAATTTAAAAATTAAACTTGTCGTCTTCCATCTGCCTCCAAAGCTGCAAACATCGCAACTGCCACAATATCATTAGTGCTTACAGAATTTGGCGTAGCGTTGATATTATGTACTGGAGGAGATGTTGCAGCTAAGACTGATTGCGATGTAAACGTCATGGGAGCTAGTATTGGTGAAGGAGAAGATAGTGCAGCAAAGATTGATTGCGTTGTGGACGTCATGGGAGCTAGTATAGGTGAAGGAGAAGATGGTGCAGCAAAGATTGATTGCGTTGTAGATATCATGGGAGTTGGTACTGCTGGTTGTGGCGGAGATTCCACATAAATTTCATCAAATTGATAAAAGTCGTTAGTCGTGTCTGAATATACAGAAGGAGGCCTTTGGTAGCTGTGATTAGACGAAGAAGAATGGGATGGCGTTCTATGTCTAAGTTCTTTAATTCCATATTCGGTCAGAATATTTTGAATTTTGCTTTTTTTGCTAATAAAGCATTCTCTGCCGATAAATTCTTAAGTTGCAATGCAACACTCCTTCCAAACACACCAAATACAGTTTCATGCTCAGAATTAACACCTTCATTTAACTTTTTCAGATCAGAAACAGCTTGAAAAAATTATCTGGTCCTCTTTTTAGCTCTCGCAGTATTTCCAGTGTTGCTAGTAGTTGCAATGGTAGTAGTTGTAGTTACATTAAGTGGTACTTGCTGGTTGTTGGATGTATTAGCTGGTACTTCCTGGTTGTTGTATGAGTGTCTGTCCTGAGGACCAGTGTCTTCATTAGTGGGACTTTGAATCTGTGGAAAAATGAAAATAAATTATTGTTTCAGGTACCGCAGAACAATGAAGAATGGAAAGAAATAGAAAGAGGCTTTAGAACTAGGTGGAATTTTCCTGGTTGCCACGGCGCTATTGACGGGAAGCATGTGATAATTCAAGCACCACCGAATTGTGGAAGTGAATATTTTAATTACAAGGGTTCCAACAGTGTGGTTTTGATGGCTGTGGTTGATCATGACTATTGTTTTCGCTATGTTAATATTGGGGCAAATGGAAGAAACTCAGATGGGGATTTTCAAAAACGCACATCATGTGCTTTGCATAATTGGTTACGTCTCACAAGTCCCGGCTATTACTTTCCAAGGGGTTGTGTTGATGAAGAAGATTAGATTCGGGATTCATTATTGAGGGGACTTGGAGAAGAAAACTTACAGCTACTTTACCAACTATCACTGATCATAATACTAACAATTCAGCACGTATAGCAAGGGAGCTTCGAGATAAATACGCAGAGTTCTTCAGTGGGGCAGGTGCCGTTTCGTGGCAAAACAGAATGACTTCATAATTTTATTTAAGAGTCCCACGGATTGTCGAAATCCCATATAAACGTAGTTACGTTTTCATTTTGAAACGGTACAACCAAACTTCACCAAAAGTACCTCAATTTATTTGTACCCTTTAAAAATAAAAACAAAACTACGTTTGTATGGGATCTCGACCCTCCGGAAAACGAAAATACCTACATACATTATAACATAAAAAGTAACATAATAAAAAGTACTTACGTTTTCATAAACATTTTTTTTTATTTATTTATTTATTTTCATCCAACTTATATCTAACATTACAGGTTTTACCCAATGCGATAGATAAAGCACTATTTACAATCCTATATTACCTATATAATATTACCTTATAACTAATTATCCATAAAGCAAGTTTTGAATTCGTTCAGAGTACAAAAAATAAATCTGTTTCTCTGTCGGTCAGGTTTAATGTTCGAAAAGCTCGCGTCAGGGATGCCTCTCGCAGTGTTAGTGCGACATCTAGGGATGGCTAGTAAGTCTGGCTGACGCCGCCGCCATATATATCTATCCGGAACACAAATATTAATCTTCTTCAACATATTCTCATTAATAATCCTACTCCTAAGGACCATAAAAATATATGAAACTAGTCTAAGTTCTCTCCTTACCCTGAGCTGATTGTATCCCACCATACCCAGAACAAATAATGTGGGTATTGCAGTAAAAGGTTACACCCATATAACTTGAGATACAAATACCTTACAAATTTGTTTTGTACCTTCTCCAGCATTAGATCGTACTTCTTCTCATGTGGAGCCCAAATTATTGAATTACACTCCAAATGACTCCGAACTAGTGTGTTGTACAAAGCTATAATAGCTTGCACATTTGTGAAACCGTTAACCGTTCGTAACGTAAAACCAAGAGTACTAAAAGCCTTTTTACATGTATCAATATGATCCTTGAACGTTAAATCAGCAGAAAATTTTACTCCTGAATCCCTGACTTGCTTTACCCTAGACATAGGTGTCCTGTAAATGTAATATGTATACTCTATGGGCATATGTTTGCGCGTGAAAGATATTGTTAAGCATTTAGCTGTATTAAATTGTAATTTGTTATCTTTGCTCCATTCAAAAACTTTATTTATATCGTCTTGGAGACGATCACAGTCCTCCAAACTACCTATATCCATCGATAACTTAAGGTCGTCTGCAAATAACAAACATTTTGATTTCTTCACAACATTGGGTAAGTCATTTATCATGATCAAAAACTCCAAGGTCCTAGATTCGATCCTGACTCACACCGATGGGCAAAATATGGTTTTGTCTTATGACCTCATATTCTACATACTGTTGCCTATCTGTCATGTAGCTAGCGAAAAATCTCAATAAGTGTGGGGTGAAACCAAATTTTGCCATTTTTTTAGTAATATGTAATTATTTACCAAACCAAATGCTTTTTTGAAATCAAAATAAGCAGTATCAGCTTGTCCCCCACTATCTACTACTGGTATTATATCGGTCATAAGTGCTAGAAGGTTACTCGCAGTGCCTGAGCAGGTCTGAAACCGTGCTGCCTGACAGCTGTGTGTTTATCTGTTGATATAAGCTTTTGTATATAGCCGACTCAAATACCTTGGCTGGAGTAGATAGCACTGCTACCGGTCTAAAATCCTCTACACTGGTCCCTGTATTTCCTTTTGGAACGGGAACCACCTTCGTTATTTTCCATTTTTCCGGAAATCTAGCTTGGTTTAAACAGTTATTGTAAATGTGAAGTAGTGGTTTTTTAGCGCAGAATGGCAATCTTTAAAGATAAAAGGTGGTATTCTGTCTGGTCCTGCAGATTTCTTTTGTTAAAATCTTTGGAAAACACCTCTTCCATCTCTTCCAGCCATTAAATATTAGAAATGTACTCATTACTGAGCCCCGCTCCAGATTTTTTCGAGTCTTGAATTTTTTTATTTTCTTGTTGGTAGGTCGACCGTAATTTTTTATTTTATTTTTAACTTCTTGCGTACCAAATCCAGTGATATTCATTTCTTGAGCTATGGAATTATATGCAGCATCCCGTTTTTGCTTTATCTTGTATTCTGGAGATTGAAAGTTCCACAGACACGGATGTAGTTTATATAACTGAATAAATTTAATAGTTGTTTCGACGTCCCATTTATTATAGTTAGTTGATCCCGTCCATTAGCAGACATGGTGTATTTTATTTAGATATAACAAAAATTATTACAAAAAAGACGCGCGCGCTGACGTGACGACAAATATGTGGTCGAGTGGCGAGACAGTGCACGTTCAGACCTGCCGAGTGAGCGAGCGAGACAGTGCGGGGAAGCGGGAGGGAGGGCACTCGGCCTAGTATCTAGAACGGGAGCCGAGCTATTGTCTCGACGCTTTGATCGGCCGAGCGCTCGGTGTAGTTTACACGTACGAGTACTGGCCGAGAGCACTGTCTCGCCCGTTTGCTCGGTACGTGATCAAGCTCTAGTAATAGTCTTGTTGACACTTATTGAGTACACAGAACCCTAAAAACCATTTACTACATATTAGTTGAACACAAAAATAATACCTGTAACAATTAATGATAGTGAGTAAAAATCCACTTACCTTGTTTAATTTGTACATCAGTAGTTTTTGTCTGAGTAAACGATAATATCTTAGGGTGTGTTTTTATATTCTTTAATGATACTGAATGAGCTTGTGAAGAGCAGTGGTTTTTGAGAGCGTCTTTACCAGATGTAATATTAATGTATTTAATACAACTTTTGCAATAAGCATAGTTTGCGCCTTCACGACTTTTTGTAGCCAGCCTAAAAATTCTTCTTCCCATTCTTTTCTATAGAACTACAAGTATTTTTTTTTTCCTTTCGTAGGCGCACTTGTACTTTGTTCTTCGTCTGGCGACATTTTGATTGAGAGAACACAAAACAAACAACCCACCACTTCAATCAAATTTAAGAAAATAAATGAAAAGAACTCGAAGTTTTATTGTAGGCTTACAGGTTAAGTCGACCTAGATCCGTTAAGGGGTTGTAGTGTGCATCATTTCTGACTGATTTGACTATCAAATACCATACCCAAACTGAACCGTTTTTAATGTAGGAATTTAAAGTATTTTCATGAAATAGACGAATTTTTGGCTATTGTCCATTTATTTTGTAATTAGTGTCTCTAATTTATTTGATTTTCAATTTTTGTAGTAGATAAGTTGTTTTATTATTCACAACACCAACATTGCAAGTAACCAAAACAAATTGGGTCTTACTCATAGATTGAAGTTTAGAAAAGGAATAAATTCGTAAAAGTATTTTTTCTTTCAGGAATATAAAAAAAGTCTATGGTAGGTATACTGCAGATGTGCTTATAAATATCAACATTTCTTCAGCTATCCAAAAGGTATAACACTGATGGGTATTATTATTAATTAATAGAAAAAAACTTAGATGAAAGGCTCCCAGGTGGTAGTAACTAATAACGGTGTTTAGCCTAGGCGTTTTATTTTATTTTTTCTGAGTGGTCGAGGTGCGCCCCACTAGTACCTGCGGGGTATTTGCAAGCTCAAGATTTGTGTACCAGTTGTCAGTTCATCGATGATACAGTATGTCCTACATTTAGTAATCATAGGCCCATGACCACATTAGTTGGGGATCTATTAAACAACTCATGGTTTTTGTCTACGTATAATTGTAGCTTACAGGTATCCGGTAAGGAAAGTTTAAATTATTTCATCCCATATAGCCTTTTCTTTTATAATATTGCCGACATATAATACGGCCTTGAAATGGCACTTGGTATTCACCTCACGTACATACAGGATGGTCCAAACAGTGACCAGTGGTCCTAAGCTATCCGAAACATTAAAAAATGGTACGTAATGGCTATTATTAGGTTAAAATTCACAAAATTTTTTAAGCTTTAAAAAATTATTTTGCCTTTTTTGTCATTCTTACGGCAAATTTTAGTGGGAAATTCTCAATTGCATTCAAATGTACATAAATTGACCGATGAAGATGATAATAAGATGCTAATTTGAAAAAATTCAAAAAAATAAGGTGTAATTTAATCTCACGGTCATTTAAGCTTATTTTTGTATGAAAATAAAAAAATGACAAAAATTAGTTATTACAATTCTTTATTAAAGCAAGTTTTTCAAAATGACGTCCTCCTACTTTAATACAAAGAGGACAACGACTTAAAAAGTTGTGTTTAACTGTCTAAAAGAGCGGAATGATCTTCTTTGTAGCTATTTCCAGATTTTCTCTCAATTCTCCTTCATTATCGACTTCGACCCGCGCATACACCAGCTCCTTGTAAAATCCCCAAATAAAAAAGTCGATAGAATTGACGTCTGGCTAACGTGCAGGCCATTCGATCGGCCCCGCACGCCCAATCCATATTTGTGGAAAAGTTTCGTTGAGATGCCTGCGTCTTACTTATCTTGCATAGTGGCAAGGGGCACCGTCATTTTGAAAAATCATGTCGCACCATCGGTCAAACAAAAGCACAAATGAACATTTTGTAATTTTTCACTAGACATTTTATGATTTTTGTAGAATAATATCGAGTTTTTCTGCTTAAATTGATTTTAAGTAATATATATTTTTTGGGTGAAATAAATTTACGAATTTAGGTATGTACTTTACAGCAGTAAAGTATTTATTATTTGTACTATAATTTAAAGAAATAAGATTTTTGATGTGCACTTTTGCCCTTTTTGCACCAAAATTTAAATAATGATTTCTTATATTTACGCGGACACTACACATTGAATAAAACTACTTTTACGGATTCTATCGCGTTTAATAACTTATTTTTATTAATTCCCGACGTTTCGGGTGCTTTACAGCACCCATGGTCACGGGGGACTGAGGTGATTGACGTTCCGATGTCAGAGTTAACCCGGAGTACCTTCAGCTTTTAATTATTACTTTTGGTCCGATCTACGCAGAATGAACTTACTGTGTCTTGAAGTCTTGCAGTGGTATGCTTGGGTTTAGTTTTAATTTTATTAATTACAGGATCCCAAGCAGGTACCACATACCAACCTCCTCTCTATTGAAATGGGATGTTTTTAATTTCAATAGCCTCATATATCATCCTTGGCAGGAATCGATGTTCTTTCGCGAGAATTTGTGGTTTATCAAATCTAATGTAATGACGGGGGCCGTCTAGGATGTGATCACAAACTGCAGACTTTCTGGAGCGTTGGTGTTTCACGTCAGTTATATGCTCTTTTACGCGGGTTTTATTGATCTTTTTGTTTGCCCTATATAAGAGAGACCACATTCACAATCAAGCTTGTACACTCCTGCATCTTGTAGAGAATATTGCACTTGACGGATGGTAAGAACTGACTAATCTTCTTCGGCGGCTTGAAGCATGTTCTAATAGAAGCTCGCTTCAAGAAGTAGCCAATCTTGTCTGTGACACTTCTGACATATTATGGTAGTACAGCAGGCACACGCTCGACTGTGGCCGGCTTCACTCGGTCACTGTGACGTAGGCGCGGGACCTGAAGCTTGTTGTCGTGCAGAACCTGCTTGACGTGCTGAAGCTCGGCGGCCAGGTGTTTGCTGTCACAGATCCTCGTGCTCTCTGTAACAACGATTTGCCCACGGTAGCTAACTGTGAAGGATGATGGTGGGATTCACCATTTAAATATCGGTTTGTATGGGTCTTTTTCCATACACCGTGTGACCTATGGTGTTGTTAGGATTTCGAATGACTAACACATCTAGAAAGCTAAAGAATTATTGCCTCTAACTCCATAGTAAATTGAATTTTAGAGTTTATGGAATTAAGATGTTCTAAAATGCAGTTACTTTGTCTGATGGTAAAATTGTGAAAGTATCGTCTACGTACCGCTTGTAGAACCTTGGAGTTACTGGTGCAGTAAGCAGGGCTTTCTCCTCAAAATCCTCCATTGCTTGTAAAACTCTTCCTTCCACAATAGATAGCCAGATGTAAGGCAATGTCTGAGTAATACTGCATATTCTGCTGGCATGTTCTTTTCCTCTAGTTTCTTAGTTACAATTAAGATGCAGTCTTCAACAGGTAGGCATGTAAATAGAGACTGAACATCAAAACTGACCATAGTTTCATTGTCAGTAAGACATAGGTCTTTTATCTCACTGACAAAATGGTATGAATCCTTAGTGTCTGCTGTTGTGTGTCCTCTGAGTGGTGATAATATTTTTGCTAAGTATTGAGCCAATCTGTAAGTTAGCGAATCGATCTGACTCACTATTGGACGTAATGGAGCGTTCGGTTTGTGTATTTTTGGTAACCCATACAACTTCGGTGGTTTGTTGCACACGCAGTTATCGAATTGACGTCTAGATTCAATTTCTCAGGTATTTCTTAACCCTTAATTTGGCAAGACAATTAATTTTTAATTTTTATAGAAATTTCGACAAATATCAATTAAGTAACTTATTTAGCATCCTAAAAAAATATTTAAAAAAAAATGAATCTTGTAGTTTTCTGAAAATCCTCCGTATCTAGCAGGATACACTGCCAAATACGGACATAATGATATGCAACTGACAGTGTATCTGTAGAGATACATTGCCAAAATTAGGTTCTGAAAGAAAAATAAAACAAATCGAGAAAATGTTTAATTTTTAATATGGAAATCGAAAAAACAGTTTCTGGCTTTAGTCAGACATAACCTTGTTCTACATTTTGAGCAACAAATGCTAGTTTGACCCGTTTAACAGAGGCGACAATGACCTTTCTCCTTGAAAATTGGCAGGTGATCTGCTCTAATCATATCTTGTGTCATCGAATGGTCGAGGGACTACAGGTTTTTTTTATTTTTTGGTTACAATACGGAACATCATGGTGCTCTATCTGTTTGGATGCCAATGACAAAAAAATTTGGCATCGAAATTCTTTGAGTGACATGGTTTTCTTGAGATTTTTCTGGGCACAATATCTTCGATATAGAATCCATCCGTTATTTACGCTGATATCTAGCATCTGAGCAAAAATGCCCATATACCACCTGCGACTTTTCATTTGGGTCCTATAAAGGGCTATCAACATGTCTGCCAAGTCAACACCTCCCATATGCATGTTATAAAATTTTACAACCTGCGGACAATCTACATTCGTCCGCGTTTTCAGATTCTTTGGAATATCTATTTACTTTGCTAACTGGATATGCGTCAGCAAATGAACAGGCCAAGGTAACTGCTTATTATCTAACCACTTTACGACTGAAACTTTATTGCGATTACAAACTATCTGCAAAATGATCTGATCTTTTCTTTTTAGCACTTTATCTGTATCTAATTTCTCTTGACATCCTCGCAAGCGGTTAGCCTTTAGTACCAAGGCTGAATATTCCCAGCTCATTTCTCAAGTACACTACTAGCTCGAGAGATGTGTAGTAGTTATCGAAATATACAAAGCATGGCCTTTTTAATTGATTGACAGAAGCCACTACTACCCTCCAAACCCTAACGAATGTTCCTCTGAGCTGAATTGTATACTACGGAAGGTATCGTCACCCCGTATAAAGGAGTCATAAACATATCCAGACCTCCACTTCGTACAAAAGCTTTGAAGCCCACTTCTTTGGTTTTGCATTGTATTGACGCCTGTTGCCAGCCTTTTTACTTTGTAAGGAAGAGTCATCTCGTCAATGCTAAATCTGTCCTCTTCTTCAACAATACGTAAGCAGTTTTGTCTTACACTTTCAACTAGGTCGAACCTTTTGGTATCTATCCGTACTCGGTTCATTATTATCAGCGAAGTGAATAAATCGCCGGATTAGCTGATATTTCTTCAAAGGCATAATGTCTGCAATTGGCGGATACCTCAATCGTGAACTCCAGTAATCTAAATAACACGGCATTCTTACAACCCCATAAGAATGTGAATAGCCACAAAATTTTCAATGTCTGGCTTCGTTATGTTAGCAGAGCGACCTGTTTTTCTACAGAATACATATTACTTTGATTTACAATTTCAGTAATGATTTCATCGGAAAAACAGTGCAAAGTACCTTCGTGGAGAAATGTCTTCAGGAGGTGGATCTGTAAATACAACTGGTTCTATGGAAGCACTGTGGGAAAAGCCTGTTTTTTCAAGTGGAAATTTAATTGTAGTCGTTTTGCTCTTTTACTAGTAGTCGGGTTGCATGTCTCGTCCGCGCTTTCTAGATCTCGTGCATATTTGACCACGTGATGTAGATGGATAACTGGCACAGGTAAAGCTGGTGACGACAATAATGGAATCGAACTTATAGAAGGTAAAAATTGTAATCAATTTTGTCATTGGAAGGAAATACAGCATTCAATACAGGAGAAAGCGCTACATCAAGAATCGAAGGCGAATCGGATCGATCGTGAGTCACAGAAAGTGACACAGCTGGTGTTACAGAAGAGGATCTTCGTCATCGCTGTCAAGTATATTCATTCGTTCAGTGACGAATCTATGGAAGGCGGAGAAGAACTGAAACAGTCTTCATCTGGAGGTTGGAAGAACTCCTCTTCTTCAACGTCTGACAGCTCACTACCATCAAACTGTGCATTTCTTTCAGGTAATAGTGCAAAATGCGGTTACACTAGCCCGTTGATATCTATGGACAATAAAATAAAAAACATATGCAACCAAAAACCAAACCCAAGCAAAAATAAAACAAAAGACACCATAACACGAAAATACTACATAAAACATCAGGCAAATTCATAAATCAGATATTAATCTTAGATTTGGCGGGGCGGGGGTTACTCACACAGCCATAAAATATAGTATTATGTATTAGTATTAGTATATAATATAACTTCAAACGTCAAGCATTGTTTTACTAAGTTTTGACGGTGTATCCCCTCAGATACAGTATTATGTTACACAACTTAGCCGGGTTTTTGGCAATGTATCTGTGTGGATACAATTAGGTTAGAATGCATACTAGGGCCTAGAAAACACATTTCAAGACAAGATTTTTATCGAAATCATTAGTTTAGTTCAATACAAAAACATTGCAACGAATATTTCGTGTCAAAAACTATAAAAATACAGATAAAATCGATATTACTTACAGATGGGTTGCTCCCATGACGTGACATCTTCGCAGAATGACATAACTAGGGATGGGAATGAGTCGAAAATGCAGTTTATAGTTTTTTTAGTGTTGTTACTTAATCCATCTTTAAGATAAAATCGATCGATTTCAAATAAAATGTTTATATATTGCTGAAGATTTTTTTTAAATGATTGTATCTTACAGTACACATTACCAAATTAAGGGTTAATTAGATCGCTAGTTGTTTTAAGCGTATTATGCCCCCATACACTAGGAGGTAAACTGAACAGACTAAACTGCGTCAGTTCGGACTGAACGGATTGCACATATTGGCGTAATCCCATCAGTTCCCGGTTCGCTGCAAGGAGTGGTCGAATAATGGACGAAAGTGAGTTATTATGTTACGCTGCCTTAGCACTAGTATATTCAAAAAAAAAACTAGGGAAAAAAGAACACTGTGGGCTAAACCTTGGCTACGACAAAGGGAGCAGTATTCCCACACAAATCTTTTACTAGAACTAAAGCTTTGCCCAAAGGACTGGTTTAATTATCTTCGCGTGGATGAGGAATTGTACTTACAGTTATTCCATTTAGTGGCACCATTGATAGAAAAAAATAATACAAACATGCGGGAAGCTATATCTCCTAATGGGCGTCTGACTGCAACTTTAAGATTCCTTGCCACCGGAAGAAAATATGAAGATTTAAAGTATTCTACCATCATATCACCACAAGCATTAGCGAGATAGTTCCAGAAATAGTAGAGTATTATAAGGTAATAAAATGCAAGTAATCGATTATTTATGTATTTAATACAAAAAGAGTAAGCATTAGTAAAAAATTAATTCAAACAGAAATTTTTACATATTATCAGAAATGTCCACTCCAGACAATTCTACCAAATTTGGCAATTGTTCTTCTGATTCTACTCGCATGATTAATGACTGGGGGTACCACGAAACACAGGCTGATTATTAATTGGCGACAGAATATGTGTTTGCTGATTGGCGGCAGAATTTGCATAATCCAAATTTGGTAAAGGATTCGAAAGTCGCGAAAACCTGCTCAAATTATTAAGTTGTGCTTCGTACAAAGTATCGTTTATAATTTTTTCTGCATATATTTTTTGAATTGCAGACAATGATCGTAATTTTGAAGCAACATTTTTGCCTATAATGTCAAACTCGTCTTCTTACCTTTTTTCTTTCTTTTAAAAGATCTTGAGTTGGAAGACAGGCTTAATTCTGGTCGTGGGGTGCTTGGTGATAGTACGCTTTCTGTATTCGATTCTTGTGTTGAAGGGCTCTGAAAATATATATTTTATTACAGTTTCCACAATCTGAAGAAGATTGGATTGAAATTGCGAACGGTTTTGGAACGAGATGGAACTTTCCACATTGTGTAGGTGCTGTGCATGGAAAACATATTGCTATTAAACCACCTCCTGGCGCTGGTTCATACTTTCGTAACTACAAAGGATTCGACAGTCAAGTTTTACTTGGGGTAGCCAATTCAAACTATGAATTAATTTATTTTTCTTTTGGGATCAACGGACGAGTGTCAGATGGTGGAGTATTCCAGTACACTGATTTTTATCGAAAACTAATGAACAAATCTTTGAATCTGCCTAGAGCATCAAATGTAAGTGGCTACAATTTGCCCTACGTTTTAGTTGGAGATCAAGCTTTTTCGCTATCACAGGAATTCATGACACCATTTCATCAAAATGTACTAAATGTGGAAAGACGCATTTACAATTACAGGCTTTCAAGAGCTAGACGTATTATAGAAAATGTTTTTGGAATAATGGTAAACCGATTCCAAATATTGAAAAGCAAAATACACGTTGATCTTGAAAACATTAAACCAATTGTACTAGCATGTTGTGCCCTGCATAATTTTTTAAGACGAAAAATTCCAAACACGTACAGTTCTCCGGAATGCTGTTACCATGAGAACATAATAACTGGAGAAATAATGTATCGTCTACAAACTAAGGAAGAAAATGCTTTACATTTAAACAGACGCGGCAATATTAACAGAACTGCAAATAATATTAGAAACTCATTCGTAGAGTACTTTAATGGAGTTGGGCAAATATCATGGCAGAATAACTTTGTGTAAAGAGTTTATTTCAATAAAGATGTTAGAAGTTTAACCAAGGTTCTTTTAATCACTAAGGTTTTTTACTCACCTCCACATTAACAGCTCCTCTTGGTCTTTTAAGAACAACAGTTCTTTTAATACCACAGTTTTGGTGTATAAACCTCATCAGCAGAAGCCCCCGATACCATGGACGATAGAACTTTTTTATGTTCTTTTCTGAATGTGCTGCGTAAATTATTATTTTTTTTCGTAATTGTATCACGATAAGCGCTCGGATATATTGTCAAAACTTTATTCAAAAGTAAGTCATAGCACTCATTTCGCTTATTTTTATTATAATAATCTTTAGATTTTATCAACCAAAGCGGCTCTAACGTTTTTAATAACTCAATAAAGTCCAAAAGAAATTATTTTGACCACGAGGCCATTTCTAAATCACAATTTCAAAACCTTCCACGTCCTCACAGCCAGAGCTCAGTTGCAAACTGAACTGACTTGTCCATACATGATCCGTTCAGTCCTTCCGGTCAGGCCGATGTAAACGAATTGCTTCAGTCGCTCCGGCCGACTGACGCGAGCTTACCTTAAGGCCAAATTATACACACACGATACGGATTTGCATCCGGTCAGTTAGATCTGAAGGCAAAACTGTCCGTATATTGCCCCTAGTTGTAGGGTCTGTTTGACCTTTACGTACATACTTTCAGCCGATAAAAGTTGTATTTTAAAATTGTAATCCGACGTATCCATTATAACCGTAGCATTACCTTTATCTGCGCGGAAATCGTTAGATCTGGTCTGTTGCGTAAGTTTTCAATGCATTAAATTCATCTTTGGGAAGATTTAATTTCGGCACTTGAGCTTCGACGTAACAAAGACGAAATGTCTTGACGTATGTCCTCTTCCTTATCTTCTAGCCTCTAAATCTTCCGTACCAATATTTTTATACAGACAGTCCTCAACACTACAGATAATGTTTTCATACGGGATTTTTCGCGGTGTTATTGCGTAATTCATACCTTTGGCCAAAACTTTTGTTGTCGCGTCGTCCAGAGATTGTTTTGATAGGTTATAGACCGCCCGTTGTTTATTCCTCGCGTCTGTTGTCAATGGTTGCGTTCCGTTCTTACGTTGACATTGGTGTTGGACATTTAATTGGTTGCTAGTTTTTTATATTTATCTATATGTTTATTTTGCATTCATTGCATTTGTTGTCTCACGTTTATCTAAAGTTTCCATGCAATTCTTATAATCAAATGTCGATAAAACTGTCTTTAGATCACTGGACGATTTGTCTATGGTTTTGTTTATGAAACATAGATCGGTATTTTTACTTTTGCGCCTGATTTAAGATCTTAGCGCTTCCTCGAATGTCTTTTTAGTAGATATCTTGACACACGTAGGAATGAGATTTTCACGGCCTATCATTCATAAATGGATTCGGCCTATTCTCTTCAAATAAAGCTCCCCATACAGGCACGTTATTATAGATCGATAATATCGCATGCTTTATTGCGATATCTGTTTTCAGTACATTTTGTATTAGGATGGCCATGGAGTTACACTGCTGCGATAATAACGCCGCAATGGAAGTAGGTTGCGTTTCCGTCCTGCAATATTCCGATATGAGTTCTAGAATGTTTTGTATCAGGACGTAAACGACCGTACACACACCTGCGATAATAACGTTAGTACGTACTTGTTGAAAGTTTGGTTTTATCGACAGTTTGAGTGGTTACATGACTGAGTGTCTAAAACTTTTCTATAATATGGATAGTAACATATTGTTGCGCGCCACTATTAATGTCTTGCACGACAACACTAGCCACTAGCGCCTCTAGTATCGAGTAGCAGAACTAGGAGAGTCAAGATCTTTCTAGAAATTTCGGGACCGATGTACCGAACATTCTAGATGTTTCCACAGTAGAAGGTTCTGGAAAGTATCGGAGCTATATAAGGCCGGTATAGACCACGACCGAGGCAGTATTGAATTGGCGATACAAGCGAGGACTTCGAACGATACAACTACGAACGGCGATCTGTAGTAAAATTGTATTTTGTTATTAGTGTGGTTTAAAGTTGTAATTAGTGTTGTATAATTAAAGTGTCAATTTTGGTAATTCAATCGGCAGTTTTAATTGTCTCGAACCCCAAGCTCGTTACAATTGGTGTCAGAAGTGGATCAGATCATGCCGATTTTACCAAAGGACGACACGGAGGGTAACCATGCCAGAAGTCAACGCCAGCAAGAGACGGACCAGAGACGATTTGGTAATACAACGCCGCAAACGTCGGGGGGCCAACTGCCGACCACGGACGCCGGCCCGTCAGCAGCTCCTGCATCTGCAGCACCTGACTTAGGTGCTCTGATGATGATGCTGCAGGAGCAGGCTCGCCGACAGGAGGAACAGGCCCGCCGACAGGAGGAACAGGCCCGCCGACAGGAGGAACAGGCCCGCCGACAGGAGGAACAGGCCCGTCGGTTGGAAGAGCAGCTGCAGCGTGGACAGGAGGAACAGGCCCGCCAACAGGAAAAGCAGATGCTCCTCATGAAGGACCTTCACGCTACCTTCGGGAAAGAGATAAGGGAGGTGAAGGATAGGGTTGCTCAACATGACAACCGCCTGTCGGAAGCTGAAACCCGAATCGACCAAGTGAACAATCGGGTTGACAACGTGATTGCTGACGTGAAGAAAACGCTGGACGACCTCAAACTTGGGGATGGAGTTACAGCCCCCGTGGTAGCTACAATACCTTCGCTACGTGGATTCAAAGTGCCGCCGTTCGACGGGACTTCTTCCTGGTCGGCGTACAGAATCCAGTTCGAGGCTGTCATGAAGGCGAACGGCTGGAATAAAAGTCAGGCCATGACTGCTCTCACCCTGAAACGCAACCAGGCCTTAACTGTTCTGGAAGCTCTCGGTAAGAAGTGACTTACAAGCAGCTCCTTGAGGCGTTGGAGGCGAGATATGGCGACGCTCACCTGGAACACGTCTTTCGTGCGCAGCTCAAAGATCGCGTGCAACGCAGCAACGAAAACCTGCAGCAGTGGGCCCTTGAGGTGGAAAAGCTGGTTCGAAAAGCATACCAGTCTGTACCTGCGCTCATTGTAGGAACCTGGTGCAGACATTCATCGACGGCATCCGCGACCTTGAAGTCAGAGCTGCTGTGAGGCTCGGGCACCACGAGACGCTTAAGGACGCGTTAGCCCATGCACTGGAGGTGGAAGCCGTACGGCAGGATCATCGATCCCATCGCGTCAGGAGGTTGCAGCAGCTGCAGTTCGCGACTGCAATAAAGGATACAGCCCTAGGTGCTACGGCTGTGGGGAAGGGCCATCTTCGATCCAGCTGCCTAAGCGAACTGTAGAAAGGGAGGTGATCGATCTCGAGAGGGTAGTGCGGCTAACAGCACCGCCCAGCAGCAGGAAACGAGTAAAAGCCAGGACTGTGGGGCGGGTGCTGGCTGATGTTAAAAAGCCCCAAGGATTTCGATCTCACAAACCCATGATGGGAACAGCCTAATCATCAAAGGCGAGGTCAACGGAACGCCGTGTAAACTGACCATAGACACTGGAGCCTCTCGCACGGTTGTCAGTTCCCAACTTATAAGTCAGTTCCTTGGGGACTCCGCATACAACCGAGCGCATTAATTTGTTACAGCCACCGGTCAGCGCCCCGTCCGTGGAGAAGGAGATGGAGTTGAAGCTAACGCATGATCTACATAATGTCATCGTGGCTGATATAATGGACGACTGCATCCTGGGCCTAGACTTCATGAGGAAGAATTGTTGTGAGATCGATGTTAAGCAAGGTGTTTTGAAATGTGGACATGAGGAACTTTTCGTGGAAGGGCGATACCGGGGAATGTGTACAGCCTTAAGAAGATTGTTCTGCCGCCGAGATCGGAAACGATTGTGCCGGTTAGTCTTCCTCGGAATCCTGGGCAAGCTCATCGTTGTGTACTCGTGGAAGGGTGGACAATGACCTTCCGTGGAAAGTGGCTCGAACCTTGGTCAGAACCACCGACATCTCAAGTATGTGTTGAACCTTTGTGATCAGGAACAGATTATGGAAAAAGGCACACTGGTTGGTACTTGTGAGGAAGTGGATTGGTTGCGTAGGTGCCAATATCCATCGACTGGGACCCCAGCAAGGATGCACAAACGAGGTGACCACTTTTAGAAGACTGTCGTAGCGTTCTCTCCCGAATGAAGTGGTCAAGGCGAAGAGTTGTTACTCAAGTACGCCGATGTTTTCTCGTCAAACGATGCTGACATAGGAAAGACTGGCTTAGTTCAACACAAAATAAACACAGGAAAGAATTGCCTATCCGTCAGCGCCCAAGAAGATTGCCGGTAGCACGTGAAAGGAAGTGGAAACCATGATTGAGGAATGGTGAAGGATGGTGTTATTGAACCTTCATCTAGTCCATGGTGTTCACCTGTGGTGCTGGTAAAGAAGAAGGATGGCAGCATGCGGTTTTGTGTTGACTACCGCCGTCTGAACGACGTTACAAAGAAGGACAGCTATCCCTTGCCAAGAATTGATGACACGCTGGACATGCTTACAGGCGTAAAGTGGTTTAGCACACTGGACCTGAAAAGTGGCTACTGGCAGGTTGAAATTGACCCTAAGGACAAGGAGAAAACTGCATTCTCGACAGGAAAGGGTCTGTGGCAATTTAAAGTTATGCCGTTTGGATTGTGCAATGCTCAGCAACGTTTGAAAGGTTGATGGAGCTTGTACTACCGGGTTAATTGGCGATGCCTGTCTGGTCTACTTGGATGACATCATCATCGTAGGCCGTACGTTTGAGAACACCTTCAAAACCTGGAACGCGTGCTCATGAAGATTCAGAGTGCCAACCTCAAGTTGAGTCCGAAGAAATGTTCACTATTCAAACGGCAAGTTAGCTTTTGGGGTATGTAGTGTCGGAAGAAGGTATCCGCACGGATCCGGAAAATTGCCGCTGTCAAGGATTGGCCGGTCCCAAAAGACAAGACGCAGGTTAGAGCATTTTGGGATTGTTCTCCTATTATCGGCTATTTGTAAAGAACTTTGCAGATATAGCCAAACCTCTGCACAAGTTAACCGAGGAGAAGCGACATTTCTGCTGGGATGAAAGTTGCGATATCGCATTCCAAGAGCTCAAGGACCGTCTGTGCGAAACACCTATTTTGGCGTACCCTGATGCGGGCAAGAATTTATAGTTGACACAGACGCAAGTGATATAGGACTTGGCGGTGTGTTGTCTCAACGGAATGGTGATCAAGAGGTTGTGATAGCGTACTTCAGCAAGTCGTTGTCAAAGCCGGAAAAGAACTATTGTGTCACAAGGCGAGAATTGCTTGCTGTGGTAAAATCGTTGCAGCATTTTGCAAATATCTTCTGGGGCGGAAATTTCACTTACGAACTGACCATGCTGCACTGAAATGGCTATTGCAGTTCAAAAATCCAGAAGGACAAGTTGCGAGATGGATTGAACTACTACAGGAATACGACTTTGTGATCGAACATCGCAGCGGAAATCTCATGGCAACGCAGATGCATTGTCAAGAAGACCTTGTCCTGAAGATTGCAAGCATTGTACTAGACAAGAGGGTAAGGAAGTGGTATCTGTGAGGATGCTTATGACAGACCAGCTCAACAATGAGTGGAAAGACAGCCTACGACATGCACAGCAGGAAGATTCGGACATCAAGCCGATTCTAGAATGGATGAAGGCCAGTGCTCCTAAGCCCAAGTGGAGCGACGTTTCAGCGATAGTTCGACCACAGCTATTGGTCCCAATGGGACAGCTTGCTGATTCAGGATGGAGTCCTGTGCCGTAAATGGGAAAATGGTCGGGGAGACAGTTGTCATTTGCAAATGGTTGTCCCTAAAGCTAAAGTACCGGATGTTCTACAGCTGTACCATAATGGTTGTTCAGGAGGCCACCTGGGAGTTAAACGAACTCTACTGAAGATCCGAGAACGGTTTTACTGGGTCCACTGTCGTGACGATGTCGAGGACTGGTGTCGCAAATGTACAAGTTGTGCGGCTGTAAAAGGACCTCAAACTCGTAGTAGAGGTGCATTGAAATTGTACAATGTTGGTGCACCATGGGAGAGGATAGCCGTTGACGTTGCGGGGCCGTTTCCGGAAAGTGAAAGTGGTAACAAGTATTTCATGGTTGTGATGGATTACTTCACTAAGTGGCCAGAAGTCTTCGCCATTCCAAATCAAGAAGCTTCAACAGTTGCAGATAAACTAGTTCATGAAGTCTTCTGTCAATTTGGCTACCTTTAGAGATTCACAGCGATCAAGGAAGGAATTTTGAGTCTCAAATATTCCAGGAAACTTGCCGAGTTATGGGTACTCATAAAACAAGAACAACTTCTTACCACCCACAATCTGATGGAATGGTAGAACGATTTAATCAGACATTGGAGAGGTACCTAACAAAAGTTGTGGAAAATTGGCAACGAGACTGGTACAAGCACATACAACCGTTTTTGTTGTCATATCGAAGCGCAGTTCACGAAAGTACATCAGTGACACCAGCTTTAGCAAATTTTGGGAGAATTACGGCTGCCTGCATATCTGATCACCGGAATACCACCTGATGCCCCACGCAGTATAACCGATTATGCAAATGACTTGCGGGACAAAATGAATGACATTTATGAGCACGTCAGACAATCGGGACAGCAAACGTCTGAAAATGAAAACACGGTATGACCGCAAAATGAACAACAAAGGGTTTGACGAAGGTTCACTAGTGTGGTTACACAATCCAGTTCGCAGCAAAGGAAATCTCCTAAGCTTCAAGCTAAATGGGACGGACCGTACCGGATTGTGACAAGGATCAATGACGTAACCTACCGGATACAGAAAGGTGCAAGAGGTACTCTAAGATCGTCCATGTGGATCGATTGGCGCGTTATTATGGGGCCAATAATGCTCGAGGACGAGCATGTCTTAGGAGGGGCAGTGTTGCGCCACTATGTCTCTTTTGACAACATAGCCACTAGCGCCCTCTAGTATCAGTAGCAGAACTAGGAGAGTCAAGATCTTTCTAAATTTCGGGACCGATATGTACTCGAACATTCTAGATGTTTCCACAGTAGAAGGTTCTGGAAAGTATCGGAGGCGCTATATAAGGCCGGTATAGACCACGACCGAGGCAGTATTGAATTGGCGATACAAGCGAGGACTTCGAAGCGATACAACTACGAACTTAAGCGATCTGTAGTAAAATTGTATTTTGTTATTAGTGTGGTTTAAAGTTGTAATTAGTGTTGTATAATTAAAGTGTCAATTTTGGTAATTCAATCGGCAGTTTTAATTGTCTCGACCCCAAGCTCGTAACAATATCATCAGACGAAAATATTTATTACTAACAGTAGCAATGGAAGATGACCGAAAAAGACGCCAGAAACGAAGGTAAGTAATACAGCGTGGAATTACCGCAATCGACATTAGCAAAACCCTAGACTTGGAATGTCATTCTAAACAACTTTCCCATAGTAACCATAGTTGAAATACAAACTTCAAAATCAACTTCTCCTACAAAGTGTTAACATAAGTTGCTCCTTTTGTATAGGTTGCTTTTAAAAGTTTGTATTTCAACTATAGTTACTATAGGAAAGTTGTTTAGAATGACATTCAAATCTAAATTTACTAATGTCCATTGGTAATTCCACGCTGTATAAGGTAAATAATTTTCAATCAAATAAAGGTACTTACGAGTACTGTGACTATTGTCTTTGTACGTTTGTAATACTCGAATATTGTTGTTGTAAATAATTTTAATGTCTTGAAGACCCTCAGCGCCTGAAAAATAAAGTTTCTAATTCAACTAAATTAACGAAATATTTTTGTTTTAGGAAAATATGGATTCACGAAATCAATAGTAAGGCTGCCTGTCACCGAGGCGGGCGAGGCTGCAGGCGCGGGCGACGGATGTCTGGGCATGGTTGTACTGTGTCTGTCCACCGGAGCGGAGCGAGGCTGCAGGCAGGCGAGTAATGTGGAGCAGGTTGCAGACTCTGTTTTCAATATGCGGAGCTAAGCCGCAGTACGCGACGAGTCACTTCGAGCTTCCGGCGGCGGGCGATTGGTTTAGTTGTACGCGAAATATCAGTGACAGTAGACATGTTATCGAAAAAGTTAATATATTATTACCTTACATTGCTTGAGGCAGAGTTGGAGTCAGAAGAAACCGAATTACTTACCATATACCATTTGAACAATTCTATGAGGAAACATAGATTTTGGATGAAACCATATCAAACATCGTTCAGAACACAGTGATTTTTTTACTTTTTTCCAAACTGCTGATGAAGAAATTTTCGAAAATTCTTATAGAGTATCAAGATCTACTTTTCATGAACTTCACTCCCTGATTGAACCATATATTCGGAAACAAGACACAAATTACAGAATATCAATTAGTAGCCGTGAAAGATTAGCAGTGTGTTTAAAGTAAGTACATTTTGAAATCAAAGTAACTTTTATTTCTTTCATACAGTAGACACCATGTTATATTAATTTAAAATCATAATCTGTCTCAAAGTTGTCCGCATTTTCATTGGGTCCTGTTGGCTCTGCTGCAGATGTTTCAATATCCTGGGATACTAGTGTTGATAGTATCTAGAGCACTAGGAATATTAATACTAGTGTTGATATCATTTGGAGCACTAGGAGTATCGATACTAGTGTTGATATCATTTGGAGCACTAGGAGTATCGATACTAGTGTTGATATCATTTGGAGCACTAGGAGTATCGATACTAGTATTGATATTATCTGGTGTAGGTGTTGAGCCTGTAGAATAACCATAATTATTCGGAGAATACCAACTATGCTGAAGATTACTTTCTTCAGCTGACATTACCGCATTAAAGCAGGTTTTTTTAATTTGAAGTTGTAAGTAATACGGTAGTTTTTTTGTCGATGCAGCCAAATTTAAAAAAAATAAGTCTATATCATCGTACTTATCACTAGCTAACATCATGTTTTAACTTCTATCCGTTCTCTTGCCAACAGTTCATGGCGTTCCTGATTTTTTTTTTAAAGATCCAGAATTTCATCGTTTTTTCTTTTTTTGGATGTGGATGGGTGAGGCTCAGAAGCTGTTGAATCATTAGGATCATCGATAGAAGGAAGATTATTTGAATTTGATGGTAAAAGACTGCATGATTCCCTTGAACTCTCTTCAATGGTATTTGGCGAATTTGAAGTTTCCATTACTGAGTCGTTCAGTGGCGCAAAATTTGTTGGCCGGTCTCTATTACTCATGTAAGGCAATAAAAATAACATTGCTTTCTGATATTTCCATTCCTTTCGTTGTTTTCTAGCCTGTCCACTCCTTGTTGCATTTTGTCTTTTTAAGGCATCCCGATGGTTATCTCTTAGTTGTTTCCATCGCGACTTGGCAGTTTAACTGAAACAATCAACAAAATCAAAAATATATGACATGGTCTATTTATGAAAAAAATATTACATGCCTGATTTTTTTAAATGTTTGAATTTTGTAATTTGTTTTATTAACTAAACAGATTTTTTAGGTATTTAGCAACCGGCCAGTCATTTACAACGTTGGGAGAGAATTTTAGAATTGGATTGAAAAGTGTATCAAGAATTGTTAACGAGGTTTGTGATGCTTTATGGAATGTGTGCAACCTACTGTCATGCCGCAACCAACAGAAAACGACTGGAAAGAAATCATAAAAGATTTTGATGAGCTATGGCAATTTAAAATTGTACAGGTGCTCTTGATAGCAAGCACGTATATATCAAGGCTCCCTCGAAAACTGGGTCCTCGTTTTCAACTACAAAAGAGATTTTCTGTAGTATTGATGTGTTTAGCTGATGCCAGAAGGAAAATCATAATGGTTGATGTGGGATCTATGGGAAGATTTTCTGATGCAGGAATTTTGCTGACAGCATTTTCGGAAAGAGATTAAAAGAAAGAGATTGAATTTACCTGAACCGTTACCATTGTTTCAGGTGGAGCAAAAATGCCGTTCGTATTTATAGGAGACAAGCTTTTCATTAATGGAAAATTTTATGAGGCCATACCCACGTGATAGACTAAACGCAGAAAGAAAAATATTTAATTACCGATTATCAAGAGCACGTCGCATTGTTGAGGCAACTTTCGGTGTATTGACGAGAAAGTGGTACGTGTATCATAAAGATTTCGAATGCAAAATAGAAACAGTTGACAAGGTAATAAAAGCAACGTGTATTTTGCATAATTATTTAATTCAAAGACAGCCTGATTATATAAACAATATTGAAAATAGCATGGAGCAAACATTACTATCAGATGGTGATATTACAGAAACACAACACTCTAGTAATGATGGTTATCAAGTTCGCGAAATGTATTGTTCATACTTCAATAATCAGGGGAAGGTACCATGGCAAGATACTCGAATTTTGAGAAGAATCTATAGTCAGTGATACGTGACAGATTTGGATAGTTGGCCAACCGCGGACTATTTGTTAAATAAAATTTAGGTATTCTTGTGTTAAATAAATAAAAAAAACCGGCCATATTGCAAATTTTAGTATTGGTTATTATATCTTATTATAGTATTTACTAAAACTATACCAAATTTTATGCTTGTATAAAACCGTTTTCATGGTAGAATCAACACTTTTCTTGTATGGGAGCCCCCAATTTTTTTTCATTTTTTTTTATTTTCAGTATTTGTTGTTAAATCGTCAACAGAAATAAATCATCTGTTAAAATTTCAACTGTCTAACTATCACGGTTCATGAGATACAATCTGGTGACTGACAGACGGACGGACGGACGGACGGACGGACGGACGGACGGACGGACAGACAGACAGACAGACAGACAGACAGCGAAGTCTTAGTAATAAGGTCCCGTTTTTACCCTTTGGGTGCGTAACTCTAAAAGGTATCAATATGTACCTACTAGAGTGTAGAGAATAAAGATACATAATATTATTTACCATCTGATATGTTTGTTTCGACGATTATTTGGTCCCACGCAGCGTCTTTTGTTTCATTACATTTGTAAAATCTGAAGATGTGTTCCAAATGTACGAAACTTTTAACACTTTCAATAAGTTTTCATCCATATCTTCACTGCACCGGTCATACACTCTGCTCGGAATACGGCGGCACACTGCGGACGCACCACGCTTCCCGCTCCGCTACCGCTCTGTTTCCCGCTCAGTTTCTCCGCTCCGCTACCCGCTCAGCTTCGCTCAGCTTCCCCGCTCCGCTTACCGGTTTTGTATGATTTTTAAACTAGTTCGCAACTCCTGTCCACTGAAGAGGAGCGGAGATTTTGTGCAATCCTATTGGTTAAAATTTCTCCGTTTCTCCGCTCCGCGACCTCGCACCACACCGGTGGACAGGCAGCCTAAAGAAGTTTATGGCGAGCTTTACACATTAGTGCCTGATTTGTTGAAAGATGCATACATCTGCATATATTTCAGAATGACAATAAAAGTTTTGAAGAAAGGAGACAGTTTCTTTTTGTATGGAGAATGGGCCCACCACGAATTTTAGTGAACCTCAATGAAATGTATGTCGATTTATTCCTTATGATCTATAGATTACAAAATTAATATTAGTTTTATCGCATCTAACGGAATTCTGAAATTAAAATTAAAATGTGAATATCGCAATAACCTTAAAACAAACTAAAAGCGATTTTCTAGTAGTTTTCACCGATATTATGAGTTAGAATAGTGTATATAGAATAGAATAGCAATAATTAATAGTATTAAACAAAGTTCTAGGTACATTCAGCAATTATAGATATTTTAAGATAGATGGAAAATCCTTTTAGCAGTTCCGCAAAACAGTGCACAGACAAACAAACGTGGTGTGGAGACTATTTTTACAGGTATTAATTGATTAGTGAATATACATCACACACACCATTACAGTAATTAAATAATTATGATTAAAGCCAAGATGAATAACGGATAATATGTCTATTTATAATATTACCTTTAAATGCTATATAGTAAGAAAGCTGTTTTGAACTGGTTGTATAAGGATAAAACATGAAAGTAAAATGCCACTGCATATATTGTTGTAATTATTTCCAAAGCAGTCTATAGTGTAATCTAATATTGGAACAGACAGACAGACAGGTGCGGTGTCAAGACTTTGTTTAATATGTTTTGATTGATTAGTAAAGGTGCAGTGTGTAAACTTTGTTTTGAAATATATTAACTCATTAGTTATCATACCCCAAACACCATTAAAGCCAAAATGACTAGGTAATATCATGTTTATCTGTGTTATTACACACTGATAAATATGAAGTAAGATGTTTTAAACTGGTTGTGTGAGGATAACAAAAACACATGTATAATTTAATTGTATTTATTATTGTCAGTCATTATCATTTCAAAAGATATTTTGAAAATAACTTGATAATAACATGAATCAGAAGGATATTATCAATGTTGTGAGATATGATATAAGACTGTTGTATTCAATATCCATATAATTTTGTCTCTGCCTACGAGCAGCTCTGCAAGATTTCAGCCTACAAGAAATACACATTTATTCTAAGCGATCCACCTGAAAATAATTAATGAATATTGTATAAGACTATATATATACTATACTTCAATGTCAATAAACTACATTTCCATATTTCTGTCAGTATTTGTTGTCTCTGCCTGTATGTTAAATAAATAAGAAATTATTATAAAATATACACCATTAATCAGGTCCATATGATCAAATACACAAATAGTAGTTATGGATTTACATCAACAATATTTGACTATGTAAAAGTTGACTGATTTCTTATTTTCACTAGTTTCATGTAGGGGAAAAGGATATTATTTTTATATTATATCCTTGCTGCAGAGTTAACAACACATCAGTCTAAGGATAATAGAAGCATCTGATCAACAAGGATATAACCATTACACAAGTGAAAATGGCTTAACTAAGTTACAATATTTATGCAAACTGTATATTTGCTTCTAGTACAAGTAATAAGTACTTATTTACACATAAATATATGTACTATCTATACTGTCTATCTACTATGGCTGGCATAAATTCAGGATCCATGTTTGATGCCATTTGGTATTGTCAAGTTTATGGAGCAACTTGCTGAATACATAAGGTATTTATACCTAAATGCAGTTAAATGAATCGCTCTTCAAAGCCGATGAAGCTACATCAAATAGAAAATCTTTAAGTCCCTCGACCCATAGATTCTGATTTTGTTATAACGTACAGAAAAATTCATTTATGTATTTATTCTATCTATTATTTAATTTAGATATTACTAATAAAAACTTTAATACTTTGTCACTTTTAACATACTAATAAGGTTCTAAGACCTGTGGTTGTCATGTCTTTTAGGTAATTCATCATAAATTATAGATCTTATTTAGATTTTCCAAAATTCTAGGTGTAAAGTAAACTCTTGTATTACATGCATACCTTAGAGAGAAATTGTGTTCTGTGTATACTGTGCGCACTATTAATGGTTTATACATGGCCACTAGTTACCACTAGCGCCCTCTATTATCGAGTAGCAGAACTAGGAAGTCAAGATCCTTCTAGAAATTTCAGGACCGATATGTACTCGAACATTCTAGATGTTTCTACAGTAGAAGGTTCTGGAAACTATCTGAGGCCCTATATAAGGCCGGTATAGACCGCGACCGAGTCAGTATTGAATTGGCGATACAAGCGAATACTTCGAAGCGATACAACTGCAATTAAAGTGATCTGTAGTACAATTGTATTTTGTTATTAGTGTGGTTTTAGTTGTAATTAGTGTTCTGTAATTAAAGTGTCAATTTTGGTAATTCACTCGGCAGTTTTAATTGTCTCGAACCCCAAGCTCGTAACAATTGGTGTCAGAAGTGGGATTTAATCATGCCGATTTTACCTAAAGATGACACGGAGGTATCTACCAAGTCAACGCCAACAGGAGACGGACCAGAGACGATTTGGTGGTACAACATCGTGCGTCGGAGGGCCAGCTGCCGACCACGGAGGTCGGCCCGTCAGCTCCTGCATTTGCAGCACCTGACTTAGGTGCTCTGATGATGATGCTGCAGGAGCAGGCCCGCCGACAGGAGGAACAGGCCGCCGACAGGAAGAACAGGCCCGTCGGTTGGAAGAGCGGCTGCAGCGGGGACAGGAGGAGCAGATGCTTCTCATGAAGGACCTTCACGCTACCTTCGGGAAAGAGATAAGGAGGTGAAGGATAGGGTTGCTCAACATGACAACCGCCTGTCGGAAGCTGAAACCCGAATCAACCAAGTGAACAATCGGGTTGACAACGTGATGGCTGACGTGAAGAAAACGCTGGACGAACTAAAATTGGGGATGGAATTACAGCTCCGTGGTAGCTACAACACCTTCGCTACGTGGATTCAAAGTGCCGCCGTTCGACGGGACTTCTTCCTGGTCGGCCTACAAAATCCAGTTCGAGGCTGTCATGAAGGCGAACGACTGGAATAAAAGTCAGGCCATGACTGCTCTCACCCTAGGCCTGCGCGACCAGGCCTTAACTGTTCTGGAAGCTCTCGGTAAGGAAGTGACTTACGAGCAGCTCCTTGAGGCATTGAGGCGAGATATGGCGACGCTCACCTGGGACACGTCTTTCGTGCGCAGCTCAAAGATCGCGTGCAACGCAGCAACGAAAACCTGCAGCAGTGGGCCCTTGAGGTGGTAAAGCTGGTTCGAAAGCATACCAGTCTGTACCTGCGCTCATTGTAGGAACCTGGTGCAGACATTCATCGACGGCATCCGCGACCTTGAAGTCAGCGCTGCTGTGAGGCTCGGGCACCACGAGACGCTTAAGGACGCGTTAGCCCATGCACTGGAGGTGGAAGCCGTACGGCAGGATCATCGTTCCTATCGCGTCAGGGAGGTTGCAGCAGCTACAGTTCGCGACCGCAATAAAGGATACAGCCCTAGGTGCTACGGATGTGGGGAAAGGGCCATCTTCGACCCAGCTGCCCTAAGCGAACTGTAAAAGGAAGGTGAACTATCTCGAGAGGGCAGTGCGGCTAACAGCACCGCCGAGCACAGCGGGAAATCTCATGGCAACGAAGATGCATTGTCAAGAAGACCTTGTCCTAAATATTGCAAGCATTGCACTAGGCGAGAGGGTAAGGAAGTGGTTTCTGTTAAGATGCTCAGGGCAGACCAGCTCAGCAATGAGTGGAAGGACAGCCTACAACATGCACAGCAGGAAGATCCGGACATCAAGCCGATTCTGGAATGGATGAAGGCCAGTGCTCCTAAGAGTGGAGCGACGTCTCAGCGATGAGTTCGACCACGAAACTATGGGCCCAATGGGACAGCTTGCTAATTCAGGATGGAGTCCTGTGCCGAAAATGGGAAAATGTTCAGGAGACAGTTGTCATTTGCAAATGGTTGTCCCTAAAGCTAAAGTACCGGATGTTCTACAGCTGTACCATAATAGGTTGTTCAGGAGGCCACCTGGGAGTTAAACGAACTCTACTGAAGATCCGAGAACGGTTTTACTGGGTCCACTGTCGTGACGATGTCGAGGACTGGTGTCGCAAATGTACAAGTTGTGCGGCTGTAAAGGGACCTCAAACTCGTAGTGAGGTGCATTGAAATTGTACAATGTTGGTGCACCATGGGAGAGGATAGCCATTGACGTTGCGGGGCCGTTTCGGAAAGTGAAAGTGGTAACAAGTATTTCATGGTTGTGATGGATTACTTCACTAAGTGGCCAGAAGTCTTCGCCATTCCAAATCAAGAAGCTTCAACAGTTGCAGATAAACTAGTTCATGAAGTCTTCTGTCGTTTTGGGTACCTTTAGAGATTCACAGCGATCAAGGAAGGAATTTTGAGTCTCAAATATTCCAGGAAACTTGTCGAGTTATGGGTACTCATAAAACAAGAACAACTTCTTACACCACCACAATCTGATGGAATGGTAGAAAGATTTAATCAGACATTGGAGGTTACCTAGCAAAAGTTGTGGAAAAACGGCAACGAGACTGGGACAGACACATACAACCGTTTTTGTTGTCATATCGAAGCGCTGTTCACGAAAGTACATCAGTGACACCAGCTTTAGCAAACTTTGGGAGAGAATTACGGCTGCCTGCAGACCTGATCACCGGAATACCACCTGATGCCCCACGCAGTATAACCGATTATGCAAATGACTTGCGGAACAAAATGAATGACATTTATGAGCACGTCAGACTGTCGGGCCAGCAAACGTCTGAGAAGATATAAACACGGTATGACCGCAAAATGAACAACAAAGGGTTTGACGAAGGTTCACTAGTGTGGTTACACAATCCAGTTCGCAGCAAAGGGAAATCTCCTAAGCTTCAAGCTAAATGGGACGGACCGTACCGGATTGTGACAAGGATCAATGACGTAACCTACCGGATACAGAAAGGTAAGAGGTACCTAAGATCGTCCATATGGATCGACTGGCGCGTTATTATGGGGCCAATAATGCTCGGGACGAGCATGTCTTAGGAGGGGCAGTGTTGCGCGCCACTATTAATGGTTTATACATGGCAACACTAGTTACCACTAGCGCCTCTATTATCGAGTAGCAGAACTAGGAGAGTCAAGATCCTTCTAGAAATTTCGGGACCGATATGTACTCGAACATTCTAGATGTTTCTACAGTAGAAGGTTCTGGAAACTATCTGAGGCCCTATATAAGGCCGGTATAGACCGCGACCGAGTCAGTATTGAATTGGCGATACAAGCGAATACTTCGAAGCGATACAACTGCGAATTAAAGTGATCTGTAGTACAATTGTATTTTGTTATTAGTGTGGTTTTTAGTTGTAATTAGTGTTCTGTAATTAAAGTGTCAATTTTGATAATTCACTCGGCAGTTTTAATTGTCTCGAACCCCAAGCTCGTAACAATACTTTTATATTAATTATTTAAACTCATTAGTTTTCATTTTCAATTTCGAATGTCATTGGCAGTTTTACCATGCGACCACAAAAAATAAAAAGGAAAAATAGATATTATCCATTATATGTTAAACACTTGTGCATCGATGAGACGATATTTATTTTATTGTCTTGTAAACAAACACGTATAAACTTTTTCACGGACTTTATTCTTAAAGTAGTGATGCAACTCGAACTCCGTTTTATCTGTGTTTAATCTGTAATTCGGTACTCGGTGAATAAATTTTACTCGAGTCCGCTTGCGCTCGGTTACAGTCAACTCGACGCACCGTGTGGATTCGGAGAGCGCTAGATAGATGTCAGTTCACTAATTCATTAATTCTATCATCTAATCAACTAATTCACATAGTATAAGGCGCCATGTGGAAGGTTGAATTCACCTCTGTAAAATTTTTGACCCATGATGGATTCCTCAAAAATACCCCCATCACTATTTTTGCCGTAACTTCCTACATCGATGCATAACAAATTCATACTCCGGCCCAACTACAGCCAAAAGTACAATGCTGTGCTTCTTCAAATATGAAAAGTACATCGATTGCGCACTATCAGGGCACTTCACAGTAATATGCTTCCCGTCGATTGCTCCGATACAATTCGGGAATCTCCATTTCTCTTGAAAACGTTGTGCAATTGTTTCCCAGTGTGATTGTGTAACTTCTGGCATATAATGAGTTCTTAACTTGCTCCATATGGCTTTACATACTTCTGTTATAATTTTGCTGACAGTCAAAAACCCTACTCTGTAGCTATTGTCGACAGACTGTCACCCATTGCTAAATATCTATAACAAAATGGCATTGGTTAATCAAGAGGACAACCAGTCATTAAGAGTAAAAATAACATTGCCATTTTTTATTTTTTAAATACCAAAAATTTATGTGTTCCACTTTGTAACATCTCTTCTGATGACAATGTTACAAACTAAGAAGGATTTGATTTTTCCCAGTTTGTTACACTGTTACAAATTTTTTTTTTAAAAGTCAATTCCCAGTTTGTAACACTGTTACCAGTACTTTAAGTACTAAGGTCTTTCTTTTATTGTATGTTGCAGTTTGTAACACTGTTACCAGAAGGGTGTTACAAAGTGGGAACACACCAACATTTTTCAGTACAGTTGTATATTATTTTACAGTTGAAGGTGCAAAGAATAAATGGAGAAATTTAAGGATTGTTTTACAAAGCATCTCAAAGGTACAAAAACTACAGGACAAGCATCAGCAAAATATTTTCATTGGCAATGGGCGAAGCATGGAATTCATGAAACCACATTTAAGCTTCGCGCCAACAATTACAAACCTGGAACAAAAATCAAGCTCAGATGTAGAAGACACCCAGTCGAGCTCAGATGCACAAGGCACCCAGTCGAGCTCAGATGCACAATGCACTCAATCGAGCTTAAGGTTACAAGGAACGTATGCGAGATCTCATGGATATAGCCAGAAGACGTCAGATATCTTCGGATAATGAGAACACTTTTCAAACACGGACAGAATTATTCAGTATTTAGAAAATGAAGAAAAATAACTTCGATGCCACGGAAGTGATTTTATAGGCTATGCAAAATCAATAAAACAATTTTCAATTCAACGACAGGCTCGGTTAAAATGAACATTGCTAAAATGATTACGGAGAAAAGGTTGCCCATTATGAAGAGACTATGTTACGATTCAACCAACCATCACCAAATTACTTACCCTCACCAGTCGCAAACACATCACGAAACTCACTTTCACAGATCACAATGCACAGTCGTACATACAGTCCCAAGAGACAAACACCACACACAATTCACCATTTGCGCAAGTCAACGAACGACCACCAATTACACCCTCACCGGCCGCAAATACATCACGCAACTCACTTTCACCAGATCACAATGCACAGTCGTACATACACTCCCAAGAGGCAAACACCACACAATTCACCATTTGCTCAAGTCAACGAACGACCACCATATTACCCTCACCAGTCGTAAACACATCACGCAACTCACTTTCACCAGATCACAATGCACAGTCGTACATACAGTCCCAAGAGACATACACCACACACAATTCACCATTTGCTCAAGTCAATGAATCACCACCATCCCATAACCAACAAAGCTACCCAGAAAATTCATTGAAGTCATTTTCACAAATTTTAATTAGGTGTAGAAAACAATATTACCTCGCTTTCCTCTTCGTGCTTGATTGTTTTTCAATAAATACATAATGATTATTATATGAAATATTGTTTTAATTACCTTATTGTTATAGCAAAACGTTCTTCAGGTGGAATTGGTCTACATAATTTGTAAATTGCTTTGTAATGTCATTTCTTATTAGATTTAAAAGGATTCAATCGTTTTGGACCCACTAGAAATTTTCGCGACCCTTAATGGTAGTATATACAAAAAAAGATACCAATTTATTATTGTAAATAGCATAAAGATTTTATGAAAATCTAAACGGAATTAAGAAATCTGAAAAAAAGTTGTTTTGATATTTGTGTTCAGATAATGTAATATTAAAAAAATGTAGTAGAGATGTGCCAACTCAGAAGAAACTCGACTCGAGTTGAGTTGAAATTCACGTAACTCGAATAGTACTCGAGTTACGCAACTCGAATTGGCAGAACGAAGTTGTGTCAGTTTGTTACAAATTATTTTATATTTTTCCTCCATCCAAGATAATTTTTATTACTTAACAACCTTCCTCGGTTCTTCGGTCATATTGAAACTGAAATTTAACTGTCAATAAAAGTCGTAATTATTAATATAATTTACTAAGACTTTATGACAATTATTAATTATGCATTCACTATATATTATTATTGTAAAATTATGGTGAAGTCTCTTATCTTAAGAAAATTAAGTTTTTCCGTCTTAGGTTCCTCAGGTCAATAATACCCGAGTATGAAAAAGGTCCTCAGGTCAGTAAAGCCCGTGTTTTGCAAACAATAATGCTTTGTTGCATTCTAAGAATACACTTACAATTTAGAAATGTTAGTAATATCTTAATTACTTAGCGTGTTATTGTTGAAGTTACTTTGAGAATAATTGTTTATTTACATTAGTATGCCGGTAGATTACATTATTTACGTGTGACAGTTACTTTTATTTGATTAATTCGTTGTTTGGACTTGCTGTGTTTCGTTGGTGTTTGAAATGGCTCACAATTTTACTGATTCTGCGATTTCGCAAATCGTAAACTACGATATAAATTCCGAAGATGAAATAATTAGTGAAACGGAGAATAGTTTGGATGAAAATCCTACCGACAATATTCAACCCAATTTATACAGTGAAAGCAGTAGTGACGAAACAAATAGCGATGAGGCCTCTTTCAAGATACGTTACCAATACCAGTGCTAATGAAAACCAAATGCTATCAAAATGGTGCATTTGTATGGTCAAGAACCCATTAGAAGTCAGAGGTCGTTTGAGTAGTGCAAACCTAATAAAACTTACACCAGGCATTACCAGGTATGCTTCTAATCGCATAAATACATTTAGAAGTTCTTTAGATTTATTTCTAACTAAGCGTATAAAATCTATAATTTTGAAACAAACAAATATAGAAGGTTCTACACGTTTCGGAAATGGATGGGAAGCGTTAGATGAAACGGAGTTAGATGCATATCTAGGTATTCTTATTTTTGCTGGAGTTTTCAAGTCTAACGATGAAAGTTTAGAAAGCTTATGGTCCGAAGCTTATGGAAGACCTATATTTCGGACAACAATGCCCTGAAACGTTTCAAACAAATTTCTGCGATTTTGCGTTTTGATAAACGTTCTGATCGAGAAGCAAGAAAACAGACTGACAAATTAGCAGCTGTGAGAGATATGTGGGATGAATGGGTGGAAGCTGTTGCCTATGTTTTATAATCCAAATATAAATAAATAAAAACAATTGACGAACAGTTACTTTCATTTAGAGTCGATGTCCTTTCCGACAATATACGCCAAGCAAACCAAGTAAATATGGCATAAAATTTTGGATATTGTGTGACAGTGAAACAGGATACGTTCGTTCAATTCAGTGTTATACTGGAAAACTCAAGGAAGTGCTCGGAAAAAATCAAGGAATGCGTGTAGTTTTGGATCTGACAGAAGGTTTACAGGGCTACAACCTTACATGTGATAATTTTTTTACATCTTATGAATTAGCTGAAAAACTTTTAGATCGTAAACTTACCATTCTTGGAACCTTACGGAAAAATAAGCGACAGATACCCGTAGATCTTTTAGATACGAAGAAACCTGTGTTTTCATCTACTTTTGCATTCAATTCAAAAATGGTTCTTGTCTCATACATTCCGAAAAAAAAAACAAAAATGTAATTTTGTTGAGCACAAATCACAACAAAATAGAAATACATGAATCAGAGCAGAAGAAACCAAAAATGATCATGGACTATAATGCAACAAAGGGTGCTGTTGATTTTCTAGACAAAATGGTTTCGGCCTATAGTTGTAAACGAATGACTAGAAGGTGGCCAATAGCCATATTTCATAATATGATTGATATTTCATGTTTCAATGCTTATGTATTATACTGTGACACCCACCCCGACCGGAAACAGAAGAGAACAGTAAAGACGGTTGCTTCTAGAAATTAGCCATGGAATTGGTAAATGATTACATCGAGCGTAGGAAAACTTTTCCTCGGACAAATGCTTCACTGGAATTAGTACTACGAGTGCAGTCAGGTGTTACTGAGACAACGAATACTTCCACTACTCAGAGCTCTAATAAAAGAAAAGGTAGTGTATGTCCATCTTCAAAAGATGTAAAACTTCAAAAATCTGTAAAAATGTAAGAAACATATATGTCCGAAACATTCTGAAATTTTATGCCTTTTGTGTTGCAAAGAAAATGAGTAATATACAAATATAGTCGTTTATTGTATCCTTATTTTATTAAATAAATATGTTTTAGAAATAATTAGATTTTGTATTTAATTTTAAACAATTGCTTCATATTTTGAAATCGGGTCAACATGACCCGAAGGCCTCACGTGTAAATAGTATTTAAAGAACCGAGGAAGGTTAATAGGTAGTTATATTTTATTGGTTTGCGTATAGACAATTTTCATAAAATAATATCACTCTAACTTTATGACGTAGCGTATAGTTAATGTTATTAATAATTTAACTATCACGTATTATACTTAATCAGCTTGTTGATATTACATAATATATCAATAAATTGTTCGAATTAGTAAGTCGAGTTCATCACTAAATTGTAGACAGACACTGAATTGACCGTAAGATAAAGATGCGACTCGAGTAGAATTTTGTGACTTGAGTCACTCGGGTTTTATCATGTCACTGTAGTTGTACTCGAGTTTTTGAGTTATGCGAATTAACTATTTACAGTCCCTGCATCGATTGAAGTTTATCACTCGAGTTGATAATAGCGATTACCTTAGTTAAAGCATTTTAAATAATAATAATAATAATACTGTTTGATAATTAAATTACTAGTTTAAGTTTTTTTTATTATAGTTTTTAATACAATATAAAGTGGAATTTCTATATTAATATACTTTTTAAATAGGTACCTTTATTAAAAAAGTAATATGTGACAATATGAAATGAAATACAAATATTTATTATTTATTTATTTGTAGTATTTCCATGTTTTTTATTTACTACAGCCATGTGTAGCATTTCAAAATCTTACAAATCGCTTCCATTTTTCAAAATAAGCCACACTGACGATTTTTGTTTTGTTGTTTCATTGTTATCATTCATACTTTAAACAAACGAGTATATTTAAATCACCTTTTATGTTATGCATTACTCATACGAAGTAAAAAAAAAACAATGATAGCACAATCACGATATTATAAATCAAACTAAGTTCATATTTGACTACAACATGCCAGATGCAAGTTTCACGCCCGCGGCGCCTTATACTATGTGAATTAGTCGATTAGATGATAGAATTAATGAATTAGTGAACTGACATCTATCTAGCGCTCTCCGAATCCACACGGTGCGTCGAGTTGACTCGGTAACTCGAGCGCAAGCGGACTCGGGTAAAATTTATTTTCACTCGAGTACCGAATTACACAGATTCACTCGATTGAATCGAGTGAAAACAGAGTTCGAGTTGCATCACTACTTTAAGAATAAAGTCCGTGAAAAAAAGTTTATACGTGTTTGTTTACAAGACAATAAAATAAATATCGTCTCATCGATGCACAAGTGTTTAACATATAATGGATAATATCTATTTTTCCTTTTTATTTTTAGTGGTCGCATGGTAAACTGCAATGACATTCGAAATTGAAAATGAAAACTAATGAGTTTAAATAATTAATATAAGAGTATGTAACACAGAACACAATTTCTCTCTAAGGTATGCATGTAATACTAGAGTTTACTTTTACACCTAGAATTTTGGAAAATCTAAATAAGATCTATAATTTATGATGAATTACCTAAAAAATGACAAACACAGATCTTAGAACCTTATAAGTATGTTAAAAGTGACGACCTTGAATTCGTGGTTCATTATGGCGCGATCTTGTAAGTAGGTACCTACTAGTTATATCCATCGCTGTGCATATTTTCCTCCATTTTTTTATCCTTCTCCCTTCTGTCTTTATACAATGTCGCCCATCGGCAAGTGACCGCCAGGATATTCTGCATGTACATGAAAAATTATCGGTAAAAACCTAAAAGGGGTCTATCTTAAATACTTTTTAAGTTATTGAATTTTTAATTTTTGAATGATGTTGGTCACCTTGTTCCACACTTTTGCTCTAGCTCAATGCTACAGGCACGATTTCGATTCTGTTTTCTTATTTCATCAGGTTAATAAGTTGTTTTGTTGGATTACGTAACATTTTAGTTAAAATAAGGCGAATCATAAAATAAACGTAGACAAAGACATTTTTCTAAGCAAAAAGTGATATTTATTTACAAAAACACGTGTAAGTACATAAAATGCCCCATAACATGGGCTTTTACTCATTATTAATAATCTAGAGCATAACTACTACATTTACAATACACTATCAATATCTATCTCTTAAAATTTTTAATAACAGCGTGTCAAAACGGGTCCCTCCTTGCTGTGCATCATCGTCATCCAGGTAGAGAGCGGTTCCTAGAAACCGGTAGATAGATAACGCACGTGCGCACCCTTTAAATAATTGATGCGGACGACATGGCGACAGAGTTAAAACTATTAATGCAGAAATGCCTATTTATAATAAAAATAACAGGCATGATTAAAAAAAACAACAATTTTAATTAATTAAGTTTTCAAAATGGCCCCCACCCTCCTGTAAGCAAATAAAAGCCCTCGTGGCTACACTATTGGTTGTTCGCAGTAATTCTGCAGGATTTTCTTTAATTTCCTCTGCGGCAGCAAAAATCCTAGCCGTTAATTGTTCGCGGCTTTCAATGCGCGGCATACACCTTCTGTTTCATGAATCCCATAAATAAAAATCTAAGGGTGTCAGGTCAGGCGATCTCGGCGGCCAAGCAACGGAGCCTCCTCGACCGATCCATCGCGGATAATTTTCATTCAGATAATTTCGCACTAGTCGTGCGAAATGTGCTGGACTCCGTCTAGTTGCAGATGCATTCTTCTTCTCGTTGCCAGCGGCACTTCATCCAAAAGTGAGGCAACGTATTTTGGAGAAAATCTAAATATGCGTGTTGATCTAGCCTGTGAGGCAATACGTAAGGGCCAATGAGCATATTGTCAATTATTCCAGCCATACATTAACAGAAAATTCTTTCTGAAAAGATGTTTTCTTCTGACGTGTGGGTTTTCAGCGGCCAGACATGAAGATTTCGGTGGTTTGTAATACCCGCCCTTGTGAATGTACTCTCGTCCGTCCACAAAATCTTCTTTAGAAACTCAGGATTGGTTCTTTGTTGCGATAAAATCCAGCTACAAAACACAGATCTCGCACGGTAATCCACATCTTCCAAATGTTGAGCACGCCGGAAGTGATAAGGATGGAGCCTTCTTTCTTAAGAATTCTCCAGATTGTTATTCTTGGTACATTCAGTCTTATTGACAAGAGACGAATGCTTGTCATAGGTCAGCGCGCACTAATCTTAACACTTCCTCTTCCATGTCCACGTGAAGTGCCACGCCAGGCTCATTTTGTCGTGGAAGTCCTTGCTCACAAAACGACGATGCACAGCAATGAAGGACCGGTACCCAAGTACTGGCCTACCTGGATAACGACATTTGTACTCTTCGACAGCAGAACGTGCATTCCCATCACAAAACCGTATACAAAATGCATATCAGCTACGTGAGAGGCGGTAAATCACGCAATCGTAGCATTACGATGCTTGAAACGCACAGGAATGGTCCTCGAAAGATAAATAGCGCACAAATTAAAAACACGTAACGTCCGGGATCAGTAATCGAGCGACTGAATGATGCACAAACAACCAACCGAGAAGAGTGCACGTGCGTTATCTAGCGGTCTCTAAGAACCGGTTTCTACCTGGATGACCTTTTTTGCTTGATATGGAGCAAATTTTTGACACGCTGTTATTAAAAAATTTAAGAGATAGATATTGATAGTGTATTGTAAATGTGTAGTGTTATGCTCTAGATTATTAATAATGAGTAAAAAGCCCATGTTAAGGGCATTTATGTACTTACACGTGTTTTTGTAAATAAATATCACTTTTTGCTTAGAAAAATGTCTTTGTCTACGTTTATTTTATGATTCGCCTTATTTTAACTAAAAATGTTACGTAATCCAACAAAACAACTTATTAACCTGATGAAATAAGAAAACAGAATCGAAATCGTGCCCGTAGCATTGGAGCTAGAGCAAAAGTGTGGAACAAGGTGACCAACATCATTCAAAAATTAAAAATTCAATAACTTAAAAGTATTTAAGATAGACCCCTTTTAGGTTTTTACCGATAATTTTCATGTACATGCAGAATATCCCGGGCGGTCACTTGCCGATGGGCGACATTGTATAGTGGTTTCGTAAATCATATAAAACAGGTCGTTCCTTCACTAAAGCTATGAATAATTCGATATTCATTTTTAAATACGCAATATAGCGAAAGAACACACAAATACGCGCTGACTTGTTGGAGTCTTACTTGCATGTGCGTGCGCTGCGTTGACTTTTTTTGCATACCTGAGATGGTATAGTGCCGGCGCGGCGCTCTCTCGTAAGAAATATCGGACGATAAAAACGCAGCTGTGTGCAAGGAATCGGGACGCATTATCGCAATAACGCATGCGATATTATCGACCTATAATAACGTGCCTGTGTGGGGAGCCTTTATACTAGGGTTGATCCAAAAATAAGGTTTCCATCAATTTTACAAATAGACAACATTGTTTATTCTCATAGCAATGTCCATCGTTGTAAGTATCTTCTTTACAACGATGGACATTGCTATGCTCATTTTTCGACATTATCGACCATCTTTTTTACGCATTTTGTAGACGGTGCTCCAATTTCTGTATCCCAATGTCTTAGAACTCCGCCTCCAACCCGTTGAGGAAGCGTTTCACCTCGTCTTTGACTTCATCGTCGTCTTCGTTCGCCTGAGTTTTCTTAGTGTTGCACAATAACTGTCTGAGTTGATTGTTGTCCTAGGTTCGATGAAATCGATCAGCAGTATCGGTGACAGTATCAACTTTTATTTCTTGGTTTTAACTTTTTCATTTTTTCTTAATAGCTCCTGTGATAGGTTTGGGAAGAGAGTAGTCAGGTCAATTTGCAAATCAGGCATGGTGGCTAAAACTTCTGGATTTTCCAAATTTAAAGTAAGATCGCTTGCAACGCTCATATCATCTGGCTGATCTTTTGATTCCGTCTCACTTTCGTAGACGTCTTTAAATATTTGCCGTGATCCTGCAGAGTATTCTAGTAAACCCATCCGGTAATGTTTACAATACCTCATCAAAAACAGCTGAGGATTTCATTTGTAGCTTTGTGGCATGAAAGCACTGCCCTGTACTTGATGGACTTTGAGTGTCCCCTTAAAGGTATTAAATTCTGTTGATTGCTAGAAATTAGTTTTGCCATATCTTCAATTTCACTTTTAGTGACGAAAAGTGTCACACCAGGGCTGCGATTTTGAATGACTCCGCAGAACTCAGGTTAGTAACATCACTCCACATGCTACGACACAGGTTCTTTTACACACAGCGCCTACACCATCTGGTGCTCCTTTACCATGGCCCGCTTCTGTAGTAATTCCAAGTCAATTTACAAGTCCAAGGCACAGATCTGTCATTTTAGACGCTAGCGTGAAAAACATTATTTTGTTACGATATTGTGTTACTGGACCGTCACTCAAATTATTTGATTAGCAATTCTTCCAGTACTAGTTTTAAGTGGGCTCAAATGGCATAAACATTTTGACTCAAATTCGTTGATACAGTGTAATACGATCTTGTAGATCCTTCAAATATATAACTACTGTGTGAAGTGAGCTGCGTACGAGATCCCCCAAAATGAAAATATTGAATTTCTTCGTTATATTTCGTACTAAAATTTTCTGAAAAATCCATATGCACTATGGCTTCTTGTTCAGTTAAAAACTTCTTCTTTTCCGATATTACTTGGTACTGGTGAACATTGTTTCTTTCATGCTGAAAAATTGTATTCAAATCCGTCTTCAATTTCAAAACAAGTTCTTGAGCTGTGGTGGAGACACTTTCCATTTTTTGTTTTACCACTTGTCTTTCTTTCTTAGTTTTCATGTCTATTATGCTTTCCTTTGATGCTATCCAGTGATTGTAACTAATCGGCACGCCTGCGTTAAAACCGATCATAGGAACACATTTTCTAGTGCAAGCTTCACATTTTCTTTCCAGACATTGTTCATTGAATCTGTTACAGCAAACTGCGTTTAATAGATTTTGATATGTTGAAACTTTTATAATTTTTATTATAAAGAGCAGTCACAATATTGAACAGTTCACAAGCATGTATCTCTGTTTGATAATTTTGGAGCGACTATCCAGACGGTGTTAGCCTCGCAAACATGGAGTAGCTCATAGTGACATTACCTGCCTTCAAATATTCTTTATGGAGATTTTTAATGTGTCTAACCTGTAGGGTCTTTGTACTTTATGTTTCGTTGCTTTATTTCTTATAAATTCTTTCTTGCCTGCACATAATCTACTGTACTTGTCGTCTTCCAAAAATGTTTGAACTATCTTTTTTAAGCATCTTTTTTGTTTCATTGCAGCCTTTTTTTGCTTTTCTTGACTCCACATCTTTTTATAAGTTATAAAACTTGTTTTTCAACTTCAAGCCTTATTTGCATTCACAATCTGGCCCAAAAGTAAATTGTTTGCAACTTTCTTCTCTTGACGAGTCTTCAGATTAGACATATTATCGGATATTTGCTTTTCCAACACTCACCAAATAAAGCCTTTTGACGACGTCTACCCATGTCGTTGGATCTTCAGCAAGTTTGGTCATTGCGGTTTTAGGCGTAAGCTCCTGTTGTTTCTTTTGTTTTTCAATCTCTGGCATCTCTTTTATATTTGCTAAGTTTTGTTTCAATTTTACTACTAGCGCATTTTTGTTTTACCTCCTGGTTTCTCTTATGACGCTGCTTCTTTGACCGTTCTCGTGCTGATTTCAATCTTGGATTTGGATTCAGCGATAATGTTGAGGAACATTTATCTCAAAATTTATTTGCTGAGGTTGTCATGATCACGGAACTCAGGACCTACAGGTTCATCATCTAAACTAAACGGAGTATTTTCTCTAACAAATTGGTTCATCATATTAGTTATTAACTTTTTGTTTTTGTAGGATTTGTCTGATTATTCCCTCCAACTTCTGCGAGCTTGCCTTTTTTCACGAGCCGACATTTCAGAAACTAGTTTTTTTTTGTCAGATTCTCGCAGCTTTTTATACTTTTGCTTCCTTTTTTCTTTTTCAGCCGCTAATCTCTGAGGGTCGTTCTTAATTTTTTCATATCTAATTTTTTCAGCTATCCTTTTCTTTTCTAATATTTCTTGTTTGGTCTGTTTCTTTTTGGTGCCATTTTTCCTGTGTAACAAAATATAATATTTGTAAGATCGATTAAATGTTTGTTTATTTTATACTTTTAATCCGACGTTTCGAAACAATTAAAAGAATACTTTTACTTAGACCACCACCAAAACTAAATAACTGTATATAAACAAATAACGAGTAAGTTTAATTTATTTATTAAATTATTTATTTTAGTTTAATGTGTATGTGTAAAAATACTATTATTGCACAGAAACAATATTTTTAATATGGATCCTGGATGGTTCTCAGTATCCTGGGTACCAATTGGATAGGATCCTGAGGCCAGGTTCCTGATAATGTCTGTCTAAAAATAAAATAAACACACCAATTTATAACTTTCAACAAAAATTAACCTAAATTAGGCCTATGCCTAGCATTTTAATATCAATATGCTTAAATTAGTCATATTCAATATTTATTTCGTAAATAAAAATCTTACCAGGATTCTGTGAACTCCACTGATTATGACACCACTTCACTCGCTGAACGCACTCGGCTCACTAAACAACGTGCTAGGTGAGAATAGATAGATGACATTCTTTGTCTCTTTCGTAGGTACTATCGACTTAGCGGAACGGTAAAGAAGCACGGCAAATAGTCTAGTGAATATTTGCTAATTCAACAGCGAACAGGATACTGATATAAAATCGTGGGGACAAAATGTAAACAAGATTTATTCAATATTTTTTAAGGAAATACTATAGTAATTGTCCTACCTAGCCAGGAAAAATAGTAAGAACTTATTCATTTGGGATTCTTTTAAGACCCTAATGTAGAAGTAAATGTATCACGACGCACTTTGAACTAAAATTTGTACACGAGGGACACTGCAGGATCCTGAGAATTCGGCACTTTAAACAGTAATTTTGTTCAGAAAATAATTGTGAATCTTAATTATTTTTAGTGACCATCTAGAAACAATTGTAATTAATAGTATTCCATCCAAAAAAAATTTTTAATAACAATTTTTTAATCATATTTTGGCTGAGCCGCCAAAAATTCCTTAGTTTGTAGAACTACCCAAAAATGCCTTTTAAACTATTGCTTTTCTTTAGTCTTTTCACATAATAATTATATGCCATAACTTCATTCAAATCATCTTTATCTATGTCTGTCTTCGTACCATTCATAATTTTGTTAATATCTTTACACCAAGTAAATAAAAATAAATTACGTGATACATCTTCAAATGTTTTATATAATTCCTTTTTATGTTGATTGCAAGTAATAAAATTTTAATTTCTTGCAACCGAAAATATTTTCGATTCGATCAGAGCCGGTTTGAAAAATAACGGTTAATAAAGGTTAATAACGGTTTTGTGTTAACGTTATGTTCAGAACAAAACCGGAATTCATTTGTTCTGTAAACAAAATAAACCGGTTTTGAATCACGATCCGCGGTGCTTGATATCGGCGGAAACTCGTTCGTCAAGCGTATAGTTGTCTGAACCTGTTTCAACTTGCCTTTGAGCGCGCCGCAGCATTTGTCGCATGCCTACTTTTCTCTCACCTCATTCAACTCAGGCGCTCTCGACGATAGGAATGTTAGTTTATTAAAAACAAAGATTTAGTTGAATGTCGTTTGGGGAACTTAATTATTATTATAAGTTATTTATAATTTGAAGTGTCTGTCTCTAGTGCTGAAATAACATGGGAAGGAAACGAAGAAATAATATATATCAGTATTTTATTTATAAAGAAGAGAACAAAACTTCACAATGTAAAGAGAGTAATTGTGGACAAATATTAAAGGTACTCGTAAGTCATTGATAATATTTCCATTATAGTAAGCCAAAGAACTCTTCATCACTAAATTATACTAATTTATTATTTTAAAAATACCTACTTATTAGTATGAACAATTTCCCAATAGAAATATGGATGAACGTATGAAATAAAACTCGATATCTCGTTCTAGCTAGCTTCAGTTGATTCATTTTGTATGGTATGTCCATTTTTTCCATATTTTGACATTTTGACCCGTTTCCATGAGAATAACTTAACTCATTTTAACTATTTTCATGACGTCTGGCTCGACGTCTGGTTCGTGAAGGATGATACACTATAACATATCATAGAGCGGCTCGTTGTTCTGTTACAAGTAAATGCTCTGTGTCTATACTCACCTGTAGGTATTTCATACATAGTTGAAACGTCTCATATCTTAAACCACATTATAACTTTTAAAATGTTAGAATGAAGATCTATAGAAGGCAGGCAGCACCACATCAGGTGAAATAAAACTGGAAAAAAATGTCAAGTAGTTATGATGAGCCATACGTCGAAATATGAAGCCTAATTAATTTATGAACTGACTGTTCTTATAATCTGATGTTTTGCTGTCTGTATGTAACATCATGATTGATATTTATTTAAAAATATATAATTTATTACTTACTATGTTATTTTGTGTTCTAGGGTCACCATGGCGCCAATCTTCTACGTCATTTTTATAATCAGCATCGGTCAAAATACGAAGAAATACAAAAACTTAACCACGGCGACAAAGAAAATTCAATCAAATTTAACTGACAACCAAAATGTCGTCTTGAGTGTTTTCGACCTTTTGCACTTATAGAAGACGAAGCTTTTCAAAATTACTCAACTTAATACCAGGTATGTCAGGAACCCCAATTAACTCTATAAATATAAAACGCATTAAATTATCCATTGAAGAAAAAGCCCACATGGTCCGAAAAAATATTTGTGATGAGGTAAAGAATAAACTTATAGCATTAAAGGTTGATGTCGCATCTCTAAAATCGAGACGATTTCTTGGGCTGAATATTCAATACATACGTGAAGGCAAAATTGTGTTACGAAACGTTGGCATAATGGAATTACATGAAAGAAATACGGCTGAGTTTCTTAAAGACTGTGTAACTTTCATGTTGAGTCGTTTTGGCATTAAAATTAAGCAGTTATATTCAATCACAAATGACAATGGAGCCAATATGCTGAGCATGGTAAAAAAAATTGATGAGAGGGTACGTGAAGCCCCAGAAATCTTTGAGTCTCGAAGATGAGACCGATGTCGACGGTACTGACTATTATCAAAACTTGATTGACAACTTACAGTTTGACCTGGTCAGCTCCGAGATTATCCCTAAAGTCACTGCAGTTCGATGTGCGGCACACACGCTGCAACTTGCCGTTCGAGATGCCTTAAATGAGCACGTAGACCTTCTTGATCAGTGTAGACGTGTTGTAGAACTTTGAGGACGCCGAATTATGCTCTCCAGTTGCGAAAATAACTTTCTGCAGCCCATTATAGATTGCCCAACGAGATGGGATTCCACAACCGACATGTTGGAAGATTATAACAAACTAATATTCAAGAGGATACATGGACCGAAATTGAAAATATATTGAAATGTCTTGTACCTTGAAACTTTCAAAGTCCCTGCAGCAGGACAATTAACCTTTGGTTGTTTTACATAGCATGGATTCGATGTATGCTCGAAATAGAAAAATAATAATCCATTTGCTTCATTATTGGGGATCTGTGAGACAGAGGCAGGCAGCTCTTTTCGAAAATGATTGCTTTTTAAATGCTGTTTACTTAGATCCGAGTAAATGCAATTTTAACTGATGAACAAAACGAAGTCGCTCAAAATAATGTTAAACGAACCTATTACAGAGTACAGCAGTTATCATCAACATCAACAGGCCTACCACACCTCAGATTAATGAACCTCGGCGTTCAACTTCATCATCAAGTGATGTAGATATTTTTAGAATCTCAATTTAACCAAAGACGATCGTGTGACAGCGAACAAGGAATCGACAACGATCTAAGATTCCAGCTTTCTAATGGTATAATATCTTTTTAAACCAACAGATTGCCGTCAAATACAAATATACTTACTTATTGGGAAGACAGAAAACTTACTAACCCACAGCTTTATTTGTTGTCAAATGTAGCTTTAGCCACTCCTCCGACACAAGTGAGTGTAGAAAGATTATTTTCATCCTTGAAATTTGTTGTAAATAATCTCAGAATGTCCTTAAAGGATAGCATTATTGATGATATATTAGTAGTGAGGAATAATAATTTATACAACAAATAATTAAATAGTTATTTATTTATAATAAAAATTTAACAACTCAAGTTGTTTAAGCGCTTTGCAGAGTACCAACTTTCCGCTAACAACATGCTAATGTTGCAACTTCTGCCACAACATGTCTTTGAAAAATTGTTAAATAATTGTATTAACTGAAGTTGTTACGTGTGCAAAACGCCTAACATTGTTTAATAGAAAATAAATGCCTGATCAATGGCTAAAATCAGAAAGATTATTGCTCAAACCGTTATAAGACTACAAGCCATGGGAAAAAACATGAAATGAACCAACGTGAATTTCGCTTAGAAAACTTTACTATATCAAAAAATAACTCTGAGCACTATGCCGTCATTTCTGAGCGGTACAGGTGAGTGCCTACGCGAGTAAATGGAATTCTCAGGTACAAATGAGGAGTTAAATAAGAACTCAACAAAGAAATGACGGCATAGTGCTCAGGTTATTTTCTGATAGTAACAGCCTTCTAAGCGAAATCACGTTGGTTCATTCACATGTTCCGATAACTTGTAGTCTATTAGTTACTATTATAAGTTTAATTTTAATTTTTCCATTTTCAATTATACTTTAATTTAGTGATAAATCAATCTTTAGATATTAGGTACCTAATAGGTACTTAAAATCTTATTAATCATAAATTATACAAACGATAACTGACAATCATTAAAAAATGTTTGCACAAATCTCTAGTTGTTATGTTTAGTTTGGTGGTTATTCTTTAACATTTCTAAATATCTCAATATATACGTGTAAGCCTCAGAGCGCAGACAAAATGGTAAATATTCTAATTCTTGTATCAAAAAATTACCAAAATGAATGTTTCTTCTATCATTACTGATGTTTCCTAAATCGCAATCTCGACAGCTTTGTTTATTAACAGAATTCTTTTGATTTTCAGTATGGCACGCCAATTTTTCGTCGATTTGATTTTTAAATTTAGGTTCATTTTTATCATTAAGTTGTTTTTCATATTTTTCTTTAATCATACCATGTTCTTGCTTAATAGATAGCAATGACTGCGATTCATTGTGTTCTTCATGTGAATTATCTGGAAATAAAAAAAATTATTCAAGCAAATTTTATTTTATTTTAACTATGCCACAACACAACACAAGTAACTATTAACACCAAACCATCATAATCATATAAAAATTTCGCACACTATTTTAAACAAGTATTTTAAAAAAAGCTACGTTTCTAAAATTCCAGTCTAGAACATGGAATAAAATGGTCAGTACGCAGGCCAAGTTAAGCACTATTACACGAAACGTTTCGACCAACTTTTGACCCCCCTGTAGCTCACTGCCTATTGCAAGTACGGAGATAAAATTGTACCTACGTAATCATAAACTAGTACTAAAGCAGTATGCCAAATTTCATAGATATAACTTCAGTCAAACCCAGACCAGACCCTGAAATATGACCCTGTGAAAATAGCTAATTTTGGCACTGACTGACTGACTGACTCACTCACTCACTCACTCACTGACCGGTAATCAAAACCTTTAGGCCACTTCCAATTGTCCTAGCGTTATGAAATTTGGCACAGGTCGTGTGTTATATGTAAATTAACGAAAACGCACATCAACGTTTACACCTGCACATACACACACGTGCATACACACACTATAATTGTATTAAGAATTTGATACTTACTGTAAAATACAAAATACTAAAACTTGAATATGACAAATAAAACATTATATCTTACCTTCATTTTAGGGTCTGCTTCTAAATCTTCAATTTCTGTAAAGAATGGTTGACTATTTTGTTGAAATACTATGTCACAGTTATTATCTGTAAAAAGAGTATACCATCAATTTGCAATAATCAATGTGCTGCAATAACTAAGGATTAACCAACTATTTGAGGAGTTACGTAAAATTAACAACGAATAAAGATTATTTATATGCATATTTACCCATTTTAACACTGGTTTCCAATTCTTCACTAGATAAAATACCTATACACTAAGAAAAGTAATATAATTGTCTGTACGACGTGATTTTTGTAGCTATCTGCCGCTGCCACTGGCGTGTGTGGCGTGGCGGCGCGCGGTCGGTGGATTCCTATCCCCGCCTTGCCTTAAATCTAAAGAACGAAAAATAGTGTTCAATAACGGTTAATGAACACTAACCACAATGGGAACTTTATTTGAAAATACCGGTTAAATTAAGGTTACGTTGGAACGAAACCTTAATATTTCGTTCACATGTACTTGCAAGCCAAACCGGTTTGAAAATTTTACCGGTTTCCGACCCTTGGATTCGATATTCGATTGACTGGAGCCAATTTGTTATACTTGGAACAACTGCAGATTTTCCATTTTAACAAATTTTATGGCATAATACTGTGCATGTATTTTAATGGCATGCTTAGCATAAGGCCAAACTTTTTGTGAATCGATTCAGGTCTGACTGGACCTAGAAAAGCTGCTTTTCCTGCCTGTTCCTGCTTTCTTTTTGAGTTTAGGTAATTGTCATTTAAAGAGTCTAACAGGTTGTCAAAAATAATATTACGTCGGCTGTGTCTTGGCATTCTTTGTCAACTACTCTAAAAAGTAATGTGAAATATCTCATGCGAAATAGAATAATTTATGAGCAACAATGTTCCCATTATTATTCCTCCAAAATAAGAATGTTTACTGGGATTGATTTTCGACTTTTTATGCTTTAAAATAGACTTATGTCATTTTGATATTATTCTCATACATCAGAAAGCTTAAACTGCAATGTAAAACACAAGATTCCCAGAAAAATTGGCGCCTACTGTTTATCAATTTGTTTACGTAAGCGCGCAACTGAACGGACAGTGAATAAACTGTGAGTGGGATGGTGACGGTGTGTTTACAGTGGATTCATGGGCAGCAGGGTTAACTTGTCATATTGATCTCAAAACGAATCATCTACTGCAATCCTCACACCATCCACCTAGCATATGGATTTTTGCGGTAACACCTGTCACTTAGAGAGGCCTATATTTAGCAGAAGACTGTTTTGGTTCATGATAATGTCATGATCTCATAGTATTGTTTTAACATAGCGAGAATTTATTGTAGTAAATTAGCCTCCTTACAATTATTTATAGATAAATATCCCATGTTAACTGCTACTGACTGACTGAATACTTGGGTTGCACGGTTCACCTTCATTTTGATTTTTTTAGTATTATGTGTTTATCAGATAGTTTTGGCATTAACCTTAGCCCTTGCTAGCCTGGGTGGTCTTTACACAAGTGCACAATGTGCTGCCATTTTGCAGTTTTTTCCTCTTTATTAATTAAGCATTTTAAATCCTTGATAAGAAGATTATTTCTTATTCCTTTTATCAGGTCAGGTGTGTCATATAATGGAATTATTTCTTTAACATCAATTTCGAAAACTATGTTTTAATTCCTTATTTTTCTTTAAACATTCTTTCCTTATTTCTTCTATGAGGTAATTTATAATTATATGAATGACAAGCTCGTGGAAACTATCCATGCGGTCGGAGCTAAGTCCTGCAAGACCCGCCGCAGAAGAACACAAAACCATCCGATCACCTCTTAATCTCATGGCTGTTAGACGGGAGATGAAGCTGTAGTCTTCAGCAGATTTGAAAGCATACAGGCAACTGAACAGACAGATCTCCAAATGCATGCGGCGGGACTTACGCTACTTCAATACAGCTCGTATTGAAGAAGCGATCAAGCAGAATCAGGGCTCCAAAGTCTTTGCCAGAGATCTGTCTGCCAGAAAGAGCCAACTGTCGAAGCTGAAGACCGAATGTGGCAGCATCGTTTCCGGGACACCTGGGATTTTGAGTGATGTTTAGAGGTTCTATGGGTAGCTGTACACATCATCGTGGAGCCACACGCAAGTGTAACGATCCGAGTAAGTTTTATCCGACACTATTCCGATGATATTCCGGACGTCAGTCTGAGCGAGATTAGAATGGCTCTCCAGCACCTTAAAACAGCAAGTCTCCGGGTAAGGATGGAATTACAGCAGAGTTTCTGAAAGCGGATGGAAAACCGGTACTTGAAGTCCTTCAGAAGCTCTTTAATTCCGTCTACATGGTGGCACTCTTCCGGAGGCGTGAAGCAGAAGTGCAGTGCTCTTGTTCTTCAAGAAAGGCGACAACGCTCTCTTGAAGAACTACAGAACAATTCCTTCTGAGTCGCGGCTACGTGTTGTTTTCGAGTCATTAGGAATCGTCTCGCTCGCAGACTCAACGACATCCAGCCTCCCGAACAAGCCGTATTCCGAAAAGGCATTAGCACCATAGACCACATACATACCTTTCGGCAAATTGTACAGAAGACCGAGGGTACAATTTGCCATTATGTTAACATGTGGACTATGAAAAGCCTTGATTCCGTCGAAATTTGGACGGTGCTGCAGTCAATTCAGCGGTGCCAAGTTGACAGTCGGTATGTTGAAGTGTTTGTACAGTAGGGCTACGATGGCTGTCAGTACAGAACCAGAGTACGAAACCTATCCAACTGCAGAGGTGTAAGACAGGGTGACGTTATATACCCGAAACTCTTCACCGCTGTATTGGAAGACGCTTTAAAGCTGCTGAACTGGAAAGGATACGGTATTAACATCAAATGCGAGTACATCACTAACCTTCGATTTGCCGATGATATAGTCCTTATGGCAGAATCGCTGGAGGACCTAAGCACTATGCTCATTGACCTCAATAGTGCCTCCCAACGGATAGGTAACATGGACAAAACAAAGATCATGTGTAATGTTCTATGTCAAACCTATGCCGGTAGCAGTTGGGAGCACTAAGCTCGAATGTATGTTTGTTGACATGTGAGTATGTTTACTTGGGACAAATAGTCCAACTAGGTAAGTCCAACTTCAACTTTAACCTCCCGGGTCAATCGACGGATTCAACTCAGCTGGGCAGCGTTCGGGAAATTACGACACATCTTCTCGCCAGGTATACCTCAAAATTTGAAAACGAGTATACAACCAGTGCGTCTTGCCAGTGATGACTTATGGATCTGAGGCGTGGTTCTTCACTGCTGGCCGTATGAGGAAGCTCAAGATCGCTCAGCGAGCTATGGAGAGCTATGCTCTGGGTTTCTCTGCGTGATAAACTTAGAAATGACGATATCCACCGTAGAACCAGAGTAAACGACATAGCCCAACGTATTAGTAAGTTGAAGTGGCAGTGGGCCGGCCATATAGCTCGAAGAACCGATAACCGTTGGAAAAAGGTTCTCGAAGCAAGCTTGTATCGGTAGGCGAAGTGTAGGGCGACCCCGACTAGATGGAGTGACGACCTGGTAAGACATGCAGGAAGTCGCTGGAAGCAGGTGGCTCAGGACCGTGCTTTGTGGCATTCCTTGCAGGAGGCATATGTTCAGCAGTGGACTTGTGAAGGGCTGTAATGATGATGTTGATGATAATATTCTTAATTTGTAAGGCTAATTCTACTTTTGGTGTACTGCCAGCACAAAAACTATAGGGCAATCGCCTGTTTATATAAAATATGCCTTCTATCATAAAGACGAGCATGGTCAGCCATTTTATTCTGTGTAGTTTCACCACTGTCCATGAATCCAGTAATTGAATCACGTCTTCTGTTGTAATCAAAGTGTGGAGTAAGGCTATCTCATCAAACAAGAGCATGCATAGTTTATGCTATGGTTCATTTTGGAGTTCTTTTTGTAGCTCCTGAATATATTTTCATTCAATCCTGCCTTCAGTGACGCTGTTGAGATTATTCTTCTCAATGTTAGCGGAGATGGCAGAATGTAAATTTTCTCAGCCATCTGTATGCTCTCGGTCCCTACTTATACAAAACCAAGACAAGACTTTCTCTTTTTGTAAATCTACGCCACTTTTCCATTTTTGGTTTCACAAAACTGCATCATAATAAAAATTAAAGCAGCTGCAGAAAATGTTTTACTGCCTTTTGAAATGTTGAATTTTCAGAAAGTTTCTGGCTTTCTTCAACCTTGCCTCTACAGAGTCTTTAGTACGTTTCAGCTTGTATAGTTATTTTTCAATAAATGAGTTTCATCTGAGGGCTTACTTCAGAGGTTGTTTCATGGTTTTCCTGTAATTCACAAAATTAAAAAAAAATTACAAAACTGTTAAATATAATATATATGTTGAATTATTTTAGATCCTATACTTTCTTTTGAGCATGCCCATTTTTAACTTTCTTCTTTGTCTTTTATTCTTCTCTTTAATTTAGATATTGTTTTTAACATTTCCTCTTTCTTGGTGTCTTTTCAATACCAATGATTGATGTAATATAAGCAGATAAGCTATGTACAGGTTCAATATCTCTGTACCGATATGTAGATGATCTACGTGGAAGATGAAGATTAACGTGGAATTTAAACAAATAAATAGACAAGGCAGACTTATTTCACTTAACTTATGTAATGCAAGGGCAATCTAACATAATATAATCTAGTTTAACAATATTAAATAGAAGAATAATTCAACTTCTATACAATTATTTTGTCTACACAATTCTTAATGTATGCAGTAAGATATTAAGAACATCATTTTATTTTGACATAAATGTAATACAAAATTTTTGAACTATATATTTTGAAACACCCGTTTCCAGCAGAATAGGTTACAGCTTTCATTATTTATTTCACTATCTTTCAAAGAGGAATGTCAGATGATTTTATCTAATCTAAATCTTAAATACCTAAATCCTAAGCCTAAATCTAATCTTTGAGTTTATTTAATTCTAGCTCAACTTTATGTTTCAAAGCTGTACTTGGCAAAAAACTTTAACTGAGCATCATTGTTTATTTTAAAGTTACTTTAGACTTATTAACCCTTTAATGCGCAGAAAAATAAAAGTTATGTAAACATGTTTTTTTCTGTTTAATTGCATTAATGTTGACTAATTATAGCCAAAAAAAATAGAAATTATTATTATTATTGTATACTTTATCAAATATCGTATGTTAAAAATACTCAACATTGCGCGACATATTGGAACATTACCTAATAAATTGAGCGTTGAGTATTTTCAACATTGCCCTTGTAAAGGTAGTTTACTAATATATTAAAATAAAAGAACAAACTATAGAGAAAATCAAATAAAGTTTTATTTCTTATTAATTAATCATAGAATAAGTTGGCTAGACACAGCCTTAGTAGAAAAAATCAAATTCACATATTATTACTTAACATGGTAATTATAAAAACAGTTTCTCTTACTAACTAGACACAGCCTGAGGATACATTTTGAGCAAGTAATATTTGTGTACCCATTTTTACAGTATTTGCACCGTCCATACGACACAAACATGGGTAAATGTCCATTGTTGTCATATCGTACAGCATCAGTCGGTCTTGGAGCAGCTGGAGTAATTATTTTTTTAGGAGGATCGTTTTCCTGACTCACTGTCACCCTCGTTCTGTTTTTATGTAAAAGCTCAGATACTATCTGTATCCGAAATTTTTTGAGAGGTAAACGGTCTTTAGGATCAGCATGATCTCTCCTATGTAATAACCAAGCATTGTTGACGCAAATATCCAGAGATTGTGAAAACATGGTCATGTACCACCTCTTAGTTTTAAAGTTTGAACGGTATAGAGCGATAAGCATGTCCGCCAAGTCTACGCCCCCCATATGGGCATTATATTGCTTCACAATCTGAGGACAATTGACCTCCACCTAGATTCTGTATCTTTGGAATACCTTTGAATCTTTCCCATTGGATGGGAATCGACGAATGAACTAGCCAATGTCACCGGCTTATTGTCATACCATCTGACAACAGCAAGTTTCGTGTCATTGCAGACGATCTGGGAGCTTGCACCCCGTCCTTTTGCGAGAACTTTATCTGCTAGTAGTTTATTTTGACAACCTCTCAAACGATTACTTTTTATGGTACCAAGACTAAAAATACCGTATTCTTGACGCAAATGGTGAATTAGCTCCAATGACGTAAAGAAATTGTCAAAATATACGACTGCAGGTTTATCCTCAATGGTCTTGCAAAGTGCTAGCACAACTTTTGCTCCAAGACCGAGGCTCTCCTCGTATTCAGTAAAAGAATGATTTCTAAACGTGTCTTCTCCACCATAAGGAATGAAATCATACACTAAACCAGAGACGCCTGCTCGAACGAATAACTTCATCCCCAATTTTTTTGGTTTTTTAGGTAGATATTGGCGCCTACTTCCCGCTCTTGTCCCTTTGTATGGGACCATCATTTCGTCGACGCTGTAGCGTTGTTCCTCCTTCATTTTTAAGCAATTAAGCCTAATTTTTCAATAATTGGTCGAACTTTGTAGTAACGGTCGTCGTTAATGTTGCTGTTGTCGGCGAAATGTAAATATTTCCTTATTTTCTCATACTTTTTAAGGCATGATATCAGCGACAGCTGGATATCGCAAAATCGACTCAATAATCTCTGTAAGAGGGCATTTCACTACCCCATAATGAGTGTAATCGCTATGAAATCTTTCACATCATCGTTTGTTATATTTATAGATCTCGAATCGGTTTGAACTGAATATAAGTTTGTCTGTTCTACTATTAATTCGAATATGTCATTTGAAAAAAAGTCAGTGAAATAATCTAAGATTGAATGATGTGGATCGGGTGAGAAATCGTGTTTCGGTGGTTCAAATATAGCTGCGTACTGTAGTTTTCCTGCTCTGAATTTGAATGATAGAGGTTTTCTTACAAACTTCTTTACTTTTTTTGCCGCTGGGTGTTTAGGTTTTGTGTTCTGTCGTCGCTTTGAACGTGTATTAGGTGCTGCTGGAGACATGTTAGGTGATAATACTGATGAGACCGAATTCAGTGTGAATGGGAGCGGCTGATTTGACGGGCCTGGTGAAAACATTTGGTTAATTAAAGGAGACAAGGGAATTGTTGGTATGTGGAGTATGGAATCATTCATTATATCTTGTGGCATCGACGCAGACGAAATCGGAGTTTGGACTTCAGAACATGGTACTTCAGGTATGTTGCAATCATTTTGTTGAGGCGGAGTTGGCGATGGAGGCGTCGTCGGACGAGAATTTTCTTTGGAATTGGGTAAGTATGACTTGCTTTCATTTTGTAGCTGTAGTGGCCTAGGTGATGGCGTCGCAGGAATCTCATCTTCGGAATGTGAATCTAAGTCATCAATTTCAGAGGATAAGAACGTGGTTCAGATGATTCGTAGTTGTGTTCTGAGTCAGATGATTGTTGTTTTTCGGTTTTGTGTAATTATTGATTATAACTTCATCTTCAGATGTGCTGCTGTCATCGGAGGGTGCTTTTGCGGGAGGTACAAGCGCCATAATTTTTTGCGTGCGTTGCCATTTAAGCATTTTCTGAAGCAAAATAACACAAAAAACGTAGGGCATCCAAAACCAAAGCGAAAAATGAACAATAATAGGGTCTCAGATAAGAGGGGAATAAATGTTAGTACACGCGCAATGTTGAATATACTCATCATGTTAAGTTATAGGACAAAACCTAAAGCATTTCGCAATGTTGAAAATACTCAACATAGAAAAATCAGGTGAATAATAGTAACATTCGCATTGTTGAGTATATTCAACATTCAACTTGAAAACCATCAAACACATACTAAACCACAATATTTTCAGGCTTTTTTTCATTACGTGCATAAAATAATAATTTAAAATTGAAATGCAAGGCAATAATAGGTATCAATATGATTTAAATTGCTAATAATAAATTTTATTTACCTTAGGTCCAAACGGTGCAGATGAACGTGATGCCATTTTGCCGCCACTGTCAAAATCGACGTTTGTGACACACAACTTTCTTTTACGAGTTGCGTTTCGTTTCACCTTTTTCAAAGTAAAATATTTTTCTACGCGTTCAAGTTTTCATACAGGATTTATTTATTTCGAATGTTGAGTATTCTCAACTTTACGAATTAAAGGGTTAAAGTTCCCAGTTCATCTGTATACAACTGTGAATGTGTTTCCTTCAGTTGTTTTACTAAGTCGTCATGTTGTAAGTTGTTACAGTCGCTAATACACAGTTTCATATTAAACGATGTTATAAAATTACGACCCAACAGAACTGATTGTTTTACATTTTTATAATATAAAACAATAATTTCAGTACGATTTTCATACGTTACCGGTAATAAACAATAGCTCAAAGGACATATTTTCGAGCCGTTACAACAATTTAAAATAACGTTACAATGGTTTAATCAATAATAATTGTGAAAATAGGATTGATAAACATTCTCCGGTGGAACAGATACAGCACTGCCACTATTTCACATAAAATTATATGCTTTGACGCTAATGACACGACCGCTCTCATCGGTGTACCATTTAAACATCCTATATTATAAAAATCGTATGAAATACCTTTTACTAAATCGTTGTCATCGACCTCCAAATAATTGTTGCACTTATAACCAATCTTACCAACACGTTTTAAATGCCCTTTTTATTATACACTTATGACAAAAATAATTCGCATAATTATCGACATTTATCTTTAGTATGGTTCTTATATCCACAAATCAAGCAAGATATGTTTTCTTTTGTAGTTTGACGAACAGAATTTTCTTGGGCTCGTAAAGCGAAAACGGGTTGCGCTGCCGATGACGATATGGCCAGTTCTTCATCTTGAAATGACCTTTGAACTGCAACTCGAGCATTGTACGCTTTGTGCTAATTCCAACGCTTTGTTGAATATCAAGCTATCCATGTTTTCACTAAAAACTTCTTTTACCTTGGCATTCGCCAATCCTAGCACAAACTTGTCTCTTAATGCCGTCTCGAGTTCTATTTTAAAACCACAAAACTGTGCGAGATGACGAACCCGGGCCGCCCATTCAGTTAAGTCTTCGCCTGGTCTTTGTTCCGCTTTATAAAAACATATCTTTCCGCAAACATACATTTCTTTGAGGAAAACTGGTTGTCAATCTTTTCAATAAGAGTCTTATAAGCTAAGTCTTCTAGTTTTAACGGAAAAACTAAATCGCCTACTAGGCGATATGTATCTTCTGCTAATGATGTGAGCAAAAAGCTCTTCTCATAACTCCTGCTTTGTCAGTGTCGTCATGATAATCATTTGCCATACAGAACTGGACAAATCGACTCTTAAAAATACCCCAAGAGCAAGAGTGGGAGTCTCCTCACATGCAAGAGCATGTGGTGATCAAATGTGAGGTTGTTGAACAACACATTTTATTTGACATTATTTATTTGTAACTATTTAACTTTATTGTACTCAATATTGCGTGAATAAGGTCCTCGTCGCCAAATATTTTGTATTCATGGGATTTCACCACTAAAACACAAATGTACACCACTAAACACCACTAAAATACCTTTTATTGAATAGAATAGAATAGAATAGAATAGAATAATTTTTATTCAATATAGATTACATGTGTAATCTTATTGAAAGTCATTTTTACTTTACCACTTAAATATATTTATTTATTCCGACAGAGTTACAGTAAGAAGGTTATTACTACAATATTCAATATTAAATGATTACAATTGTCTATTTATACTTAAGTTATATGCAACAAAACTATTTACTAAGCTTATTTACTGCATACGCTTGACCAAGATGGGATTGCTGATGATGTGCAAACGAATGAGATTTGGCAGGGGTGCTCAGTCTTAACTCCTCCCCCCTCAAGAGAGAAATTATCCGAAGGTGTTTCAAGCGACTTCGGAGAATTTCGAGAACATAATTTGAATTTAATTAAAATTATACATATTATACAGATTACTACAATGAGATATAAACTTATGGTCCATACACTGATTTCACTTGTTACTGAGAATTTTGTATCTATTTCGTTATCGCTTAATTTAGCACTATTTATTAGTTCTTTTATATCACTGAAGTCCACGTTTCTTAAATCCAACTCTTTTGCTTCTTTCATGTCATCCTCTCGTACGGTTGGTATCTCGACTTTGGAAAGCTGAAGTTTGATATTCGCAAAATACCTCGGGGCGTTGATGAATGTGTCTCCAACCTGTGTTCTGCATTCTTGATTAGGTATCATTATATATGTACCTTGTACTTGGTATTTTTGTACATGTTCTGGACAGTGTTCAGTTATTATCAAGTCCTTAGTGGTATACAGTAGCCAATAGTTCTTGAAGATCCTCTGGATTTTCAAATTCTCCAATCGTATATTATGTTGCTGGCAGCTACTGTAGTTGGTTTTCATCTGCATTATTTGCTCAATGCATGTTTCGGCTGGATACTCTGCGAGACTTTCCTCTGGGCATAAGAATTTTTCATCTTCGCTTTCTTCACAGGGACTCACCGCTGATCTGTATTTCAATCTTTTCACCAATAGAAAAATATATGATGGGATTATGGTATGGGTAACATCAGATTGCATATTGGAATTGGTATATTTTGTAGTATGTGTATATGTTTGGTTCAATTAGTGGGATATCTAATACAAAAACTAAACTACTCCTATTGACATAAGATTCAACTACTATATTTCTTTCTAACTTAATTAAATTTTCCTTATTTGCGGGGTAAATCAGTTTGGCAAATCTTTCTATATTTATTAACATATTCAATAGTTCTGTTGAATTTAAAATTGATTGATGTAAAATATGTAATTTACTAAAAGCAATAGCTGTTTCTATTTCTTGTATTATATCTAAAATTGTTAAAAATTTGATATAAGGTATTTAATATTGTAACAAGATTTTTAGAGACCTTTCGTTATGAAGTAAAGAATCTATTTTCTGAATTTGTAAACGATTGACATTTGAATTTATGTCTTCCGACGCATTAACAAATTTGTTAAATGCTTGTTGTAGCAAAGTGACTCGATGTTCGACCAAATGTTCTCTATTATTTACCTGACTTATTTGTGTGTCGAAGTGCTTAGCGTCTTTTTCATCTAAGTTACCTGAAATAACTTTAACTAAGGAACTTAAAGGACTAAATATGACTCTTTTACTTATTTTGGATATAGGTAAAATCTGATGTATTTTATTATTTGTTAAATCTATGGACGTTTCTATTTGTTTAATAAACCCTAAATTCATCTCTAACTTCACTATTATTACTAATAATCTTACTTACGCAATTATATTGTTCAGTATTAATATCTATTTGTTCTACTACCAACTTTAAATCTAATGTTTTCAAAATGGTCCACGAGTTATTCCTGATCACTGCCATCACAACTTTCAGAGGAGCTATCCCCGGATTGGTGTTCAGGTTCTGTAGATCTAGACCGTTGGACAGTTTTGCCAATGCCAGAAGTACTAGCCACGACCTGTTGAGGACGTTAAATATTTTTTTATAGCTACTCTAGTTTGTCTCTTATTAAGCTTAACAGGTACTATATTATGATTTGGTTTCCTTATGACTTTGGCTTTTTCGAAACGTGGTTTATCTTTTGCTTTTCTTGTCCTAGTAGTTTTCATATAAATATCGTCCCCTTCTTTAATTTCCGGGACTTCCTCACCTCCTCTTTTTTCTCTAACCTTTATCTTATCTGTCTGTAATTTCTCGGCTGCATATTCTTAAAGAACCTTAAGACGTTTTCTATGGTCTTGTAAGAGCTTTTGCATTAAATTACGTTCTCTATCTATATCGAAGACGTTACCTGATACCTAGGTTGTTGCGGAATGAATACTATTATTATAAGCCATTATCGCATATGTCATCACAGAGCAGGCATCAAGATCCGTTTTATCGTATTTAGCTAATCTATATGTTTCGTTAATGAGGAGTGGAATCTTTCAACTATTGCTATGGAACTTGGTGCATGGGTTATTTGGTGTTCCTATATAGAGCTCTATTTTATAAAGATTTAAAAGTTCTTTCATTAATTCGTTATTAAATTCTGTATCCGAGTCGCTATTTATTTTCTGTGGTAAGCCATACATACTAAAGTATTTAATTAAGACTCTTACGACTTCAGGGTACTGCGATTTGGGATGTTTATTGCTTGCCCTAACTTACTGAAAGCATCAACAATTGTCAAATAGTATTTACTTTCTGTGAATAGTAGATCTATGAAAACTTCTCGGAACGGTGCGTTTTGACTCTGTGTTAATTGAATATGAGGTTTTATAGGTTTTCTTTCATATTTCATCTTTTTGCATTGTTGGCACGAATTTATTATAGCTGTTATTGTCTCTTTCATATTTTGCCACCAATAATGCCGTTTTAATTTATTAAACATTTCTTGGATCCCCCTATGACAAGTTTTACCCTCTATCACTATCTCTCGTTGGTCCCGTTCGGAATCGGTTAAGTTTATAATTCTTTCAGTACATTCAACTAGTCTGCAAGCTCCTTTCTTATATAATTGAATTAATACGTTCGTAAAAATTATCCTAAAAGCTGGGTCTTCGAAATAGATGAAATATTTGTTTTAAAGTCTATATTCTTTCAGAAAGTCTTTAACTAGCGTTTCATTATTTATTGGTACCGTTTATTATTTATTGGTACCTTGACAGAAAATGTATCAGAAAACCACGAATGAACTAGTATTTGACGCGGTTTTAAATCTATTGCTTCGTTTAAAATCGGAATGCCTTCGTGTTTCCTATTAGATACGGAGTTCGCTGTAATACCGTCGTCTGAGATTTTCATCATTTCAAATTGTTTTTCACTTTCTGTATCTGAGATTGACGTAACTGAATCTTCTTTTTGTTTTCTTTTACGTATTGTTACGAATTCAGAATTTAATTCTTTAATTATGTCTTGTAGTCTTTAATCATTATCGTCCGTATTTACGAAGATAGAATCTAAATCATCATCTATAGCATTGATTCTAATTCTAGAAAGGGCATCAGCGTTTGTATTCTGTTGGCCTTTCTTGTACTTAATTTCGAAGTCGTATTCCTCAAGTCTTAACCTCCAGCAGGTTAATTTATATGTATGGTTTCTTGAGCGAGTATAGCTATACCAATGGCCTATGGTCCGTAAAAATGGTAAACTTGCGACCATATAAGTGCGGTCTAAAATATTTGACTGCTCATTCTACAGCTAAGAGTTCTTTTTCTATAGTGCTATAACGACATTCACTATTACTTAACGTTCTACTCGCATATGCCACAGGTTTATTGTTTCCTATTGTACCTTGTGACAATACGGCTCCTATTGCAAAATTGGATGCATCGGTGGTTAAAATGAACGGTTTGTTCAAATTATGTTATGTTTGCTTATATTACAGTATCAAAGTCTGGATACTGTAATATAAGCTTTGTATGTATTCATCATTAATTATTATTTTACGGTTCTTTTGCAACAAGCTGTAAGGGTTTCGTGATTTTAGCGTAATCTTTGATAAACTTCCTATAGTAGCCTACAAGGAAACTCCTAATTCTGTTAGATTTTGTGGTAGGGATATTTTAATACTGTTTCGATTTTGTTATTGTTGGATTTCAATCCTTCACTTGTTATAGTGTGCCCTAGATATAGTACTTCTTTCCTAAGAAAATGAGACTTATCAAGTTGGACTTTAAGGTTTGTTTTTCTGAATCTTTCGAATATGGCTTTGAGCTTTTCTACATGTTCCGGTAGGCTTTTCGAGAAGATTATGACGTCATCTAAATAAACTAGGCAATGTAAGCCTTGTAACCCTCGTAACACGTTATCCATTGCTCTGTGAAAAGTAGCAGGAGCTGTCTTTAATCCGAAGGGCATTCTATTAAATTCAAAACGACCGAAGGGTGTGCTTAAGGATGTTTTTGGTTTGTCCTCCTTTTCTACTTCTATTTGGTGGTAACCGGAAGCTAAATCTAAGGTAGTGAAATATAAGCTTTTTCCTAGCATGTCAAATAGATCGCTAATATTAGGAAGTGGGTATTTGTCATCTGTAGTTATGTCATTTAGTCGCCTATAATCAACTACCATTCTCCATATTTGTACGCCCGGCGCATCTAATTTTTTTGGTACTAAGTACACCAGTGCACTCCACGGATAAAGAGACTCCTGGATAATATTATCTCGCAATATTTTCTCTAATTGTTGTTTTATTTCTTTAGTTTGTGCAGGTGGTAATCTATGGGCTTTGATATTAATAGGGTCCTCGTTCTTCGTCCTAATCTTATGCTTAATCTCATTTGTGAAAGACAGCGGTATGTTCTCACAATAGAATATATCCCTATATTCCCTACATAATTTATCTATCACCGTTTTTTCTTCTTCGTTCATGTGATCTAGTCTTAATTTTTTTAAGTTTTCCTCTAGTAACATATATAAATGATTACTTTTACTTTCTGTAAAATTCAAGTTATTGTGATGTGTCATGAAAAATCTCAACTTGAAATGGTGACGTGACCACTAATTTTTGTTCATTGTTTGTACAGTTTTGTATAACTGTGGTGGCGAAACCATTTTTGCAATTTACTATCACGTCAGGCATTCGGATACCGTCTGTAAACTGTACGTAATTTAAAATAGCTTCACCATTTAATAAGTTGACTGGTAATTTTACTCTTAATTCGCAGCGAGGAGGCAGATTATATGTCTCTCTCATTGGCGGTGAGTAAATAATTGGGATATTAGCATTCTTTGTATTTAAAGTAAGGTTTTTCATGTCAATGGTAGCGTCAAGCAATTTTAGGAGATCACTACCTATTAACCCATCGTATCTTTCGTCTACTATATACATAAAACTTGTGTTTTGTGGGCTCTGAAAGATACTCGATAACTTTTCGTGATAACTTCTCCGTGTTTACTGGCGGCGTGAGTACCTCAAACGGTTCTAAGTGTACCGAATCACTATAATATTTTTGCTAATTCCGGGCTAATAAATGACCTAGTACTACCAATATCTATCATAAAGACAGCTTTTGGTTCAGGTATACGGATATGCGGTAAATTTAAAGGTTTCGTACAATAAAATTTTATTCTTTCGGTCTCTTCGAGGCTAATTTGTGAAAATTTTCAATTCAGTCAAATCCGAATTATAATATTAATTTGGTTCAATACATTGTTGTGAATTGCAAGGTTGATTTATTTCGCTATCGGTATAGTTTATTCTCCTTGAGTTAGCAGTTCGCATTGTTATTTCGGTGTTCGAACTCGACGCCACAGGTGGCGACTGATTTTGCGTCAGACGCTGGTATGCGCAGGGGCATTGTCCGTGAAATACTGACTACGCTGGATCGGGCCCGGTGCCGGCGGTACTGTTGACCTAGTTGTCGATTGTTTTGATAATTATTGCGATGGTTATTATACGATTGTTATTTTGCCTAAATTGGAATGAATTATTTAACGAGTTAAAAGGGCGGTTATTATTAACGTAGGGTGACAAATTATTCTGATTATTAAATGCATTTGCACTAGATTGCTCTGTATGGGGAACATTTCTAGGTAAATAAGTGTGATTAATGTTAGGACTCGGCCTAAATTTGTTCGATTATATCATGAATTTTACTTTCATAAACTGACTGAAGTTTTGTTCTTCTAAGATAATTTTCAAAGCGTCTTTTAGTGGTCACGTTCCGTAATCTCACAAGTCTAAATAAATAGATTGTTTCGCTAGACGTTTCGCTAACCTTAGAAAATAAGACACTTCTCAAATGTTGTATCCTGTGACAAAACTCCTGGTAACTTCCATTACGGTTTATTTTTAAGTTCGAGTTCCAAAGCCAAACATTCCTCGGTCATCAAAATGTTGGCCTAGTAATGTTTTAATTCGTCCCAATTATTAATATGATCCCGTTCTCCAACTAGGTTCGCTGCTTCCCGCGGATAATCTACTTGTAATAACGTGGAATAAATATTCGTTTTGTAACTGGTTTCCTCGGAATGAATGGAGTATGTACTCACATTTTTTTATAAAGAGTGGTAAAAGTCTAGTATCACCATCGAAATTAGGGATAATTTTAACCATTTCCATAGGAACTCTCACTATTTTTTCCATTTTTCTTTCTTTTTGTCACAGAATACAATACCAAAATCAGAAAAATAAATACTATTCGGTTATTATTAAGTGAATTCATAAGGAAATTAAATGAAATAATTTAAATTCCTCAATTTACTTAACTAATAAGAATATTGTATATTTATAATTATATATATAATTAATTAAATGTGAATTTATCTAGTATTTTAGCGTAATTAATCCCACAAAAACCAGAATATAAACACACACAAAATAGGAAAATAAGAAGGGTAGAAAAATACAGATTGATGAAGAAAATTAACTCACAGTGCTGCAGTTTTCCCATGCTCCTTCTGGAATATTGGTGCTCCGTCCTTGAAGTTGGTCTGCTCCTCAATAAATTTGTTTGTTCGTTTTTTCCCGATCAAAACGTTAAGACGTACGACCGATTTTTCCGCGAAAACTTTTATTCGCCACGAAATAATACTTGGTCTTACGGGTCCCTACCGACTGCGCCAATTAAGATATATTTATTTATTCCGACAGAGTTACAGTAAGAAGGTTATTACTACAATATTCAATATTAAATGATTACAATTGTCTGTTTATACTTAAGTTATATGCAACAAAACTATTTACTAAGCTATTACTACTATTTATATATATATATATATATATATAAACTATTTACTAATACTGCATACGCTTGACCCAGATGGAATTGCTAATGATGTGCAAACGAATGAGATTGGCAGGGGTGCTCAGTCTTAACTCGCGCGTAAAATTCACTCTCATCATTTTTCCCAAACGCGCCAAAAGAAGTATAACTTCAAAAACATCTGCTTTGACTGTATGTTGTGAGATTCGTGCCTCGAAAAAGATGTCTATGTTTGTTTACAAGCCGACTGACGTTTAGTTAGAAGGGTTTCAAGTTAAAATATAGTAAAAGTTTGTTTTAGTGTTCCTATTAATAAAATACCGAATATAACATGAAGTAAGTATATTCTTTTGTTTTAATATTATTAATGATTTCGTTTTAGTTATAGCCCTTTAGAAAGAGCATATCATCCTTCAACGGCCCAAATTCACGGTCTACTAAATTTTTGGAGAAGAATCGAAGCCTTGCTAAAGGTTTTTCAAAAGTTCCTGTGCAAGGACACAGCCCGTAAAGGTGGGAGAAACTGGCAACAATACTTTGAATTTAAAGAGGTACCTCAAAATTATTAAAATTACTTGCAAGTTTTATAGTGGTTGCCGCCTGTAATTCTTATGTCGCCGGCAAACTAAATTTCAGTGCAACATGGCAGCGTTGCCAACACCAATTTGTCAAATTTCCGAAAATTCATGTCAAATTTCCTAATTTAAGGACAAAACTTCAACAGATTCCCACAAATTCCTCAATTTTATTTTAAGAAATGAATCAATTTTCAACTAATTTTATAAGATTTACTTTTAACTGACATTTTTTTCTTTAAAATTAAAAATAAAGAAATGAAAAGCATTAAATGATACACAAAGTTGCCGAAATAAATCCGAAAATTAAATGTGGTGCAATGAAGATAATTAAAAAAGGAGTCATTCGATATTCATTAGTAACCTAACAAAATGTTAAGATAAGTATTTAGATTTCTTGAAAAATGGTTCTGACTTGGCTATGTTTATCGATTTTCAAAATCCTCACCTTTTCCCTTAATACCAATCCCCATAAAATCCCAACCAACTTTAAATTCCCGCAATTTGGGGAATTCCCACATGTTGGCAACCCTGGTATGTGTGAATTCCACAGCGCGAGGCGATACGAGTCGGCCGGGCGGCGGCAGCGCAGGTGTGAAAGGAAGGGTAGAGTAAGTAGTATACCTAATGCAATTTCGTACCGAGCTATATAAGAGTTCGGCGTCCGCGCGGTTTATGTTTAAGTATTTTCATGATTTTTTAATGAATTTATCGTTTAATTTAGCTGTACTAACATGATGGAGCGTGAATAAAGCTAATAAAACGTTGTGAAAAGATATTTTTTCCTCGGGATCGAATTTCTTTGTGACCCATCATCAAAGGTATCCTTAGTACTATCGTCTGTCTTCGTTTTCGGGAGCATTTCACAAACACCCGGTATAGTTTGTTGAGTGAAGGTTCGCTACAGGTATTATTAACTAAGTATTAAACGATATACTGTTAAGACATGGGGTAACTCACCTAGCAAATGTACAGTTTCACCAGCATTCACTAAGTGCTCAAGGTGGTTCTGTATGATGCTATGATTAAAAATGAAGCTGTCGTGTGTTGCTTCCCCATAGGTAGCATCAACATGCAATATATTTAAGTCCGCATCAGTAATCTACAAAACAAAAATAACATTATATTTTGAGCAAGAACAAAGGGTAGGTAACTACCCTTTGTTTCCATATCTACAAAAAGAAATGTTATTAGATATTATTACAAATCTTACCAATTGGATATTTATTGCATGATTTCCTTTACGGCAGTAATATCGCTCTTCATTTTCTGATGGCCTAACCATGGCCTACCATCAACACATCCATATATCACCCCAGGAATTTTGTATTTCTCGAAGAATCTGTAATGTTATGTACCTATTATTAGGCAAATATTTCAAACTTATTGGTAGGTAGGTTTAACATCAAAAATATGGGTAACAACATAATTATAATACATATACCGATCTTTCCTTAAGCTCGAGCCTCTCTGAAACCGTATATATTTCCTTCCAACACTAGGGTGATTTAGGGCATCAACTACTTCGCGAACACATCGGGAGACAGATGGTTGTGATATAGTGTTCACATTCTTTCCACAAATTCTCTGATAGCTACCGCTGGCCAAGAATGAAACAGCACATAATAACTGAAAATAATCATATTTTGTGAAAAAAGTTTTGGAAGTTGTAAATGAATAGTGTGCACGTAAAAAATATTTACTTACCTTTATTTTGAGACAATACGCGATCTAGTCGGCGTGGATTTTTCATAAGATGTTTAATGTCTTGTAACATTATCTATCAATTCTTCAGACAATCGATAATTTTCAACAAAGTCTTTGTGACTTTTATTTACTTGAAATCTACGAATTTCACAAGCTTGACGACGACTATCATATATATCTATGGAATGTGCTTCTTCTAACAAACTCTCTAATAGAAGCCAACGAGCCATACCTATCGAATCATAATTTTAACACGCTTTTATTAGCTTGGTATGTATCTATGTAACGGAATTTTTCAATGTGATTTTCATCCCCTTCAAAACGTCACATTGATTTAAAACTTCCCACACTTATCAAGGACCGATGACAATTTAATAATTAAACATTTTATTAATTATTAATGCAATAATTTAATAATTTAACATTTACCAGCGTGAAATAGCAGCTTAATGCTGTTACATTTCGTGGTAAGTGTAAGAAGCCTATTTACTCGTATTTTCAAAACTGCAATAACGATATATAATTATTTATATATTTGAACTTAAGTTTAAAATTTGGCTACTCTTTGAAAAATACCCTGTATGTATAATTAACAATAAAAAATACAATATGTCGTATATAATATCTGTTAATCGTACAAGCTCAAGTTTTGTCCATTTCTTTTTCTCAGTTCCAAGAAGGACAGATTCTGCCCTTCTTTGGAACTCCCTCTCAAAATCAGGAAAATAAGCAATCACTACACTTTCAATAAAAAAGTCCTTACCAAGCGCGGAAAATCAGTTCAGACTATACTGGAAGAGATGTTATCCGTTTACGGAGACTCTTGTCCAAGTAAAACTATGGTTTACTAGTGGCATACCCTTAAACAAGGCAGAGGTCACTTGAAGACGACCCGGCCAGGAAGGCCGATCGAGGTGACCACTTCGGAAATTATTCAAAAGTCGAAAAATTTATATTAGAAGATGCCCGCCTAAAGAAAAAACAGCTCGCAGAAATGGTTGGAGTATCAGATACAACCATTTTCAAAATTCTTCATGACCATCTTGGCATGACTAAAGTCAGCCAAGATGGGTGCCTAGAATATCACGCACCTCAAAAGCAACAGCGCGTGGAGTGTTCTCGTGCATTTTGGACCTCTGTATGGAAGACAAAGATGGAGTGTTGGCTCAATTGTTACTCGTGACGAAACTTGGGTTCACCATTATGAACCTGAGTCCAAACAGGACTTTATGCAGTGGCACAAAAGGCACACCACCCAAGAAATTTAAGGTGGCACAATCGGCTGGGAAAATCATGGCGACAGTCTTTTGGGACTCAGAAGGAATCCTATTGATTAATTATAAAGATAACGGTGTCTCCATAACCGGAAATTACTACGCTTCAATCCTAGAACAATTAAAGGAAGCCATAAAGGAGAAAAGAAGGGGAAAATTGACCAAAGGAATCCTTCTTCTGTACGACAACGCGCCTGTTCACAAGTGCCATGTTGCGATGGCTGCGCTGCAGAAGGTGGGATTCGAAATTTTGCCACACCCTATAGTCCTGACCTGGCCCCCAGTGATTATTATCTATTTCCAAACCTAAATAAGAACTTCGTGGGAAAAAGTTTTAAGTGATGAAGAAGTGAAGGAGGCAGTTTCGGCGTATTTTTAGACAAAGACAAATCATTTTTTGCGGGTATACATACGTTAATTGAAAGATCCGAAAATGTATTAGGTAGCAGGTGAATATATTGAAAAGGAAAAATAAATTTGATTTTATTTTCACCCTACCCCCTTCCCCATTCCGCGAACTTTAAAATGTCTCTTCGTATCAAAATAATGTCTCCATATTGAAATGATGCTGCTGCCTATCTTTTGTTTTACTTTCCCGCTGTCGCTTCTTACAATACCACGGATGATATGGGGTTGTGGATTTTCTTACTTTGAGATTGGATTCTCTTCAGTTATGAGAGACTATAGACCATTGCTTGAAGTCTCGATATAGATAACTATCGCTTAACAACCGATATCGGTTGTTAAGTCATAACGATCCGAATATAACGATATATGGTAGTCTCTACTGTCAAAGTTATCTATTAATATCGGTATCGTAACGAACATTATCACAAACTATACGATTTTTGTTATGTTAGCGAATATCTTAGGACCATTTTGACAGCCCGCTAAGTGTTTGTTACGCTCGCAAGCTGTTGAATTGATGTTTTAAGATTTATTAGCGTAAGATATTTAGTATAGAATTTGTCAGTGCTCGAACATTGGCGTGTTATGGTGTGGATTTAGAGGATAGTTAATTTATACCTTCACAGAATTACGAAAGATATGTTTACCGAGCTCGTAGGTGAACTGGGCCATCTCTTCAAAAACAACAGCCACATACTTTCTGTGGATTCCCAAGTGAGTGTCATCATGTAATTGTCTATATACCTTTTTTATAGAATAAGGGTGACAAACGAGCACACGGTCCACCTGATGGTAAGTAGTTGCTGTGGCCCATAGACATCTACATCTATCTTCGTTTGCGAATTTAAATGCAGATGCGTTGTCATCCGTGAGGACTAAGATAGAATACCTCTTTTCCAGCAAGGGTCTTACCTTTAAAAACTAACATTATTTGTCGTCTGTATTAACTTTTACTTTCATTTCCTTCTAAATAGGTACCTACTGACGGCACTTCTATTCTATGGTAGTGGGTACTATCAGCTGGCATGCTGTAGGGTTGCAGCATGAGCAAAAATCGGTTAGCTGAGTAATACATGCTGTTAATGAAAAATTATTGAGAAAACATAAAATTGCCTGTGATCCATGAAGAGCGGCGTGCAGCTAAAGAAAATGAAATATGCCCAACAGCAATTCCCAAATATAATTGGAGCCATAGATCATATAGTCTGAAGTTTGCATGAAGAGGCAAATGTGTTCAACATGAGGCCATTCATTAAATGTACAAGCTGTAAGTTTATCTTCAGTAGTTATTTTTTAACTATTTGTTTGCTCGAACACATGAACAAAGTATCTTCCCCTTATTATTTACAGTAAGAAAAGTGTTATTGAAAACATTTCACTTAGCAGTTTAGGTCAAATTTAAATTATACTTATTAGTCTTAAGGGTACTTATAATTATATTATCTCGTTCTTATTATTAATATACTCATTATAATTTTAATGCAAGTACCTAGTTCCACTCTGGAACATCATTAATTATTAATAAATCTATTTACTTATTTAGCACAAATAGGTACTCCTCATGAAGTATATTTTAAATTATTTTAGGTGTGTGACACAGACTTATTAATTTTAAACATCAACACTAAATGGCCAGAAGCTAGACACAACGCTCACATATAGAAAAATTTACCTATATGCTCAACCATGAGGCGATATTTTGACAATGGGGATCACCGTACATTTACTTCGTGAGTTAAGGATTATCTGGAAGAGAATGTCTATAAGGCTACCAAATGTAATTTCTATGTTTAATCTTTTAACTGATGATGGATATCCTCTGGAGCCATGGTTGATGACCTCAATGAAAATCAATGCCTTGGGAGCCAGAAACATAAAAAGATTCTTTGGTCTACTAGTCTCTTTATAGGTCTCATCAACGCTAGTTAATGTATGAGTCATACACTGTCTAATAGTCAATGTAGGTGCCACATCCACAGAAATAATTGTTTATAGCTTCAATGATGATGGCCTAGAAGATACAGGTAATAATGTTGTTTGGGACATATTAGATTAGACTATGTTGTCTTTGTAATATTAGAATAATCTTAAAATTTTATGTTTTATCACAGGACGAGTGACTGGCACTGGGCGAGCTGTTGCAGAGTGCATAACAAGATGACTCATAAATACTGTTTTTACTTAATTATCTAAAGTAATATGTGTGAATTGAAACAAAACATTAAACATCTCAATTTATTTATTATTTTATTTGAAAATAAATTAATGCATCTCTTATTTTATTGCCCAAATAAAGAGACAGACGCCTCAGCTTGCACTTTGGCTGCCTCCGTCTGCATTTTGCAGCCTCTGCTTGCAGTTGAGTTGCAACTGCTTGCTAATTCTCTCTAGCATACTGGTTTGCAAAGATTTTGTTCTTACTTAATCACGCTAAAACGGCAGAACAGTTTCATATGAAAGGAGGATGGCGAGAATGCATGTATTTTGGGACCCACTGATAGAGTAGCGTTCATCGTGGAAACTTATTGATAGTTATAGATCGTGACAAAACTAACAAAACTCAAATAGGAAGTAAGTCTAAAACAATGGGAGAAAAAGATGTACTTAAAAATAGCATATAACCTAAAAGTAGAAAATAACCTAAAACTATTATTCAAAAATACGCATTATGGGTAGATGTTTTATTGCTCAATTGTATCTGAATATTATTTATATTAAAAGTAACTTTAACTTATATACAGGTGTGGAAGTACTAAGGTTTATTCCATAGTCAGTGGTATTTTGTTAATAATCAAACTCTTACACATAATTATTTATGTTGTCTTTACCTAATTACTGCTTGCTAGAAGAGAGATGTGAAAGGTTGATCAGCTGTGGGACAATTTAGATTATTGAAGAAAAGGTACCTACTTTTACTTCGAATACATATAAATTACAACGATGAAAGCAATAACAATAAAAAAATGACAAGGGCTGTCATGGCAAAAAAATGTCTGGCGAACAAAGAATATACGATGCTTTAATAATTTTAAAATATGGGTCCATTTTCGCCATTGTCGTTTGGCACGTAGGTGGACCATATCCTGGATTAACACAGGATACTTTATCTAAATATATCTAAATATATAATGTAAGTAGGAATTAAATGAATAACAAAGCTCAAACTTACTTATTTGTGGTGCAGTGACTGCATTGTTATTTCTTGCACCTGTTGTTCAGTGAAATTAATAAATATAACGAATGCAAAACAAACATAGTAAAATATCAAAATTAACGACCAAATTAAATGTTAACGTCAGAACGAAACGCAATCGTTGACCACAAACACGGATCATAGATTAAAAGCGGTCTATAATCTGTCAAAACAAACTCTGGATGATGCAAAATTAGATTATTATCGAAAGGCCTTACCGCCATTACACCGCAAAAATTACCGTACGAAGAAATTATCTGCAGTGTCGAGGACTGTTTATTTAAAAACAATATGAAAGGAAGATTTGAAAGTTATACGTGTTCAGGCTTAATGCCTGAAGTGATTAAGTAAAATGAAGGAATGAGTGATTGCCTTAGCTCGTCAGAAGGCGCTCATGTGCTTCTCAAAGCAAATTCACAATGTCATCTCACTTGTCAACCAAACGCTGTACGATTAACATTGATTTTCTAATATAACTAATTTTGAAAAGTAAGAACATTTTATTTGCACCAGTTTATCCTCTAAAGATAAAACATGGTGGCCCATGAGGAACTAAAAGAATCCGCAAGAAAATCAAGAAATTCATCAAACACAACCATCGGCGGACTTCGAATTTTACAACGGATCTATTGCTATGGACGGAACCTTGCAGTGAACAGTCTAAAGTCACGGGTTTCAAGCGTCAAGATTGAGAAGTATACTGAGAAGAAGATCAAGTTTCGAGCAGTACAACAGCGAAAGTTATACATCGAGGCGTGACCTGGTTCTCGCCGCCGAAGTTAAGTGTCCTTCCTTCAAAGCTATTTTCTTTTAAATATCCAATAATCTAATTACTTATTCAGAATAGTACTCCATTTGTGTAAATAAAGTGTTCTTTAGCTATTTACGCCCCAATTCTTAAATTAAGTGCAATTTTGTTCTTGCATCATCTTTTATAACTACCTTAAATTAAAAGGAAAAAGTGAACAAAGGAATTAGTTACTTTTTGGCTAACATTACTTAGAATTCCATTAAATTTAACAAATAAATGATTAAATTAGTTTAATTAAATTACAGTTCACAAGTTTAGCCAGTACAAATTCTTGTTTTAAAGTAAAGTTAACAAAAATACAAATAATTTTTAGCGGTAGGTTCCTTTGTTCTTTATCGATTATCTACAAAATATTTAGCGTATTTGCCGACAATCCCAGGTTATATAAGTAATTATCATCGCGGAGCACTGCTCGCTGGTAGTCGCTATTGTGTCGGCACGGACCGGGCGATCCGCTGAGTGTGCGCAGCCGGCTTCCTGTACAGCTTGTGTACAGCATAAGGAAGGTAGATTTTGTGTTAAACTGCCTTTGCAAAAATCGGTTGAGTGTTTGGGTGACAGTTACAATTTAGCCAAAAAACTATTTATTAATCTAGAAAAACGGTTTAAACGCAACCCAGCTCTCAAATCGGAATACGTTAAATTCATAAACGAGAATGCTGTCTTTTTACTCAAAAATGATGACGAATGGCCAGTATTAAAAATTAAAGAGTCCGAGCCTTTACCAGAGTTGAAGGTGCATGCTGTGACAATGACTGAACCTGTTATAGATTTTGAAAAATACTCATCGTTGAATCGATTGCAGCGACTATTCGCATACGTTCTTAGATTTATATTTAATACTAAAATCCGACCAAAACGTACTGGAATTTTAACAGTTAACGAATTGCAAGAGTCATGGTTTCGCTGTATTATTGCACAAACTCAATCATTTCCGGCTGAATACGATTTACTTGTAAAAACAAACCTTTAAGTAGTAAAAGCAAAATAATTGGGCTTTCTCCATTTCAATAACAAGTTAATACGTGTTGGGGACGCATAGGTGCGGCAGATAATTACTCATATGATCAAGCATCCCATTTTGCTACATGCCGCACATAGATTGACAAAACTATATTTCAAAAGGAGCACATAACACATTTGCATGCAGGTCCACTACTGTTGTTATCAACGGTAAAACAAACAGTGTGGCCAGTAAATGGACGACATCTGGCGTGGCGCACAGTTAATAATTGTGTTCGATGTAGACGTATGCGCGGGAAAACCACAGCCTAAAATGGGCAATTTGCCGCCCCAACGCGTCACGCCAGGCTATCCCTTTTGTCAGTGGGCCTCGACTTTGCTGGGCCGCTCTCGATCATAAATCGTAAAGGCCGCGGGGTCGAGTAATTAAATGTTATCTGTGTTTGTTTGCCTGTCTGCGTTATAAATGCATCCACCTTGAAGCAGTAAGCGATTTAACTAAGGATGCGTTTATAATGTCACTCAGACGTTTTATTGCACGCCGAGGTAAGCCAACGGAAATATTTTGTGACAACGGGACCAATTTTGTAGCCGCTTCACGGAATTAGGCTCATTTATAAAACAAAATCAAGAACCCTTACTTGAGTTTGCAAATCAAACACTTATTAAATTTAAATTTATTACGGCACACTCCTCATTTTGGCGGTATATGGGAGGCGGGTGTTAAATCTGCTAAACACCACATAAAGCGTGTCATTGGAAACAGCCATCTAACGTTCGAAGAAATTGGCACTTTGTTTGCCCAAGTGGAGGCTATTTTGAATAGCCGTCCTTTATGCCCTCTGTCCTCTTCTCCCAATGACCTTCATCCCTTATCTCCGGGACACTTTCTTATTGGGAGACCATTAACAGCAGCGCCGGCACGGTATCTGGTTGAAGCCAAAGAAAGTCATCTTCAACGCTACGAACGCCTAGAGAAAATGCAGCAACATTTCTGGCAACGGTGGCAGTGTGACTATCTGTGTGAACTGCAGCAAAGGACAAAGTGGAAGAGTAGTGCTGCCAACCTAAACGTCGGGGACATGGTGCTTTTGGCGGAAGACAATACCCCTCCGCTTTCATGGAAGCTTGGCCGTGTGCTACGGCTCATTATGGGAGCTGATGGAATCGCTAGAGTGGCAGATGTCAACACAAGTAGAGGCTGCGTGCGTCGTTCTCTCGTGCGACTTTGTAAGCTTCCGACAGCTGAGGATCTTCAAAGTTGAAAGTGATCTTTCAACGGCTGGAGCATGTTCAGGCTTAATGCCTGAAGTGATTTAAGAAATGGGCGAATGAGTGATTGCCTTTAGCTCGTCAGAAGGCGCTCATGCTTCTCAAAGCAAATTCACAATGTCATCTCACTTGTCAACCAAACGCTGTACGATTAACATTGATTTTCTAATATAACTAATTTTGAAAAGTAAGAACATTTTATTTGCACCAGTTTATCCTCTAAAGATAAAACAATACGTCAAGACTTTTTGTCTATGTTACGTCGAAGTTCAGCGCCGAAACCGAGTCTACTCTAAGAGCGTTGAATAACCTACGCAATAAACCAGAACTCACAATTCTCCGCGCAGATAAGGGAAATGCCACGGTAGTCATGGATACGTCAGATTAGAATTAAAAAATACAAGAACTTTTGTCGGATGCAATCACTTTTGGCAATCATTTTGGAAAAGGGAGATCTCCCGCCGGTAAGGTGTTCTGCCCGGCGAGCGCCAACGCTCCGTGTGGAAGTTTATTTTTGCGCCCATAGCAAGCACCCCGGAAGCGGGGAGGGAGGTGGTGAATGCTCAAAACATACCACGCAGCCGGTTGCGTGGTTATGTGGGACTCACTTTGAAGAAGTGCCGTCTAAACACCACCTGGGAACGGCTTTGGCCTGAATGGCCTTTCCGCCGAATCTGATGCGACCCCTTAAGGGATAGGGGCGCAGGCGGCGAGTAACTGCTGAGAGTCGCGCCTAGCTAAGGCAACTTAAGAAGATTCGGCCTGAGCCACCAAGAGGCAGTCCAGATCAGCCGAAAGCTGGTTGGGGGTCCGAGAGAGTTTCTCGGCCTGCGGACTCGATAGCTAGAGGGAAGTGGGGCTGCGTAGGAAGCTGCCTCACGAATGAAATGATTAGAGTGAGACTCTGAGGCTTTGAAGAAGTTCTCAGAGAGTGTTTTTAGAAATTGCTGGACTGTGGGGAGCTCTAAGTCTCGATGGAGGTCGGCGTTACGGACGTACCAGGGTGCGTTCGTAGCCCGACGACAAAAATTGTTTTGAACTATTTGAAGTTCGTTAAGGATATTGGGGTTAGCGTGAGCAAATATGGGGCCCGCGTAAGTCATAACTGGTCGTACATACAGACTATAAAGGGTCGCTTGTTGCGAAGGGATATTTACCGTGTCGGCCCAGCATACTGTTGAGCCTACTCAGATAGAAGCGTGCGTTGCGGGTTACTCTTTTGACATGGGGCCCGAAGGTGAGCCTCGTGTCAAGGGTGACACCTAAATATTTGGCGGTCGTATGCCAGGGGACATTGGCCAGCATACGGATTGGCGGAATGTTAGTGAGGCGGCGTCGTTTATGATCAAAGTGAACGGTTCACATCGATACGTTATTTTTGAACCAAGCTCCCAAGTCATTAACTGACTTTTGGATCTTGTTCCGTATGAAAGGTAGTGAGGTACCTTTACAGAGGGCAGTGTCGTCTGCAAAGACAGAGAGCTAAACACCATTTGACGGAATGGGAATGTCGTTGGTGAACAGGATATACAGCAGAGGGCAAGCACTGAGCACCGAGGGACACCTGCTTGCTCTGGATGCCACCAGGATACCTGTGCACAAGAGGCCCGAGACGAACAAGACGATCAGGGAGACCTATTTTATAGTTTATATATAAGGCCTCGTGCCAGACTCTATCGAATGCCTTGTTATGTGGAAAAAGACCGCAATGGTCTTACGACGACGACGATAGAAACCGCTGAGGATATATTCCACAATACGGTGAACTTGTTAGACAAGAATGTTTCGCTCGAAACCAAATTGGTGGGGGGACAAGAGGGTCGCCGTCTGTGGGAAACAGATGAAGCCTCATGCGAGTGAGGATGACTCGTTCGAAGAGTTTGCCCATGGTCTTGAGGAGGCTGATGGGACGATGACTGGAGGGGAGGTTGTGAGGCCTGCCTGGCTTGGGGATACCAATGACAGTGCCTCTATCCACGTATTGGGAGAGTAACTAAGGTTGAAGCAGGCGTTGAAGATAATAGCTAATAGGGTTAACACCTGCTCAGGGGAATGTTTAAGGGCTTGGTTGGAGATGCCATCCGCGCCCGGAGCCTTTTGGGCTTGTCCTTTGATGAGGATGAGATCTCATCATTGGACACAGTGATAGGTCAGAGACTGTGGGGGTGAGTTCCGGCGGCGGACCTCATCCTCCACTGTCTGGATGTGGGAGGGTCGGTGGATTGAGAGCTAGGAGAGCATTGAGCGGCGATGCTGTCTGCAAAGCACTCAGTTTTCCTCGTCCTCGAAGGCAATAGTACCATCGGGACGGGAGAGAGGGAGGGTGATAGCGTCTATGCGGAGGGCTCGCCATCCGATAGTACGCTGTATGAGAGGAGAGATATTCTCCATGAGATTACTCTTTTCGAGGTCTCGAGGTTCGGAGAGGCGTGAACGGACTTCTCGGTGAAGACGATTGGCCGTACGCCTATAGTCGGGGGTGGGATAGAGTGCTGCTCTCCGGAAAACAGCTCTCTTGGCTTTCATTAGGTTGCTAATATGTAGGGGAAGACCATTATTATTAGCAACCGGGACGACCCTTTCATTCTCCTTAAGGAAAGATTTCATAGGGTGGGGTGAGAATCGACCGCGGTGTCGATTTTATCGGGACTGTCGAAGTCCGACGAGAGGGAGATGAGGGGTCCTGTGAGTCCATAGCTTTGCTAAGGACTCCTTGAAGCCCTTCCAGTTGGTGAGGGTTTTCGTGGGAGGGGTTGAGGAGGTGGCTGATGGCCAAGAATGAGGAGACCGGTGGTGGTCGGATCCTAGATCGTCAAGAGTCTCGCGCAAAGTCTAGCACGTCGGGAGCGTGGTCGGTGTCGTCGGATAGTGAGTGACACCGAGGGACTTTGGATTGGGTCAAGAAACTGCGTGATATCAAGCAGTTTCTTGCCGCTATGAGAAGTAGTACGGCAGGTCCATTCAGTATGCTTGGAGTTAAAATCTCCAAACATAATGACTGAGTTGCCTAATGAAAGGATAGCCTCAAAATCTTTTTTGAGGGGGAGGGTTCCACTAGGGATGTAGCAGGAGGCAATGACGATGGACTGATGTCCAGTCAAGGCTAGCCTGCATACCGTGACATCCGTATTGGTAAGCTGTGGAGTGGGGATGTGAGAACAATGAAGTGTCTTCTTGTAGAAAATGGCAGTACCGCCGCCTTGGCGGACAGGTCTGTCGTTACGAAGAAGAGAATACTTTTGGATGGAAAGGCCTTTGATGTCCTTAGTTTTGAGATGAGAAAGACGAGGTCGGCTTCGCGATCTCGAAGAAAGAGCTTAAGCTCGGGGAGGTTATTTCGCAACCCGCGATATTAAAGGACACAAGCGATAAACGCTTAGGCTTAATACGACCGTGAGACTTTGGGAGAGCAGAGTGCTCTGCCATTGTTAAGTTAAATTAAATTAACTTAACTTACAATGAGCACAAAGCTTGTGGTGCTCTGCATGAGCAAGGAGACGGTCCTGGGGGACTGAGCAGCACGCCGTTTGCACGCTTATATAGCAATCTCGCCAATATCGATGCTCGAATAGCGGCATACACCGTATTCAGGTAATCAACCATTGAGGGTTGTGCCTGTTGTGGGGCGGAGGATGTCCGCGAGGTCGGCCTTTCTGGCGCCCCAGGGGGGGTGGAGGCTGTAAGGGCTGAGAAAAGCCCGGAGGGGCCGAATGGGGCCCTGAGGTGGTCTAGGGGACCTTGAGGGGCCGATAGGGGCCCTGAAGGGTGGGTAGAAACCCTGACGGGCATTTTCGATGAAAGTGCCGAATGAATTGTCATTAACCGGCGGTGGAGCTCTGGTAAAACAGGGGCGAGGCGCGAGGGCATCCCTGTAGTTGGCCGAGTGACCAGACTGCTCACAAAGGACGCAAGCAGGTGGGAATTCGGCATTACTGGGCCGAGGGCACTCTTTCGAGTTGTGGGGGTCAAGGCACTTAACGCACCTGGGGGGGGGGGGTTGAGCAGTTGGCCGCCGCATGCCCATAAAGTTGGCAGCGGTGGCACTGCGCCGGAAAACCGCGCCTATGGACCCTCACTCGACCCTCACTCTCGACAGGCCGCACACGGTTTGCTGTGCATCTTGTGCACTGACTCGACTGGGAATCCCTGGGACTTAAGGTCGTCAAGGATATCCTCGTTGGCGAGTTCAAAGGGGACACGGCGGATTACGGCCCTGACTTTACGCTCTTCCGGAAGAGCGTACGTGTGATAGGACACACGCTCTGCTGTGAAAAGCCTGGTAAGGCGAAGTCGTCGATCCACGGTGGGATGATTTTAATGGCTTCACCGAGGTTGGTGGCCTGATCGTACTTTATACCTGCGTTGTAGCAGGTTTTTAAAACGGGTGAATTGTGCCTTGTCTCTGAGAAAGACAGGAGGCGGGTCCTGTTTTGGCGAGGGTGGGGCGCAGCCAGCTGCTGGCTTAGTGAGCGGGGGATGTCTAGCGACATTGGAGGAAACGACAGCGGCGGGGCTGCAGGGTCGGAGACGGCAGCAGGAGCTGCTGGGGTTGAGGCAGCGGCGAGGGCTGAGGGGTGAAGGTGGCGGCGGCAGGGGCTACCAGGACGGGGGTGCGATTTTTTCGATCGCATCATCAAGATCTTAGATCCGTAAAATGATTTACGGCCGCGCTTTGATGTCACTTTCGTGAATGAGAGTCTACCCTTATTGTTCCGTCGGAATCCGCGGAGCAGCTGCCGGATGAATTGTCAGAATGGGTGGCGGTCCTCTTCCGGGAGGACGAGGTTGTGGACCCGGTCAGAGAATGAGCACTCCTTGACGAGGGACGCGAGCGAGTCGGTCTGCGGGCAGCCGTAGGGGCCGCCGAGCATGACGCGACGGGGGCCGGGGGGGGGACCATGTGGTAGTTCGAAGCTATTCTATATATACCTACCCAATGTGGAAGGAAGAGTTCTACAAGCAAGTAGATGGTGTGGCGATGGGCTCACCTGTATCTCCCATTGTCGCCGATATATTCATGGAAGACTTTGAGGAGAAAGCCCTGCTTACTTCTCCCGTAAATCCAAGATTCTACAAGCGGTACGTAGACGACACTTTCACAATTCTACCTTTAGATAAAGAAACTGCATTTTTAGACCATCTTAACTCCATAAATTCTAAAATTCAGTTCACAATGGAGTTAGAGGCAAACAATCCTTTAGCTTTTCTAGATGTGTTAGTAATTCGGAATCCTGATAACACTTTGGGCTACACTGTGTGAAAAAAGACCCATACAGGTAGATATTTAAACGGTGATTCTCATCACCATCCTTCACATTAGCTACCGTGGGTAAATCTTTGCTTCAGAGAGCACGAGGATCTGTGACCGTAAACACCTGGCCGCCGAGCTCCAATACGTCAAGCAAGGTTTGCACGACAATAAGCTTCGGTCGCGCCTATGTCACAGTGAACGAGTGAAGCTGGCCACAGTCGAGCGAGTGCCTGCTGTACTGCCATATGTCAGAGGTGTCACTGGCAAGATTGGCTACATCTTGAAGCGTGCTTCCATTAAAACATACTTCAAGCCGCCGAAGAAGATTAGTCAGTTTTACCATCAGTCAAGTGTAATGCAAGATGCAGGAGTGTACAAGCTTGAGATCGGAACAAAATTAATAATTTTAATCTGGAGGTTACCGTGGTTAACTATGACATTGGGACGTCAAACACCTCAGTCCGTCCCCGTGACCATGGGTGCTGTAAAGTACTTGAAACGTCAGGAATATAAAATAAGTTAATATACGGGATAAAATCCGTAAAACTAGTTTTATTTAAACAAGCAAGAAGTTGACATTGATTGAAACATTGACAATTTTGATTTTTGACTGATTTTGACATTAACATCATAGTGTTGCAACGAGGCAAACTTTTATGTCCTTTAATATTTAATAAGTTAGTTCAATTCTTAGAAACGGTAAAAGCAGCTTGTAGGTTACTATGAAAAATATTTTATAAGATAAATTTTCTACTGTTTCTGTACAATTTTCAAAGAAAAGCAATTATTTTTATAAAATTATGTCTACTAATTTTCCCTGTAATTCAAGGAGATTTTTCAACAGCCAATATTTTTTAAGAAAACACCGTACTATTAATACATTTTCGTTAGCACAACGACATCGTATAGTAAAGATATGTACAGTCGGTGTAGAATGAAAAAAGGAGGGTGTCACTATCTTTATACGGCAACCCTATAGATTTCAACCGAAAAGTTTTGATACTTTTTTTTTATTTTATAAACTGATTTATTATTATGGTCCCTTTACTGTCATATTTTTTCAAGTACATGCTTTTATTGGTATGCGTAACCCTTGACCCTTGTAAATCCCAGCAACAGTAATTAGCTAAATTCACATACTTAATAATTGTGATAATTTGACTGTGTATCCTACAAGTAATTAGGAAAGCAGGTTTTACTCTAGGCCAGCCTTGACATACAGCAGGCACTCAAGGTGCAAAATAAAACAAAAAAAAATGTTGATACATAGTTATTATATTCTGATTATTAATCTGAGTCGAAATAATCTGCGTTTCAGACAACATTTCGGGAGGTATTCGATTACCGAAATGTTGTCTGAAACTCCTGCGTAATTAAATTGGTCCATTTCTAACTCTTCAGATTCACTGGAACTATCATCGCTTACTGAGATGACAAGTTGGTCTATATCATTATACAGAGATGCTCCACGGGAAAAATATTCATTTTCTATTTTGATGACATGATCAACACAATGTTTCCATTCTTGCAGAGTTACTAACTGAAATGTTTCTGTAGCCAACTTCGCAACATCTTGACCACAAACATTCTTTTGTGCGATTTGTCTTTTACCATTGCCCAAACTAATTCAATGGGGTTCAGATCACAATGATAGGGTGGTAGTCTTACCACTGTATGTCCATGTTTCCTAGAGTTCATCGATATAATACACCAATTCAGGTTTATATTTTTTACAAGTAACAATAAGGATGGTTTCCGCAACGTTTCATCAAATGGAATATTATTTTACAGTAGCCACAATTTGATTTCATCAACTCTTGATGCAGATGTAGGTGTCTGGGGCAAAAAAACTTAATTTAATAGTCGATTTTCAGTTGCAACATAAAATATAAGTAATAATGTAAAACAAAATAAAGCATATGAAAGAAATATTATTATACCTTGTTTGTTATAATGGGTGGTATGGTGCATTATCCATCACAATTATTGATGGTTCAGTTATGTTGGGTAACTTTTCAGTTTCCCATTTTGTAAAATTATGGGTGTTCATCTTAGAATGGTAATCATCTTGCTTGTTTTTACCAGTAAATATTAATAGTGCATTAGGCACAAAACCATTCTCACTTCCAGCATGCACAATTATCCACCTTTTCCCTTTAGATACATCTTGTTGGACACCAGAAATATTAATAGACTGCCAACATTTAGTTACTTTGTAGGACTCGTGTATGTAACTCTCATCCAAATAAATAATGTTTTTTTGGAGCTCCTCGGGCAATCTTCTGTTTTCAAGGATGTGCTTTAAATAATACTCACGTTTTGAAGCAATAACTGGTTTTTCTACGAGAGCCAGTCTGTTTGTTTGGCATTTCTTAAATTAAAGCCAATAGAAATTAAAATTTGTCTTAAAAATTAATGGCTGCCATCAAAATTTAATTCTTCCTTCACCACTGCCGATAGTTTTTAGTGTAGGCACTTTTTGCATTGTGTAGAAAAATGAACTTTTGACGAATGGCACATAGATCGAAATCATCGATCTGTTTCTTAGGTCGGCCTTGCCTGTGTTTTCCGGGAGTGATGAATTTACCTCCATTCTTCATACCTTCGTCCATTATGCGTCGAATTGTGCTTTCGGAAACATCTGAAACCAATATAGGCATGTAAATAATAAATACCTTATTGATATATAAATAAATAATACAAAAAGATCAAAACTATTGACTATGTAGTATAATTCTTAGATAAATTTCATAACCTCAACTATTTGTAAACAATGTTATAAAACGGATAAATTATACTTAAAAACAAATTATAGATATGAGATTACAGTTTTTTTTTATTATGTTTAACATTAAAATACATGTACGTACCAGTTATCTTTGCTGTTCGACAATAAACATCGTCTAAATCGGAAGAAAATTTCCCGCTTGAAATTCGGCCATACACTCTTGAAGCATTTTAAATATGACTTGTCTGGTACCGCTCTTATGAACACTGCGTTTTATTTTTGGTCTCTAAAGACTCTAAACGGTCATACGATTAGAAAAACTCGAAATATAACAATAAATCTTAAAGCACATCAACTACAAAGCTACGATATGACAGCTGAGTTACTCAGTTTGACAATAATTCATTATTGCCAGTACAAGAAAAACACTAGTTTTAAAATATTATTTTCATGTCTTTTTGACAGACTATGGGATCGTGCGCGAAATATAGAGGCAGCACTATTGCCGAAGTAAGCGCTCTCTAGTGTTCTTTTACCGAAGTTAGTGGGATCAAAACATAGAGGAAAGTAATACATCGGGAATAGAGAGCCCCCTCGCAGAATTTATTGAAGACCGCTAATGTCAATTGATCTGGTAAATAGCGCCATCTATTATCGCCATCCACAAACTTGTGATATGCATAGCTATAATTAGCTACCTGTCTATACTGCTTCCTTCATCCCTACTATTTTACTTGTGTTTAAGTTGATAAAGTTTTATTTAATTTTATTTTTTCTCTTTAACAAAATCATAGTAAAACTTTATCAAACTAAAAACAAGCAAATTAGTAAGGAAGTATCAATTTCAAAAGGATGATTGGATACATAAAAAAAACAAGTTTTCTTTTACAATATTATTTATTTGTATTGTGTTTATTTTTATAAGCTTGCGCTGCTACTTTAATTTCATCCTCACCATGGTATGTGATTTTGCCAGACAAAATCCGATTTATTGAACAGCACCAACTATATATAGGACATGGATAATTGTGTTTTCAAAATAATTTTTAATATTTCTTTATGTGTTACACAACTGAATGGAAAGTCAACAAATATGTCAGTGAACATTTTATTATACATTTTAAGCCATTTTGGGAACATCTTTTTTAGCATGTCTATCACTAAATTTTGAATTTGGACAAAACATTTTTCCATTTCTTTCGATGGGTATATTAAATAATTTTTATCTTTTTTATATTCTTTAGCCCTTATATATTCATTTGATTTGCTTTCAGAGTCGCCATACATGTCTTTTTTACAAATTTTGCAGTTTTTTGATACATTTTAATGCATTTCCCCAGGACCCACCACACAATTGCCCTGACCAACATCATTTACATTAGTATTTAAATTAATGAAAGGCACCACAATTTCGTCTTCTGTGTTTTCAGAAAATTGTGGTGTTTCCTCATCAATAGTACTGGGAATATCAGAAGTTGATGCAATATTTTCTCTTAGAAAAAATCTAGATTCTGCAAGCAGCTATCGTCATCTTTTTCGCAGTTTGCATGCAGAGAATGGGGCGAGTTAAAATTATTAATTAAGAGGACTTATAAGCCCTTCAAATGCAACCGTGTCTGGTGCAGTATTTCTCGCCCCTTCTAATATTCCCGAAATTCTCTAATGGGTCCTGGTTGAAATTACGTTTTAGCATAGCATCAAATGAATATGTTTGGGACAGCAATATCCATATTTGTTGCATTCCTTCAATTGTACGTATGAAGTTTTTATTGATGGTATAGCTTTCGTTTCAATCAAACGGATTCTGTTATTTTGTCCTTAATTTTTTATAAATTTTTCAGTTTTAAAACTTTTATGGCATTCTTCCACAAATCATGGTGTGGACTAGATCGTTACACATCCTTTATATATTTTGCCATCTGGCACATGAAATGTGTTAGAATTTAAAGAATCAAAAAGATTGTCCATTAATTTCGTGAATTTTACTAAATTTTGGCATTCTCCTGGAATGTCTCCTCTTGCCACGAGATGTCCTGCAGTCGCAGCTACCGTGTGACTAAAAATTTGGGCTGCTGGTTTCACTTTCATTTTTCTTATTTTGTCGACATAGATGTGCTCATCTGTGACTTTCAGCAGGCATTTCAACTCTCCATATGATTTGTCAGCTTCATAAGTTTGTTTATAGTAATCCCATTTAACAGTTTTTTCACATTTCTCTTCAAAATCAAAATATTTTAAATCTTTTGTGAGTAAATTGTTACGGACTCCTTTTAATAAATGTGGAACATCAAATAGAGGGATTACTTTTGTTTTCCCTATTTCAATGACTTCATTCTTCCATTCCTTTTCTTCTCTTAAATATTTTCTTTTTGTATCCTCTACCAAATCATTTATAACGCTCACATTGACTGTGCTTTGATCACAGACAGTACATACAATCTTTAATCCTGTACTAGACATACTTAATGACTTTTGCAAAATTTCTTTTAATTGAGCCTTATTCATGGAGTTGGTGAAATAATATGCGACGGGTTGCTTATATTTCTTTCTTAATCCCTTCACCATGAAGACCAATACATGGTCTGCAATTTTATTGCCATCAAATGTGAACCCCCTAAGTTGGTCTTTTGCAGCATTATAGTGGATTTGTGGGGATATTGACATTTCGTCGAAAATTAAGCTGCATAACCGGTCTTCTGGACTTAATTCCTTGACAGTATTTTTAATTTTTCTAAAAATGCATTTATTCAGCCCCGGCTCCACTTCTATTTTGGTTAAAAGTCTTTTTAAAGATTTAGTGGATGGCAATGTGAAATATTTTGCCAAAAGAGGGTAGCTTCTTGGACTCTTCTTATATAAGGAAAGTGAGAGTACTTTTTCTTCTAGTGAGAATCTGCGACCAGAAGGCTTCTTGCTTGTCTGGGTGTACTGCATTTTTGTGAAATTTTTTGCTGCTATTGTCATTTTGTTTGTTAGTTTCTTAAATAAAAGATCTGTAGACATTTTTCCAGTTTCCACTGTCTATTCTGGATTGAAGGTTTTGTTTTCTTTTGTGATCTAATCAAATTCGATTGCAAAATTTTAATTTTCTTCTTGTTGTATTTAGCTGGTTCAACCAGAGTGACGGCAACTCCTGCTGCTGATGATTATCTGTAAAAAAAAAAACACAATTTTTTAGTCCCAAGCTAAGCGTACTAGCACTTGTTTAATTACTATCCATTAAATTTTTAGCTGGCATTAGGTTCGGTTGATTTGGGAAACACCATAGTGTTTCCTTAAAAAACAATCTGTTTCCTAATCCCTAAAAATCTAAAAAAAAATTACCCTTGTTTTATTTATTGCCTTCTTCTGCAGTCTGCAATAATTGTGTTCTGAACTAATAATTCTGGGAGTTATCTGTAATGTGAGAGAAATATTCATTAGAAATATTGATTTTGTTAATATGTAGTTTTTAGATTTAATTTATTCTAACTTTGAATATAAATTAACCATTACATGAATGCAATAAATAATTGGAATTAATATGTAAGTACCTGTCAGTGTCGGTTTTAATATAGCAAGGCTGCTTTCTTCAGTCACTGGTTCTGGTACAAGCAAAACTGTCTTTGAAGTACCAACTTCATCACACTTGCCTGAAAAATAAGAGAATATGTTTTAAGCGTCACAGGTACATAGGCAAGATTTGCAGAGACACCAAGCTCTTCAATGTTGTTGTTTTATTTATTATTGCAATTGATAATTTAGACTATAATCTAAATGGCCAATAACTGTATTGAGCCCAATAACTATAACATTTACAGTATATTTTATTAGTTTAGGCCCAAAATTAATTATGATACAGTTGTATTTAATTTGTTATAGTAAATAACTGGTGAGTGATAATGACCTTCAGAAGATAATAAATAAAATATCTTTATTTCATGCAACAGAAAACCCATACAATAATGTTAGTACAATTTAAGTGAAATATGAATTTTAGTGTCAGTAATCAAATTAATTTACATAAATAATAATCGCAAATATAAATGGATATATTTGAGACCAGCCGCTAAGAGGGTACCAGTATCTTACGCCGTGGCATGTAGCCATATCCAGCGCTCAAGCAGCGGCAAGTCCCACCTATCTGCTATTGTGTTGAGAATGCTATTAGAGTTGCCCGCAAACGCTTCACAGCAGATGAAACACGCTTTCTAATATTATGGGAACCATCAGTGTGCATTTCAGAAAATATTACTGACGCGCTGCAAAACGCGTCAGCCTCATCAGCATCCGAAACCTATTATTATACTGGACGCAACAACGCTGTACACCCGCGCTATAACCCATAGGTAGCCTGTGTAAAAGGACTGGCAGTAGGCATTGAAAATGGTAATCTTTACCTGCCTACCTCAATGAGTACACCTTCAGGCACCATGTTACATCAGATGGACAAAGCCCTGCGTTCCCGTTCGATATCCATATGATCACGCAAATCCTCAGTGACCCAGATATTTAAAATGTGAGACATGTTTTAGAGGTGAGTTGTTGAGTGTGAAGGTAGTCACACTTGGTCGGGATTTGGCTCCTGCCTTGAACACAATGAATTCGTTCTTTTTCACATTGTATCTGAGTCCATGGGACACTGCATATGCTTCACATACATTTAATAATCTACGCATGGCACCAATCGAAGGGCTGAGAAGCACCATATCATCTGTGTAACATGATATTCACACAAAACCATCAATATTATCCTACATTTGTTCCGCTCAACTCCTCGATCAGGCCATTAATATACATATTGAAGAGCCTAGGAGATGTAAGACCACCTTGCCTCACCCCACATTCAAGTCTATATACATCAGAGTATGAGCTCGCCCATCTAACACAGTTGGTCTGCCGCTCATACTACGATTGTGCACTGTAACTAACTTGCGGAACATCAGTCTCACTTTGAAAATTTTTTCATAGTAAATCATACGATACTAAATCGAAGGCCTTGGACAAGTCAAGAAAACAGGCAAAAACTGGAGTGCTCCTACATAGTATTTGACAGTTTGCTTGAGACACAAGATAGCGCTTTCGGTGGACAGACCTGGTTGAAAACCAAATTGTGCATTATTAAATTTTATATGACTACTTAAGTGTTGATCAAGCAAACTGTCCATCACCTTAGCTACCACAGTAGCCCGTAAGATTGGTCTGTACTTTGTCAAGTCCGACGGATACCCCGACTTGTTCTTAATAACTATGGTTTGCATAAGGTCATCTGGCAGGTAAGAGTGGCTGAGACAGAGATTATATAACAAAGATAAGACCCTTGGTAGATGGATTCTGCACATAATGATGGCACCTAGACTAGTAATCCCCTTAATTGTAAAATAACTTATTTTGCTTTTCTTTAGTACTATCTACGATAATTGGAATGAATATGTAAGCCTGTCAGTGTAGGTTTTAATTTAGCAGGCTGCTTTCTTCATTCACAGGTTCAGGTACAAGTAAAACTTTCTCTGAAGTACCAACTTCATCAGATTTGCCTGAAAACATAAAGAATAATAACATTATTATTGAATTTATTTTAAAATAAATAAAACATTTTATTTTTTCCACCACACAGAACAACCAGCAGAAATATGTTTTCTGCAATATAAAATGAACATAATATGAATTAAAAATTACTGATAAGCATAAAATAAAACAATACTAGCCTATGTACTAATCAACATAGGGTATAATATGGGCCAAAGCATGGTACTGTAATTGTACTTGTTAATAAAACATTTTTTATAGGAGAGGGGCAAACGAGCATGCGGCTCACCTGATGGTAAGTGACTACCGCCGCCCATAAACAACTGCAACACCAGGGGAATTGCAGATGTGTTGCCGGCTTTTTAAGAAGGAGTAGGCTCTTTTCTTGAAGGTCTCTAAGTCGTATCGGTCCGGAAAAATCGCTGGTGGTAATCGATTCCACAAGGAAGTTGTGCGAGGAAAACTTCTTCTAAATCGCACAGTGGTGGACCGCCAATCATCCAGATGGTATGGATGGTATCTCGAGTTCTGTCGCGATGTGCGATGGTGAAATTGAGCGGCTGGAATTAGTCCGAACAATTCTCAGAGCACCCCGTGGTACATGCAATAAAATACGTAAAGAGATGCAACATCTCTACGCAGTGCCATCAGAGTCAAGCCGATCGGACAGAACTCGGTCGTCGACGATTCGAGCTGCTCTGCGCTGGATGCGGTCAAGTGGAAGGAGCTGGCACTGGGGCCCCTGCCCAGAGATGGGAACAGTATTCCATGTGGGGCCGAACTTGCGCCTTGTAAAGTTGCAAGCGGTGTGCCGGCATGAAATACTGTCCCGCTCTGCTGAACACGCAAAGCTTTTAGAGGCCAATTTGGCCTTCTCTTTAAGTGACCACGAAACTGCACATCACTCGATATGTCGACACCGAGGATTCCGATACTGGCTGAGGCAACAAAGTGCCTTGAAACTGAGGAGATACGACAAAGGGTTCTTTTTGGCGGTAAACGCGCAAACTTGTGTCTTCTGGGATTGAACTGGACTAGATTTAGTCGCCCCAGTCTGAGACTTTGTTCAACAAAGTCTCGACTTCAACACAAGTTTGTTCCGTACTCAGTGACGTTTTCCCGAGAAATATTGGCACGGCCGGTGTATAAAGCATCACCAGTGCTGTCGTCTGCATAGCAATGAATGTTACCAGTTTGCAACATATCATTGATATGCAGAAGAAACAGCGTTGGTGATAGCACGCAGCCTTGTGGAACACCAGCGTTAATGAAGTAATCGGAGCATGCACCGTCTACTACGACCTTGATGTCGATCTGCAAGAAAACCAGTGATCCCATTGCACAATTCTCGGGAAGCCCATAGGAAGGAGCTTCAGAAGCGCTTTGTGCCAAACCCGATCGAAGGCCTTCGCTACGTCCAAACTAACGGCCAACGCTCTCTCCTTGACTCCACTGCCTCCGCCCATCTATGTGAGTTAGGTAACCTAGAAGATCACCAGCTGAGCGACCTCGACGGAAACCGTACTGGCGGTCACTAATCAGCTGGTGATCCTCAAGGTACCGCATGAGCTGGCAGTTGATAACAGTTTCCATTACTTTGGAGAACAAGGAGGTGATAGCGATAGGCCTGTAGTTGAACGGATCTGAGCGGTCGCCTTTAGGGATCAGGTGCACCAAAGCTGCCTTCCATGAGTTCGGGACTACGCCTAGGAGTAGGAGTACTAGAAAAGACGCGTTAAAACCGGTGCCAACCCGGAGCACACGTCTTCAGCACAATAGGTGGGACTCCATCAGGCCCACTCGACTTGTTGACGTCCAGGGAGAGAAGTGCTTTACGCACCGAGCTGTGTAAACAGCACTTCCGCATGGAGCACTCACACCGCGGGATGGTAGGCGGTGTTCCCCGTCATCAAGAGTCGAGTTGGAAAAAGAGAGCCTAGCAGATCGGCTTTCTCCTTTGCGTCATGGGCCAGTGAGTCGTCCACCCTGTGCAGAGATGGCAGAGATGGCTGACAGAAGTTCCTTGGACAGCCTTGGCGAGAGACCAGAATGCACGTGTTCCCGTAGGAGGCGAACTAGTTTCTCGCCAATTCTGCCGATGTGCTCTGACTTTGCCTTGGCAATGACACTTTGAAGGACCTGGAGGCGGAATTATACTTTTTAAGAGCGCTAGTGTTTACATCCGGGACGTTGATGCGTCAGCCCAGGCATAATGATTTCATCATTTTACATATGTTTCTTGCCTAATGTGGGAAGTATTTTAGTTAAATATGCAATATTAGCAAAATGCTAACTGCAACTCAAGGTCAGTACCACTATAGTATAATTAGTAAGTTATAATAAATTTTATTTGTAAATGTAAATCTTACCAGGAAGATGAAGTGATGGCACAGCTAGAAAATTCAACCGGTTATTACGATTCCTATCCCTGTCTGTAAAATGGATATCACAGATGACCTTCTTCCTATACAGTTCATAATCAGCAGGACTATCTAACTTCCCACCAGCTATAAGAACCCAAGCCTTGAAACGGTCAGGATTCTTTTCTGGATGTGGAAATTGATGGTAGGAGTTCTCTGAAAAAAAAAAGAAAGATCACTTTTAATTTTTATCTTGAAAAATTTAAAGATCTAAAATATTTTTTCTTGAATAATGATGCAATAATGATGCAATATTGACATCTTAGCCAATGATCCTACTAATATTATAAAAAAACAGCCAAGTGCAAGTCAGACTCGCACACAAAAGGTTCTATGCCACCATATAATAAACACTACTTTTTTTAATACTTTCGTGACGAGAAATGGTGACCTACTTTAATTTTTAACTTTATTTGATTTATATTTATTTTTTGTTACACCAGTCATAGAAGTTCACATTCTGTGAAAAATTTCAAGTGTCTACCTATTACAGTTCAAAAGATACAGTTCTGTGAGATGGATGGACAGCAGAGCTTAGTAATTGTGTTTCTTATAAGTGTCGCCAACTAGGCTATCTCAGAAAGATGACGATTGTAAAAGGTATTATATGAATCTATTATTAGAAAATAATAAAATGCAGATTTTGCGACTGGCTTTTTGAGTAATTTTATTTATTCCATTGAAGTCTAGTTCTATGCTTACAATCCTTATTAGGTGGATGCCCTAATACCACCCACATCCCATTACAGCCATTTCGCCTTTTACTTCAAAATAAGATTTCTAGTGGTCTTAACTACAAATATTGACAGCTAAACAAGGCAGTCGAGCGGGGAGGGAGAGGTGTGGTTTTAATTAGTACAAAATTAAACATGGATAACTACAGTGGTCCATCCATATTGTAAACCATATCCGATTAACCTATTATTTAGGACAAGCTATCAAAAGAAATATATATATAGTGGATTTCATTTATTACGACCTTGGTTGTAGCGACCATTTGCCTATAGCGACTTTAAATCTAAGTCCCTTGAATTTAAAGCATATTTTAGTACAAAATTCATGTGGCTATAGCGACTTTGGATGTAACGCCGAGCTCGGGTGTAGCGACTGTTTTTATTGAATCATTTGTAACAAATTCCTAGAAATCCCATGCAGATATTGCGACCGAGTCGGCCGCCAAAGACACAAAGATTTCTTTTCTCTCACAAACATTTCTTATCTTTTGTTTTCTTACACACAGATGGTCAGCAACTGTGGAGACCTTACCTTTGGTTTATAGATATCAGCTAAGTAGGTAGGAAACATGTACATTTCGGAGTTAAATTTATGGTTCAGTTACAAAGTGATATTCTGAGGTAACAACTGGGTTTAGTAAACTTTTGAATAAGTATGGTTGCTAGACGCAGATTCACTGTTAAAGAAAAGGACTAATATTACACATTTACTGTAACTAATATTACAGATTTTTTAAATGTACCAGTGAATAACAGTGTGCAAATATTTTCAATAATAAATGAATATAAACTATACATGTGTACGTGTCTGTATCTCTTTACTTTGCCTGTAACGACTTCCGGATATAACGACGAAAATAGAGTGGTCCTTCATCGTCGTTATAACTGAAACCACTGTATATATATATATATATATATATATATATATATATATATATATATATATATATATATATATATATATATATATATATATATATTTCTTCTGTGTGTGTCACTGAACTCCTCCTAAAGAGCTGGACCGATTTTGATGAAAATTTTGTGTTCGGGTGAATTGAGAATGGTTTAGGTTCTCAATTGAAGCCGATAGATGGCGCTGTTGTCGAGATATTAAATTCACCCGAGCGAAGCCGGGGCGGACTGTTAGTAAACATATACATACATAATTCAAAGAGCAATACATCATATAGATATAAATCTATGGAGGAGACAGGATGGCAGAGATATAATGATGTTAATACTTACTGTTTGAACATCCCAATGCACACCGTTTAGGCATGATACAAGCAAATCACAAGCGTCTATATCGCAAAGAAACAGCACAAACGAAGCGTCCGGGTCGCAAAAAAACGATTGCACTGGAATGGCGGAGGAACTAAAGCTCAACTCACACACAACTTCGGAAAATTCTTACACTTCACTACAGAGGAGAGGACTCAACTCAATGTGGATCGGTGGATTAATTTCACGAAGTAAAGCACAAATATGGGACGAAAACTACAAACAAGCGCAAACGCAAGGAGCAGTCGCCATATTTGTGAACTGATAATTTGACATTTAACAATCAATAAGAAATCATTAATTCACTGTGTTGCTATCGTAATTATTACGCAGCTTGTAATCACACAAACATTTACAAATAATTATACTACGTATTAAATAAAATGATTAGGTAATGAAATTATTAGTTTTAATTTATTTTTAGTCGTAAATTATATTTGATTCGCCGGTTTCGCCATCTGCGGTGACATAAAGTAACTAATTGTTTTGATGGCGATAACAGATGTCGCATTTTTTAAAAATAACCTCAAATCTGTCAATGTATGGAATTGTCCTACCCTGGATCAAAGCATTCATAAAACAATATTTATATAAAAATGGAAAAATAATAAAATATGGATTTCAACCTGTTGTCAATAATATTTTACGGCCAGAATGATAAAAAGGAAAAAAATTATTCAACTCTAATCATGTTTATATAGTTGAAAAACAAATACATTTGAAAGTTTCATAGCCGGTAAAGTTGTGCCACAAACGAGTGTGTCAAATGTATATGACGTGAAAGTTGTGGTACAAATAAATATTACAATTAAAAAGAACAGAAATTAATAGGATAATGAATAGGAGTATGTAATTGTAAAAATATTGTTTTTAGCTTGACAAAAATCGAAATGTCAGTAGGTAATGCTCTATGTACCTGTAAAGCAGGTCTTGAGGTAAATGCAAGCACATCTGTGCGTTGATTCATATGTCAATTCTCCAGAAAGCTCATCTTCAAAACGAGTCACTTGCAAGAATGGGGTAAGCCAACCCAACGGCAACTACTGGGATATGATAAAGGTCAAAGAATGTCGAGGCTTTTTACCCCGCAGCCTTTGTGTCGAGAAGCATTAAAATTGGAACCTGTCAAGATAACGACTGCGAATTTACCGGACTCATTCGCTAATACACCTCTTGGAAAAATGTTAAAATTAGAGGAAAAAGAAAATATCGTTGTTACACCAGCTGAATCCCTGTTGAAAATGATTCAAATGAAGACAAAACAAACCCTCACGGAAAAAGTGGAGAAAGTTGTGAGTGATATATTTTTGCTGCAATCTATGAATCAAATATACAGTGAAGAAGTTGTCATAACCCAAGATTTATATACTTTTACAAACAGTATGTTTATTGTGATTTTAAAGCTGCATTAAATTTGTGTGTTTTAACAATTCAACAATCAAACAGTAACGAGTGGTTTAAACAACGCTCTACGGATAACTGCCAGCAATGGGTACAAACTGAAAGGCCACCGTTTTAATGTAAAAAGTAGTGACAGATTTACTAAACCCAAAAATCATTCAAAATGCTGCGATGATATACGGGAAAAAAAATGAAGATGTGGCTTTGAAAGAGTATAAACAATTTGTTGATCCAAGCTGGGAGGTTGTTAAAGTTGGAGTAATAATTAATCTGCAACAACCATGGTTGAGTTGTTCTCAGATGCTATTTTAGTATATGGAAAAGAAGCTTGCAAAAGCAACTGGTTGAAATTAAATGTCCATACACTTGCGGAAATTACCTGTTTGGGACATCGAACTTGGAAAGCCGAACGTAACATACTTGAAAAGAGATGAAAATGGGTTACATTTAAATCCAATTCATTCAATTTATATTCAAGTTCAGCTCCAAATGTATGTAACCAATATAGGATTTTGTCATTTATTTATATATTCACCACAAGGTAGTATGCTACTAACCATCCAACGAGACAATCAACTATTAGCTAAGTTAATTCCTCATCTGGAACAATTTTATTTTAGCAAATACATCCAAAGATTACATGCCAAATACTGTACTGACTAACTAAAAATGCTTATATTAGTCAAATCAACAGGTTCTTGTTTAAAATTAATCATATATTGATTTGAGAGGCAATCATTGGGCATTGGTGTAAAGTTACATATCTACGGTTTGCAAACCTTGATAGAATTTAAGAAAAATGTATAAAATATGTTTTAATATTTATAAAATTTTATCAAAAATATTTGTTTACCTAAAAATAATTTAATAATTTATTGATTTGTATGACATTATAAACAAAAACTTTATAAAATGTTAAATAGTTTAAAAACATATAATAAATGTGATAAAATAAAAATACTTAGCGTTAATCATTCTATTTCTTAACCTGTACATAAATGAGGTTCAAATAATTATAACAAAAAAATAAACATAAAATTTTCATGATTTTTTAAAATAAAAATGCTTATAAGTAATATGTATAGTTTTATTTCATACAATTACAAATTCAATACACTATTTACAATTTTCAGAAAAAGTCATATTACAGGAGTCACAGGAAGGTTTATAATACGCTTGATTACTTGTTGTTTGCTTTACTAGTTCACAACATTAATAGTCAGTCAATAATGATTGCAATAGTTTTTATAATATCGCACAATGGTGGTATACTTACCTATCAAAACTGAACTTAGCAACAGTTTGAATGTGTAAGAATTATACAATCCAAATACTTTTATAATATGAAAATAAGTAAAACACTGTTATAAATATTACTGATGAGTGAATTAATTATAAATGCTTAGAAGATGAAATTACAATAAAATTCTTTGCAAATATCTCAAATTATAAATTAGAAATAAACTGAGAAAATTATCTATGATAATTATTATGACAATACAATGACTTAATCTATTTTATATTTGATAATTAAAAAATAATAATATAAAACAAAACGATACATTAACAATTATAACTATAAGTAATAATTGTTAATACACAACATTGTATTAATAAACAATTCATAATAGAAATGATGTAACAATCACTGATAACACTTACATATCCACTTCTTTCTCCTTAAACAATGGCTGAACATTAATTAAGGCGCAGATAACAAAAATATCTCATCAATATGAAATAATGAATTTGGTACTTTAGATAAAATTTTAAAGTCCTTGATTCGTTGATTAACCCGTTCAATATGTATCCTTACAGAAGCAATATTGTATGTTTCGTCTACTTCTTCTGGGGTGAATTGATCTTTGTGACTAAAAGGAGGCATCACAAACACAGCATTTTTATTCTCTATTTGGGTTTTTATCTGAGGAAAGCCTTTGTCAGCAAGAACAACATCACAAGGCTCAATTAAATCAATTAAACCACAATCATTTGTTATGAAACAATCACCAGCTCGACCACCATAACATTTGGAGACAAAACTAACAAATCCACTTGGCGTAAAACCCACCATTAACTTCACTGGATGATGATGCTTATATTCTAAATACATTAATACCCTTTGATTAACTTCTGGTGGTATTTCAGTATTAACTTCCGTACAATCAATTATAACACGAGTTTCTGGGTAATGTCGTTTAAAAGTTTCTGGTAGAGATGCTTGTATAGTTGATTTAGAAGGCCAAAAAATAAAATTCTTCAGTAAAATATTCAATTGTTGTATGTGCTTTATGAATATCCTATGTGCTGAAGTTCGATGAATATTAAACAGTACTGAAAAAGCCGTAAATGATAAACCAGTTTTCAATTTCATTAATGTAATCAATAGACTGGTTTTTTTGTCAATTTTCGAGGCTTTACAGTCTGGAAGTAATGTTAAGAGGTATGAAAATACTAATGACACGCCTGTTAAGCTGCTCATAACTTCGTCTGTATTAATTGAAGAGAGTCCATGAAAACCTTGACAAGATTTTGTAAGATCCACGTTTATTGGGTCACAACTTGAATCTCGGACATTCTTCGAATTTTGTATATTTGCTTCACAATTCTTGTCTTCTGTTTTTCATTGGAATTATCTGTACTGCTGCAGTGCTTATGCCGTCATGATAGTCAAGATTACAAAAAAATGTTAAATCGTTGTTCGTTTCGTCTATAACTATCTCCGTTTGACAACTTTTGCTTCGTTGTACAGGTTTAAGAATAACACTTTCAACATCGACATCAGTTTGATTCTGTTCCACAGATTTGGCCTGTACAGCATCACCTTGCTCCGTTACTGCATTAATTTTATTGGTGGTGGTTATTAAATTATTACTTTCCTTACTCACAGAGGTTTACTAATACTGGGAACTTTTAACAAAGCACGATTTTCGACTCGCTGGAAACGTTCCAAGCATTGTATATTTATTTAAATATTTTCGCTTCCAGAAAAAATCGAGGAACATAAGACGGATGTAACGGATGTTCCGATTTTCGTGATTAGTAAAAATAACTACAAATTCTCGTATTTTTATTTGGTGCCCAGTCTTTTGGATTTTCTCTGAAACCAAAAAGAAAGGTTAAGTTTTATTATTAAATAAATAAAATAAATATTAAGAACTTAGTTATCAAAATGATAGTTTTTACATGCCTCGAGTTTAATCTGATTTATTTATAGGACTTACACATAATTTTTTACTGCTTTTATCCACTGTTTACGTTTTTCCATTTTCCATGCAGCTCAAACATACTCTCTGGGAATTTATAGAATTTCACTTTCACATCAATTCCACGTTTTTGACGTGATGTATTATTACAGCCACGGATACAGCAATTTTTTCTTGTAGTTGACATTATTCAAATAATATTAATATATTTTATTTTATTACTATAATATATAATTATTAAAAAATAAATTGAGTGTTACAATGAATAAAAGATCCCAACTAGTTAAGATGTTTGCCACCAGTTGGCGCTAAAGTCTAGATGCACGGTCCCCATAACGATTTTGTTCGGTATCTCGGCTGTAGAGACTTGCATTTATCGTAAGCATCGTAACGGCAAACGATTTTTCGTTATTATTTAATTCGGTAGTTAGCGATAGCGTCGCTATCTATGTCGAAACTGCAGGTACAGGTGTCTTTTTACGGTAAGGATAAAATAGGGTGCAAATACTAATAAAGAAAGATAGCCGGAGCGCTGCGTACATTTCAAGTGCATCCGAAACCATGCTCAACTTTTTAACCCTTACTCATGCACACATCTTTCTTCTTTCTTTCTTAATCAACCCGTAAAGTTCACTGTTGGATTCACACATTTACACCTAATAGCTTAAAATTATGCTGTTGGTGGCAATTGATTTTAAGATCACTCACGTACACATGTGCATTTAAAAATGATTTTAGATGATTCAATGTGGCTTCGAACCTGGGACCTCATGATCAGCAATCACGCTTACCACCACTAGACCAATGAGACAGTCATATATTCAATATAGATTATTATTTATAATCCATATTAAATAAAAAAATTGTGAGCCGACGCGGGACGCCTGGCAGATATGAAACATCGAAATTATTTTGTACAGGTAATATGCATAAAAGGATAGTTTACGATAGGAAATAAATATGGCATAGTGAAAATAAAATATTAAAATTTTTCACGAAAAGATGACTGTTTATTAGAGATGGGACGGGTACCCGGTGTGGATCCGGTACCCGGCGGATCCGGCACTTTTTCAGGATCCGGCCGGGTATCGGATAATGGCGCCGGATACCCGGCACTGCCGGGTAATTAGGTCTAAGATAAAATTTTAAAAAAGTTATTTCAAAAACGGACATTTATTTCAATTTAACATGAATCAGTAGAAGAATTAATATTCATAATTCAAAAGAGGTAAATTATGGTGAAGAAATACAAGCTGTTCAGCACGATCTGGGTCAAGTCTGTTGCGCTTTTTCTCATAGATATTACCAGCCTCCGAAAAGAGGCGTTCACTATATACGGAGCTGGCGGGAGTGGTTAAATATCTAATCGCGAGACTCTTTATAATAGGGTAGTGACCCATATTATCGGCCCACCACTTATAGGGATTTATATCTCTACGAGCCCTTGCTGAGTTGAGATAGTGATCTAATTCGGCCGCGGCTGAGTTTTTGGAGGAGTTCTGGTTAATTTCTGATTCTTCGGCCGCCTCTTCGAAACAGGCCCAAAACAAATTATGTGTTTCAGCATCCAATCTCGACCTTTTTCCTGCTGGTCCTGTCTCGTTGTCTGATTCCTCATCGTCCATGGATATTTGTAGAGCTTCTCTTAAAATGGCTCTACGTGCATTTTCAGTTTGATAAGAATTATAAAAAAGGGCTTTGTATCGAGGGTCCAATAAAGTTGATAGTAAATAAGAGTGGTTTTCGTGCATCGATACAGGGTCAAAACGAACGTTCAAATTATTTTGCAGAGACCGTCTCAGTTCCTCAACTTGTGGATTATGTTGTTTTAACTCCTCTTTTTGTAAATATCTCGACAATGTAGTGACATGCGGAATGACATCTGAAATTGAGGAATACGTCGAGCTAGTAATCTTCGTAACTTCTTCAAACGGTTTCAGAAGCATGATCAACTGCTGCGCGATATCCCACTGCTCACTTGATAAATTATCGAAGTTCAAGGATTTACTTCTAGATTCTGAAATGTAGACTGAAATGGCCCGTCTTTGTTCAATCAGTCTCTCTAGGAGGTAATATGTCGAGTTCCACCTGGTCTGAACATCTTGGTGCAACTTATGCAGGGGTAGGTTCAGCTCAGCTTGAATTTCATGTAACTTGGTATAACCAGAATGGTTAAAGTGCGTCACTATTCTTCGAGCAGCTGTAAGAGTTTCCACTACTGATGGCTGGGCTTTCATAGAATCGGTAATGACTAATTGAAGCGTGTGAATGAAACATCGCACTGAAAGGAAACCAGTATCTGTCACACCTTTCGTCATGTTGGCAGCATTGTCATGAACAACAGCACAAACTTTTGTTGCAGCAATGACCCAATCAGTTGTACATTCGTGTATTGCCATCATTATGTTTTGCAGTATGAGATTCTGGGAAGTGTTTAATGTTGAGAACTACATGATTTAACGTGAAGTCCTGTGATAACCAATGCCCAGTGCAGCTTATAAAGGCGAGGTTGTTAATTGAGCTCGTCCACAAGTTTGTAGTAAATGCGATGTGTTCAGCAGTTTCCAAAGTAGATTTTATTTTAGTGACAACCTTTTCGTATATTTCTGGAATTATTTTTTCGTTGAAATAATTTCTGCAAGGTATTTGATACTGTGGCAAAATGTTATTAATTAAACGCCGAAACCCCAAGTGACTTTCAACCATTGTGACTGGCTCATTGTCGACGGCTATCATTTCTCCAATAAGATAATGGTAACGTTTTGCTCGAATCATTTATGTCCCAAAGCTTTTTCTTGTCTAGGACTTCTTCCAAAGATGGTTGTTTTGTATCACGGCGTATTTGTGAATTTTGTAATACGTTTAAGTCAGAGCCCGATTCACATTGAGAAGCAGAGTTACTTATAGAACCATAAAGTTGTTCATACTCCACCTTATGCTTGAATTGCAAATGCTTTTTAAGGGAAGAGGTTCCAGCCTTTCTTCCTAGTCCTCCACGAGACACATTTACTTGACACAAATTGCACTTAGCACTTTTTTCATCTTGGGTAAAATAGGTCCAAACTGGTGACTTTTTCGAAAAAGTTGCCATAATTGGTTTTCACTCAAGTAAAATAACTGTTTATTTACGTTTTTGACCACTTCACTGTATGAATAATAGTTAATTTATACACTTTTGAGGTTATATTGTACAAAATAAAGTTATCATTCCAAGCGCGTAAACAAATAGGCAAAATGGCAGTCTGTGGGTAGGTACTTCCCTCTCGTTACTAACTACCGAGCGTCCGCCAGTCGGCACGAACGCGCGAGGCGCGAACCGCTTGACTTGATCGTCAGTCGCGCCCAAACAGGAAGTGGAATGTACGTCTTTTCATGCGGGTAATTTTGCCGGGTACCCGGCTACCCGGCATAAGCTTGCACTGGTACTCGGTTGCCGGGCACCGGCAAAAGTAGGATCCGGTGCATCTCTACTGTTTATTTAATAAACATTTATATTCATTAAATACAAAATTTAAAATCGACCGTCTTTTGACGTGGCGACGCGTCGCCACGGCATGCTTCGCCACGCCAACAGTCGGTCTGACCCGCCGCTATGGCTGTTTCACATCTGTAGCGGCGGGTCAGTCAACTGACTGATTTGTTTTTCATAATGTATTATTTTATTCAGTCTTTCAATTTATCCATTTTCTTGTGGGTTGTATGTTGTCGGGCGACTTGTAGCTTGTCCTTTGTCTAGTAATAATTTCTTTAACTCATCAGACATACATGCTGATTCTCTATCAGAGTGTATGTATGAAGGTAAGCCAAACATAACCAACAAATAATTCAAACACTTAATTATAGGTGGTGTCGCTATAAACTGTGTGGTGCCGGTGTAAGAATATCCACTATCCCATATCGTCCTGTGGGTGGCGTAAGGAGAGGTTGCGATAGTGGGGAACAAACCAGGAAATGTTCAGCAGCTTCTTTCTGATAACTGTAAAATTACAATAAAAACTACGGTTACCAACCCGCTTGTCAAGCGGGGCAACTATGGCAATATACATACCCCAATGGCAAAAGGTATAAAAAACGGCAAATAGTCTCTGGCGGCCCCGCTATTCCTAGCTGTGGTAGTGACCATCCAGTCAGAATCTCCGGTGTAGTTTCGGTTGTCAGTTGCCACCTTCGACGATTCGACGGCAACATTAAACCAGAAATGTTTAAGAAAATTTTAACCCCAACAACTGAAGGCTGTCGTATATTCCAGTGATACATTTCGGAAAGAAGGAGCCAAGATGAGCTGCTCCTTTTGCAGTGAAAAGACACGCTTGTGTTTTCGTGGCATTACATTTTACAAGATTGGCCTAAAGCAGAAATGGATAGCACAAGGTCATTGGGTTAAGTTAAGACATGACATTTTTTATCATTTATAAATACTTGGCAAGATTTAATATACAGTGAATAATATATTATGAGGAAAAATAGGTAAATTTCAAATATTTTGCATAACTTATTTATTAGTTTAATATAACTGAGCTTATAATTTCATTCATTACAGTCTATAAAAGTCCACTGCTGAACATAGGTTCTCCTATAGATTCATTCTTAGGGAAATTTTGCCATAGTTCCCACCATCTGCAAGTGGGTTGGTAACCATAGTTTTTTAATTATTTTGAGTTGTTATAAGGAAGTTACTGCTGTCCATCTCCTGGTTCAGTTCCTTCTCTCACCTCTCATGACACCCACACAGTTAAAGCTAATAATTAGGAGTTATAGTTTCCTCCAATTCTGTGGTCACAAAATATTTCATTTCCTCCAAATTCGTGGTTTTCACAGTCAGCCTTTTTAGCCTTGTATAAAGTTCTTTTATATTATTTGCCTTTCATAGTGCAGTTAGGTCACAATAATTCTATCAATATCTGGTATATAGAGAGATGTTCTTAATTAGAATTTTGGAGAATTTCAAGCATGTCAATTTATTAGCAGACTCCAAAAAAGAAGATTCTGAAATCACCTGCATGTTATCTGTATGTATGTGTGTAACATATCTTCCCCAATTGTAAACTTATTTAATGATTATTTTTATTAAATAGGCTATGTCTCAGGGTGGGCAAATTTAAATTTGTGTGGCTACACCAGAAAATAAAAGTCATTCGTATAAGCGCATCAAGTTCATGCAATATCAAAAATAAAGTGTGTGCCTTGGGCAATATATGAAACCTCTGGTGAAAACTACAAAAATTATAAGATTTAGTGGAAGGCTAGAATGAAAATGCATTATGTACAGTTGATGATGATGATTCCCTAATATTGCAAACATATCTTATTGTTGAATTGGTCTCGGCAATAACATTTTGTTTTGAAGAGGACATAAACTTAATGCAGTCCACATAAAAATAGATAGTACATAATACTTTCTATATAACATTGGAAGAGGCGTGTAAATATAACAATATTTTTCATTCAACTTGTCTTGCCGCTGTAAAGGTCTGAGAACTGATAAGAGCATAAACATTTTTATTTGTATCATCTTAGTTGTAATTTGTTTGATAATCCACGATGAAATTCCACTTGTTTATATGATCAATGTCATAATGATAATGCATTGCCTTCTTAACACATTCACTGCTTAGGATATTATTAAAATAATTAGCCAACAGCCAAATTTTTAAAGCGTATTTTGATTATGTATATATGTATGTTTAAAAATATGGATAAAAATAAATTGTTATTATTATTCTTTTAATAAAAAATAACCTTTTTCGGATCCGAGTGTTCGGCACATAGCGCGCCAGGTGCCGGTCACTCGGATCCGAGCGCTAGGGACAACAATGGTTGAATTAAAACTACTGCACAGATTTCGATAATTCTTTTACCATTCAAAAGCTACATTATCCCTGAGTAAAATAGGCTATAGATAGTAAATAAAATATAATACGCATTTGAATAATTATTTATTAAGGAAAACATTCATAAATCTGAGCGATACAATCATAATTATCAAAAATCAAATCAAAGCCATAGAATCAAGAGTATTAAGTACATAATAATTATAAGTTTAATTGAATACTTGTCATAGAATATAGGTGAGTCACTCACAGAAAGGTAGAAAGGATAAAAATAATCCGAAAACAAGAAAATTATAACCACTTGACATAAAACAATAATAATGAAATTTAAAACAATAATCATGTAATTTAAAACACTTAGGAATGCTAGGCAGAAGCATTTTGTATAGAAACCTGGAGAACCTTCACATTGCTTACATTCATAAATTGTTTGCACCCTTTTTTTTTGTGCTTTGCAACCTTTGCATTCTTTTCGGGCCACTTCGATAGTTTCTTTCGTGACACTTCCTACTGTCTTAAGTCTCGTCCGGGTCTTTTCTATTTTAGTGAGTTCGTGTTTCACTTTAAAAACATTGCGTCGATTGACGTCATTAGGATCAGGTAAAAGCTTTTCCAGTATCTTCATACGGAAATCATATAGATTTACTTTATCATTCGCCGAAAATTTATTGTACAAGTGCAATGCATTAGTGAGGCTCATTTGCAGCATATGCACAAACAGCTTCTTGTACCAACGCAGCGTCTTCCTTTGACTGGATAGTATGCCAACATCTGATCTTGAAGATCAACGCCCGACATAAAATTATTGTAATGGACGATTGCCATTGGTTTCATTACTTCAGATCCCCTTTTGGAAGTAGTCTCCATCATCTCACTACCATGTTCTGTAGAAATATACAGAACGTATCGCTTGTCCCTCCATTTTCCGACATGAACGCCGTTTAAGAACAAGGATTTGTTTTCTCCTTTTTCCAGTGAAACAGAGCCAATTTCGACGGGATTATCTTTCCTGTTTTTTCTTAACGTTCCTGTGCAGTACGTCTGTCGATCTAGCAATTTCACAGCCAGGCCGTAAGAATTGTAGTAATTATCCATATATACATGATGGCCACAGTCCAGTCTCTCTTCTAGTAGTTTGAACACAATCTTACTACTATGTCCTTGCCCTGATGTCTCATCATTAGCACCGGCGTAAACTTGAAATTTTAAAACCGTACCATCTGGTTTTGCTTAAACATAGAGTTTAATGCCATATTTATGACGTTTGTTTTTTATGTATTGTCGGAACAGCAACCGACCGCGCCACAATACCATGGACTCATCCAATGATAGCTCTTTACCTGGACAATAAATAGTTTTCATTTTATTGTTAAAATGATCCATAAATGGTCGGATTTTATTGAGACGGTCTTCTTCACTGGATTCAGACGTAAAGTGTAGGCACCGTAAAATCAATAGAAAACGATTTCGTGCCATGAATTGTCCGAAGCATGGAATATTAAACAAATAGTGTCGTTTCCAATAATCACTTAAACGGTTTAATCGAATTGTACCTGTGTGAAGAAGGAGTCCTAAAAATGTCAACAGTTCTTCCTTTGTTAAATCTTTCCAAGATTTTATTCTGGAGTTTTGTTTGACGTTTTGTGCATTACCGACTCTTATTGCGTTCGCGTTGGTCTCGCGAACTATAAGATCTAACAACTCGTCATCAATCAATAATCGGAATGCTTCGTAAGGATCAGTTGGAGGCGGCACTAAGAGTTCCTGTTCCTTAGTAAACTCTATGTTTTTCATGGAGCTTGGATCACTGCTCCAGGTGGAAGTGGCTCCTTGACCAGAGGGTGAGTTATTGGGTGATAGATAATAATTATCTGGTAAGTCCGGAGTACTACTTCCAGATCTCCGAACAGCCAGAATTGATGGAGAGGCGTCATTACGTTCTGGCGAAAGGTTGGGGGTGATCGCATCGGATCTCAGAAGAGATACGCTAGGTGTTGAACAGGTAGGGTTTAATAGACTATCTGGTATATCCGGGAAAAAATCTCCATAGGCCTGTACGATATTCGGCGATGTAGGACGGCAGTCAATTTCATAATTGAATTCAAAGCTACCGTCTCCATCAAATTCCAGTTGTCGAGGCGCTGGCTTCGATGCTGAGGAACTATTTGGATCTGGTAACTTCCACGAATGAGCAGAATTATTACGCGTGGGGCCATCCCTAAATGTAGGTCTTAATCGCTTACATTGAATGATAGGCCTTCCATCTGACTCACATAAACCACGTTTTGATGCAGATGAACTTGAAGGTTGAGCTGGTGGTACACGGCTGGCCGTCTTTGAGGCAGGTGATCTTGAAATAAAATGAAATGAAATTAAGTACAATTTACTGTTATTATTGAGTTAAATTAATTTAATGTCATGCGTTCTTATCAAATACATAGTCATTAGTTAGTCATACCTTGAAGGTTGAGCTGCTGGTATAGGGCTTGTCGTCTTTAGGGCAGATGACCTTGAAGGTTGAGCTGGTGGTACGGCTGGTCGTCTTCTGCTTCAGTCTAGTATCAAAGATACTATCATCACTGCCGCAACTAGACGAGACCTCTGAACTTGAAGAGTCTTCATCAGCTCTTTGAGAATACACATCCTCATCACTATAGTCAGACTCATACTCATCACTATTCCGACGCTTTTTTCTAGAACTACTCGTAGATTTACTTCCAGACGGTCCAGCCTTACTTTCCATTTTAGTGCAAAAATAGCTTTGATACGATCGTGTGTACAAGTCACAATTACACTGTTAGAATGAAACCAATACGCGTTTTCGTAAGTTGAATATGTTGTCAGAGTGGCCGCTCAAACTAACATAAACTCGCCTCAAACGCCGGCGGCTAACTGACGACTACAAAATACACGGGCCGCTCACTCGTATCCGAGTGGGCAGCACCGCTACTATGCCCCCTCCCCACTCGGATCCGAGTGTTGAGCACTAAATGTGTTAATAAGACATTACACTACTTATGTTTAATGAGTGTTATCAGATGCCCAGAACTAATTAGATATTATATGATTTTGTTTTGAATATTATTTACAGTTGGTCACTTACTTAGTAATTGTTAATTTTAATTATTATTTTTGTACATGAGGAAATCCTTTAAGATACTTGATGGGAGACAATACCAATGATATTTGTATTGTTGCATTAGTAAGCTGAAGTGGAAATGGGCCATATATCTCGAAGAACCGACAACCGATTGGGAAGAAAGGTTCTCGAGTGGCAGCCTCGTACCGGTAGGCGGAGTGTAGGGACGACCTGGGGTGCTACACGCAACTCTTATTGCCGGTCAGTTTAAGACTGTAAACTGAACTGCCTTGCTTTGTCGTACTACGAACGCGTCTTATTGCAGGCCAACCTGTGATGACGTAACAAAACATTTCGGTGGCCGGCAAGCTAGCTCAACGTTTTAAATCGGTACTATGAACTCACTTTTGACGTTTGTAACAGAGTTGAGACCCTTTTATTGAACAGTATATCTGTCAGTTTAAATACTTCAATAAAAGTTGCTTGTTGGGAGCTTTTTCTGAAACGTTTAATATTTTAATATTATAATAGTAAGGTGTTTCTTGAAAATATACATGCTTAATTAGGTTTCTTGCTTTAAAACCTTTATATTATTTACATAATATACGTATTAAAGTTCATTAATATTTCTAAGTGCATTAATTTCAGTGTCTTATGAATACGAAATATTTAAGTTTCTCGAAGAGGACAATAAAAGCAAAATTGTGGAGGGCAAAATTAAAAGGACAATACGCAGCCAAATCGACCTGTTTTTGACCGATGACGATGAATTTGAAAAAAGACTAGCTTTTGCCCGCGAATTCGTCCGCGTAGAAGAAAATAGTTATAATAGGATTTTTAATTGGTTTTTTACGTTATTAATTTTGTTATAACATATAAATTATTATGTTAAAATGTTTGAATACTTATAAAATATAACAATTTTTATTATAGTGTACGGATTTAAAGATTAAATATATGAACACGAATCTCGGCCTTTGATCTGGTGTAAGTGGCACGGGGTTATTATCTTTTACAACGAAATCGAAATACCACACCGACCGCAGTATTTATTTTTATAAACAATATTTTTGTTTTTCCTTCGGGTGCTAGAATCACAAGGCTACTCTGTGCGCTTACTCTGGAGCATGCCGCACACAACTAACTGACCGTGGGAGAAGCAGCTTTCTCTCTAGCCTACTCCCGCTACCTTAAGAGTTTGACCTTGAGCTTTGTTTATGGTTATGGCAAAGCAGATTTTGATAGGAATCTGCACTCTCTTGAATTCGAAGGGTAATTTGATGGTGTAAGGGCAACCCTAGGAATAAATACAGACTCTCCTCGAGAACAACCTGTCAGTATAGTTGCCTCGATTACATTGCGATGCAATGTTTTCTCTTACAATCTGGTGCCATCATGGTTGCATAATTTTTGTAGATTTATTTATATTGCGCAGTAATAATTGGCGCGCCAACTCTCAATTTTAACTTGTGAGTTGGGAGACCGGAGGCTTCAGTGTATTCATGAACTCGACCGGATAATGAATGGCATCATCGGTGTTTATCACTAAGTCCTGATATTCGATCCTTCGAATGATCTCAAAAATATTTCATTTATGACTGGGCTTGTTCGTTTTGGTGTTAGGATGGCACGCTCGCATAACCATTCTGCAGGTTTATCGTGAATATTATTAATGTTTGGGTAAATGTTAGCTATAAGCTCTTCTACAGTGAGAAACAGAAACACTGCTGTGTTACTTTGCTCAACCGACACAATAATGAAGAGATTTTAAATCGAATCATTACTTGTGATAAAAAGTGGATACTGTACGATAATCGGGCGCTCGTCGCAATGGTTGAACCCCGGAGACCCAGCCAAATCCTGCCCCAAACGAAAATTGACTCAGAAAAAGTTACTTGTGAGTGTTTGGTGAACTAGCGCCGGTGTCGTCCACTACAGCTTTCTAAATCTGGCCAAACGATTACGGCAGATATAGGCTATTGTCAGCAAATGCAAACCATGAAGGAAGAACTAGCTGCTAAACAACCGATTTTGGTCAATCGCTCTAGGCCACTGCTGCTTCACGACAACGCAAGACCACATACTGCACAACAAACAACCACTAAGTTAGATGAGCTACAATTGGAATGTCTGCGACATCCACCGTACTCCCGGACCTTGCTCCAACAGATTACCATTTTTTCGGAATTGGGACAACTTCTTACAAGGAAAAAAATCAACTCCGATGCGGCAGTCCAAACCGCCTTCAAAGAGTTTATTGATTCTCCCCCATGGTTTTTAGTAAAGGGATCAATGAACTACCTATAGATGGCAATAGTGCATACAAAACCCCAATTTCATATGTAAGGACCTAATATTTGCATGAGAAGCAAAAGGTCAATTTCAGGTATTCCTAATTGTATAATAATTTTTTCATAAGCGTATGAGGCTAGTTCCCATTCAGTTTCTATATTAATTAACATAGATTGTGCATCAGCTTCTATATTTTCTTTTGAAGGTATGTGTGAAGTAAAAATATGTAGTTTTCTTTTTTCACAAAACTGCCATATTTTTCTAGATAAAGAATTTAAGTGTGGGAATTGTATTCCGCCCATTCTGTTTACATATGAAATTGCTGTTGTATTATCCGAGCGAATTAATATATTACAATCCTTCATATTTTTCAAAGTATTTTAATGCAAAATAAATTGCTAAAAGTTCTAAGAAATTTATAAGATATTTTCTTTCCTTTTTGACCAGTTTCAAGTAATTTTTTCTGGCCATACTATTCCCCACCCAGTATTAGATGCATCAGAAAATATTTCCAATTTATATTTTTCTTGCTTAATTGAGCTGAACATGAGAAGATTACTTTTCCCACCACAATAGGTCTTCTATAATGTCTTGATTGATCTTTACTTTGGATTCATAACCATCCCCTGATTTTTTAAAGCTATATGGTGGTGGTCATTTTGGGAGAACGTCACGTCTGCTAAGGTTTTAGCAGGTAATCCACGCGATATCGGCGCGTGGTGATTAAATTAGTAATTTCTCTAAAATATTGTATGGAAGCTATGTATAAAACTTATGTCATTTGAATTGTTATATTATTTGCTATTACTCTGTAGATATCTAAGTTGAATACAACCTAAGAGATTTTATTAATCTAATTTCAAAGGGTGACAGGCGTGAGTGTTTATGTTATGTTATGTTTAATTTCAAAGTTAGGCAACCAAATTTTTAATAGTATTCTGTACATAATTCGTGAAAATTAAACAAGAAAATCATTCATTAATAAAATAAATGTAATTTATTTACATCAATATACACTATTTTATAATAAAAAAGCAAAAATCCACACATTCCCATAATTTTTTTTACACCACAAGCTTTTCAAAATCTTGACACATGGACGGCGACCCACGGCGACCCGAGCGTCGCACAAAAAATAGGGTATAATTGCGATAATATTTGACCTTAACGTCTGGTTTAAGTTCTTAATGAAGATAAAGTTTTAGTACTAAAAAGTATTTGGTTTAATATCAATTTTAATAAAAAAAAGTTTAATATCAACAACAGACAGAAATGTAAAGTCAATGAATTAAAATGGCCGCTGGTGTTAGAAGAAAAAAATAAATTTTTGAGTAAAAGTATACTATATCTATATGCTATATATATATATCTATATACTATATCTATATCTCTAAGTTATCAATTAAAAAATGTTTGTTACTTTTCCTTTCATGTTAAAACAGCACCAAACTTTACGATTTATTCGATTTTCGTATAAAATAACGCGCATAAGCAGCGACGGGCGAACACATGAAAGCGATGTTCGCATACGACTGCGACACAAGGCTGTTTATTCGAAATCTCTAAACATTGAAGTACTTTAGTAGCTGTGTATCGCGTCCTCGTGCTTCGGTCTGTAATTTTCTATAAGTGATAAAGGGATAGCAATCATTGGCACCGTTTATTTTACCCGCCAAATACCTAGCCGCGAATCGGCCAGTATCTAGTCGCATAGCAGACGCGCGTGATAAACAATCGGCCTGATTCTGGTCGATCACCAGACAAGGGATATACTTATTTCTTTCCAAAGTTTTGGTGTACATCCATCCATATGGGACGGAAGGACAAATTGATGTTAAAGGAACCCAAGAGATGCAAACTCCTGATGGTACATATTCTATTTTGTATAATAGAGTGTAATTTAGAGTAAATTTTATTTCTTTTATCTAGTGGAATACTTATTGTAAAATTATCACTATTTAATATGAAACCTAAGAATTTACACTCTTTGCTAGGATGTAATTGACTTTTTCATAATTTACAATGAATCCTAATGATTTGAGAAATCGACAGGCAGTAATTATTACATTAGTTGGCAGTTGGTGATATAAAAGAAAATCATCAAGATAATTTACCAAGGTCATCCTTTTGATCTAAGGTAGGAAACTATTTGTCTCATTATTTTGTAAAAAACATAAGATGCTGTGGATAAACCAAAAGGTAGGACATTAAACTGATAAAGATTGTTATTAAAATAAAATCTTAAATATCTTTTAGATTCTTTGTGAATTTTATGTAAAATTAAGCATCTTTTAGATCAAGCGATGCCATGCAACAATTTTAATCAATAAGATGTAATGCTGTCCTAATATCTTCTAGTTTAAAATGCAGTGTTGGTACAAATCTATTAAATTTTTAAGTTTAAAATAAATCTGGATGAACCATTTGGTTTTGGATTTGTAAATATTTTTGAAAAATATTGATATTTTTATAGCTGTGTTTCTAGTGTGACTGCACCTACTTTTATTAATTCATCTAAACATAGTGAGATTTTTGCTTTTCAATTTCTGAAAAGAGTTATTTTGAGGCACCTGGGATTGGTATACTATGTTAGACAATGGTATAGAATATCCATTCTTTATCCAATTTAACACAATTGTGTTTTAGTAAAAACCAATTTTATAGTAATTTGACAATCTGCCAGCATAACTTGCCTCTATTCCCAATGACGCCGCTGTGGTTGTGGTCTTGGACGGATGTCTTGTCAATGATCTTAGTTGTTGTCGTTGTTATCGTTGAAATAAATTTAAAAATAATTTCCAAATAAATAATTGGTGATATGTTTTATTAAAAATAAGTTCCAAATAAATAATTGGTGATATGTTTTTCTAAAGTTTCTTTAAGGTTTTATTTACACCAGGTAAAATGACCGCTCTACGAGTTTGAGACTCTTTATAATGTATATGATATAAAAGTCTTATGCAGTTTCCTATGTATTCTATTGTGTCACTTTCTGTATTCTTTTCCAGCATATTGCTTAATATTTCTGTGACGCTACAAATTACAGACCAATAATATTTTGTTTATGACAAATATATTAATCTCTTTTAAAGCCTGTTGTAACAGAGTAAACTTTATTTCTGGGTTGAGGTTTGAGGTAATGTAAGGCAATCTTTAATTGCTGGGAATGTTTTAAAATTTCCTCACTTGATTTTTCCTCTAACCCTTGCGTAAGAAATGTGTTCCATATTTCTTAGTTCACTATTTACACTAATAGTTTTATTTTTCCACATGGCCCATTTTTGAAGAAAATTTGGAATATTATTATTATTACTACAAGAAGGCAAGTTATTGTCGAAATCCTTTTCAGAGTCGCTTTCCACAATTATTCTCCTTCTCTTTTTAACGGATGTTTCAGCTTCATCTGCGAAAATATTGCAGAAATAATTTATCACATGTACTCGCTCGTAGTACCGTATTATAATATTAATGAAACTTTATAGCAATATTTCGTGACTTTTTGTTAGAAGGTATGAAATAAGTATCACATGTACTCGCTCGTAGTACCGTTAGATACATTTATTATACAATAATGAAATCACATGTACTCGCTCGTAGTACCGTATGACTTACATAATATGAAATAAACTGCTTATAGTATGCAAAACAGTTTTTTTGACCAAGTATAGGCGCTCGTCCTATCGCTAAGGCCAATAGTTTCATTCTTGAGATATTATTTGTTGTGATAAAACGAAGGACGCATTTAACATTTTAAAATGGCGACGCCCAAGCACAACTTATGTTTAAATTATTATGCTTCTCCGAGTAAACATACCTTCTGATGAAGAAAATAAAAGATCCATAAGCTTTCTTTTTACTTTTCTTTCTTATTCTCCATCTTTAACTTAACACGCTTAATTTTTCCTTTGTAGATTTATTTTCACAATTTTCTTTACAGATACGACGCGGATTGTTCACTGACTTAGAAGTATATGGACTGGGCATACCTACAGAATTAGCGTGACTACCTACAATACACTGACGCATAAAATGGCCGCCTTTTATAGGGTTGTAACTCAGCAATATGGGCAGCTGATATCGATATTTTTACTAATATGAATTTGTTCTCATTTCATATAATTGAATTTGTTGCTTTATTTATTTTATTCCGTAGGTATTTATATAGGTACAAGGCTATATTTTCAATCTTCAAATAACTTATCTGATGAATAAATAATGTGTCTGGCAGTTTTATGGCTTTTGTGTAGATAGAAATTAAATCCGTAGCCTAATTGTGTAACACACTAAAATGACAAACCATACCAATTTGACAGTTTAACAATATCCATTGCGTTGTTTTTGTTGTCGAGCAAACGAATTTTTCAATCACATGAAGCAATGGATATTGTTGGGTTGTCAAATTAGATTTGGATTGCTATCCCTTAAGTTTCGCTTGAGCTGCTTCACCAGGCTTCACCGCATATGTACACTTACGCAGTGCATACTCTGCTACAGATTTCTTGTGTTAGGTACAGTCAAACAAAAAGTTAAGTATGCAGGCAGCTAACTTGCAACTTGTTTTAAACAATGTTTGGAGTGTGCTAGTACTTACTCAAGTTTTTACATCATTTATATAATTGTGAACAAAGTTAAAAGTTATAACGCACACAATAAAATGAATATTGACAGAGTAGTGGGAAGATTTTGAGAATTACATTTTATTACATTTTACAAGCCCAACATAAACTTTGACAAAATCATGATTGTGTGCAGATTTTTCAGCTTTCATACAAAGTTGCATCACCCTGGATATATTTATATCTCTATGGGATTGTTTGACACGAAACGTCATAATGATTGGTCTACGTCGGCCAGTGTTGCCATGGACTCATGGGTGGCCGTCACAAATAATTTTTTATTTTGGTTAATTTTAATCAAATCTTTGAACGCGTGTTTGTTGATGCGAAAAGTGCATAAACTACATAGTCATATCAGACGAGGCGTTAAGAAGTATAATATTATTGCTATTTTTAATCTATAACATTTAGAAGTTATTCTGCTTTATTTATTTTATGCAAGTAATAATCCCATAATGTGGTCTCAAAGTTTAGAGGAAACGGTACCTTACGACCGACTCATAAGAAAAGATAGAAAATAATACTTGCAACCATGTTCTGACGTTTTGATGTTCTTTACTTAAAAAACATTAGGTCCTTTACCTGTGGAACGTCACAAATACTTTTAAGTTATAATAAAAACAATAGCACACATATCAATACCGGTGGTATGGCTTAAAGCAATCGAGGCAAAGTCCTGGTTGATCTGGGCAATTTGGACAGTAAAATATAGTGTTATTGTGTTTTCCTGCTTTGAACAGTGTCTGAATTTTTTCCGTTTTGCTCTGCGACTATTAAGCTTTTTTCTATTTGTTTCGGAAAATTAATTGGGTATATAGACAACGTATATAGACAACCTCTTCAGGCACTGAAAGCGGTAATCATTTTCCAATATTTTTAATCTAAAATAAAATAAACTTGAGTACTGGTAAAGCTGGTACGAATTTATTAAACATGCTTCCATAAATTTATAATGACTTTTTTTACCACCGTATTGATGATGCTTGCTGGTGAGGGTGTCTTTTAGAGGTATACAAATTAAAATGAAATAAAACACATTTAAATAATGTTAATGTCTATGATATTGGATTATTTTAATAGATGATTTCATGCCATTAGTGTTTAAATATGATTTCGTGCTAGCTTGAATGAAGCGCAATCGTGAAGTCCAAGTTTATAATGTATATATAGGCTTTGATGGTTGGATCTTTGGCCTAGTCAAACCAACCCCTTCGTGGTGATGTAAACACTTACATTTCTATCTTCATTTCAAACATTTCATTGCTACCAGTTTTATTCCGTTTACAGCTGACTATTCTGAACTCCTGTTCTTGTTGAATGTCGTTAGTCTAGCGAGTTTTTCCTTTGATACGGTTTCGTTGTGTAATGACGGCATGGCAACTCCTTACACTGGTAAGACAGAAATTCTCATAGGACTGATTTCCTTACTTCTTCCACCAGGATGTCAACTACGCTAATGCTATCTTGAGTGGCATTAATTACAAAATCTTGGACATTAACCACTATTGCATCTTGAGCATTTTCTTTATCGCTTAGAACACGACCTACTGCAGATTCGATCTCCATCTGAGCATCCTTTGTACGTTCATGCCGGCGCTGCTTTGCTAAAGCGCTGCCTTAATGTGTTCGTGAGCCGCAATAATAATAATAATAATAATTTCTTTATTCAGAAAAGTTTTTTTCAACAACATACATTTACATCTGCGCCTGAACTAAGCATTGAGCTTTTATCTCAAGCAACAGTGCTCTTTCTTAGGCCTGAAATCCTTCTACGCTGACGTCGGTCGCTTACGTCAGCGAGAAATACAATGTGTCCGGTTACCAGTGTCGGAGCTTTTAATGCTATAAAATATAATCAATTTCATCGACAAATCATGTCTCAAATCTCATTTAGACCTAGCTGTATTTAAATGGCAACCATTTAAATTTTTCAGTGTCACCACCTCGACCCCGCGCATTAAAATTACAATATTCACCGATGTAAAGTCCTACATTCTTAAAAGATGTCTCATTGGGTAGATAAAGATACGCGTAATAAAATAAAAGCAAACTTTAACTGCAAAATTGTATTTTGATCCTAAAAGACTAAGAAAAAAATGTAAAAAAAATTCGGTTATTTTTCACATTTTCGACTTTAATGAAAAAAGTAGGTCATTTACCTATCAATTTTGTACATTTATTAGATAGAGCAAGATATTTCCTTAACATAAACGTTAAAATCTTAATTGTAAATTAAATAGTTTAAGAATTGTACTTTATCAAACACGACCTCTTAAAGCGCAAGCTACGTGCAGGATCATTTATGATAGTTCAAGAGCAGGTAGAAAAACCCAAAGCCCATTGTTTGATGTTCTAAACAAGTGTACTTGGGACAACAAAAACAGTCGTCCCTCGCCACGCGTTGTGATTACACTACTTTTGCCCCTCTAAGATCGCTTGACAACTCAAACCAGCATGTCGCTGATATCCACTTTGTATGGATTGTGCAACGGCAACGCAAACAGAGCTGTCACAGAGTACGCCAGAATGTTTCCCAACAGGCCTACACCAAATGCTCGCACTTTTACAATCCATACACAAAGTGGATATCAGCGACATGTTGGTTTGAGTATTCACCATCTGCCATTTTTGAAAATATCAAAATAACTAGAAACTTCACCACAAACTTAAAAAGTTCCACAAAACGGTTTTTTTTTAACAATAACAACAACAAGCGATCTTAGAGGGGCAAAAGTAGTGTAATCACAACGCGTGGCGAGGGACGACTGTTTTTGTTGTCCCAAGTACACTTGTTTAGAACATCAAACAATGGGCTTTGGGTTTTCTACCTGCTCTTGAACTATCATAAATGATCCTGCACGCAGCTTGCGCTTTAAGAGGTCGTGTTTGATAAAGTACAATTTTAAACTATTTAATTTACAATTAAGATTTTAACGTTTATGTTAAGGAAATATCTTGCTCTATCTAATAAATGTACAAAATTGATAGGTAAATGACCTACTTTTTCATTAAAGTCGAAAATGTGAAAAATAACCGAATTTCTTTACATTTTTTTTCTTAGTCTTTTAGGATCAAAATACAATTTTGCAGTTAAAAGTTTGCTTTTATTTTATTACGCGTATCTTTATCTACCCAATGAGACATCTTTTAAGAATGTAGGACTTCTACATCGGTGAATATTGTAATTTTAATGCGCGGGTCGAGGTGGTGACACTGAAAATTTAAATGGCTGCCATTTAAATACAGCTAGGTCTAAATGAGATTTGAGACATGATTTGTCGATGAAATTGATTATATTTTATAGCATTAAAAGCTCCGACACTGGTAACCGGACACATTGTATAATAACATAGCATAGTGCGATACCGAGCGCTCTACGGTACAGTCGTCTGCTAAGTACATTTCTGATAATGAACCCATTTATAAATTGTATGGTAGCTGTAGCATACTTTGCAAGCGAAGACGGTGTCAACGTAGAAAAGATATCACATTGACCCCATTCTTGCTGAAAGAGCGATTAAAGGCGAATTTTTACATTATTTGAAAAGCTACGTGAAGACGAGGAAAAGTTTTTAATTATTTTAGAATGACTGTTAAAACTTTTGATGAAATGCTATCAAAGTTAGAACACCATCTGAAACACTGCTCCATATATCGAGAAATTATACCACCAGTGGAACGACTTGCTGTTAGTTTGAGGTAAATCAATTTATTATTGGAATATAATAATAGGAAATAAAACAAGACATTTTATATAAAGCTTTTATTATTTTTTAAAAGCAGTTTTACTTGTCTCCGTTGGTGTTCCTGTAATTCCATGAACAGTTTGGTATGTTTGGATTTCGAAATTTGGTGTTAATCTTTTGGTGTAAATCTAATCTTCGTATATCACACGTTCTTGTGAGACGGTATTTGATATTTCAGGACAAGTTTGATATCCTTGTAATACGTTGATGGAATCTTGATGAAACATCAAATCAGAATGTTGAGAAGAATGTGAAGAATTGGGTCTACTTATTATTTCATATGGATTGTCCATATTACTAATTTCCATTGCTTTTTGAGCACTTCTGTACGGAATATCAATTTTGATGAATTGTAAATGTTATTGTTAGAAGCATTTTCTGAACATCATTACCATCTCTATCGAATTCATCAATGTCGGTTTGTTTCCTTTTCGCTGACTTTTATTATTAGCATATTTATTACGTAAATTTGAAGATGTATTTGTAGAATTTTTTGAGAAATACTGATCTGTGATTGTGTATTTACTCAAATTCCGTCCTCCTTGATATGTACTCATTTGACGGACCTGGCATATCCTGATTGGACAGACTTGGTATGTCCAGATTGTTTGTGCTATTCTGATTACTTTCAATAGAGTCTTCAATTTCAACTTGGTGTTTATTATTAAGAAATTTCATTTCGTCAAAGTAAATGTACACCTTTTTACAATCTCCTGATCCTGAGGGAGTGTTTTTAAAACATTTTACAACGAATATATGCATCTCTTACAGTTTTCCAACGTTGTTGTACTATTTTCTCTGTAACAAAAAATACAAATAAAATTAATAGGTATATTACGTTTTCCAGATACCTCGCAACCGGCAATTAATACATAGATCTACATAACCACTATCGGCTTGGGGAATCAACCATTGGCAAAATCGTCCCAGAAGTGTGTACAAAAATTTGGGATGTTCTTTACGACTAAACTTTAAAATTACCTTCGTTACGTGAAGATTGGTTGAGAATCGCCGAGGGTTTTGAATCACAAGCAAATTTTCCAAATTGTGTTGGAGCGCTAGACGGCAAGCACGTCCGAATTATTTGTCCCCACAGTGGGAGTTCATTCAGTAATTATAAAAAATATTATTCAATCGTTCTGTTGGCTATGTGCGACGCCAATTATTGCTTTACGTATATTAATGTGGGTTCTTGTGGAACAGATTCTGACTCAACAATTTTAAGGACTGTAATTTGTTTGCAAAACTGCAAAGTGGCGAAATAAATCTGCCGGAATCGAGACAATTAAGTAGCAGCCGGACATCGTTCCTTACATGACTGTAGGTGATGCAGCGTTTGGTATTCCAAATATCACGTCACGTTTTAAGACCATACGCTCGCTACATTGGTTATTTATTATAACACATTGAAGTCTTTCAGTTAGGTAGCTTTCAAATAATTTTAGTTGTGTGCCCCGTATACCGATTTTTTCAAGTTTTGTTAGCAGTATGGGGATAGAGACCGTGTCAAATACTTCCGCAAGATCCAGAAAAACTCCAACAGTTTTATTGCCTTTGTCTAAATTTTTAATAATATAATCAGTTAATTCATGTGCTGCATCGTTCGTAGACTTTCCAGATCTAAAGCCGAATTGACAGTTTGATATAATATTATAATTCTCTAAGTATTTTACGAGTCTGATATTAATTAGGCTTTCTAATATTTTTGAGATAGATGGAAGTATAGAAATAGGCCTATAATTATTCACACGGTCTCTATCTCCAGATTTGTATATTGGGTGAATTAAAGATTTTTTTTAAATAGTTAGGGAACAATCCGTTCGTGAGACATAGGTTAAAGATATAAGTCAATGGTGGGATTAGGATATCTCGAAATTTTTTAAGAAAGTTATTAGAGATTTTATCCCAACCAACTGTACATTTTGTTTTTAAATTTATTATAATACGTTCTACTTCTTCAACATCAGTAGGTAAAAATACAAACGAGTCTCTTCTTGTGTCAAGGTTAATTTGTAATAATTCTTGTTTTTGTATAATGAAATTGCTGATATCAATTTTTTCTGTGATGTTTTTCCCTACATTTGCAAAGAAATTATTAACACTATTCAAGGAGTCTTTAATACACCCAGTTCTCAATAATTCTTGAGACGATGATTTCTGTTTAGACGTGTGTGTTATACTTTTAATGGCTTCCCATATTTTTTGTTGTTTTTACCTGCTAATTCTAATTGTGTTTTCTCATACTCTCTTTTAAGTTTTTTAATAAGTTATTGCAGTAATTTCTGTATCTTGTATATGTGAGTTTAAGTATTATGTTTTCTGGTGGGCGTTTTAGTTTCATATGCATTCGGTCCCTATTACGCATGCATCGTATTAGGCCAGGGGTAATCCATGGCTTAATGTTTTTTAATCGTCTAGATGTTTGAATTATTACTGTATTTTGTTCTATCGCAGTTTTAAAGTTGTAACTAAAAATTCCATGATGCAATATCTGCATCTAACTGATCTTCATCATCTAGCTCTACAATATGAGGTGCAGATAATTGATCGTAAGTACAATCAATATATGTAGTAGCAACACCAAGCAGTGCATAGTGATCAAACCCATAAGAGAGTGAGATGCCAAGGTCAAAGATTTGACCGTTACTCAACATTATTTCTCACACCAAGACTTTTCGGATGGTTATTATTAAAATCTGTTGATAAACTTCATATCCGCATCACCGTCGATACTCTTCGCAGATGTTTTGGCCGAGTTTATTTTGGGTATAGGCATCAATTTTGACGCGATCTTCATAATCTTCAGTTTCCTTGAAGATTTCGCACAAATCGTATCCGTCTAGAGCGGATACTATACGCTGGTACAGGGTAGATCTTGATGAAAGCATAATGTTGGAAAGATTTAAAGAAAGTGTGACTTTCACGGGACTGATATCAGCACCCTGAAAAATCCTATATATATAATACGATAACATTTGGTCGTGTTTGTCAACATTCCTCATGAATTTGTTATACAGGGTATTTTGAAACGCTCCCGAAAACGAAGACAGACGACAGTACTAACTATATCTTAGATGATGGGTGAAATATAAAATCGATCCTGATGAAAAAAAATTCATCTTTTCACAACGTTTTATTAGCTTTATTCACGCTCCATCGTGTTAGTATAAATCATCGTGTTAAATAAAACGTTAATTTCATTAAAATAAAACATGAAAATACTTAAACATAAAAGCAGCAGTGGAATTACTGAATTACAATCAGCTGACTAGGGGTCAATGTACGCGCGAACGCCGAATTCGCGCGGCCCGTAACTAGCGATGGTACCACAATACATAATAATTTACAACACTTGTCTAAATACCTAACTTATCTACTTAACCTACTATTTTTTTGCCACTGTGCTTGTCTCCACGTAGCCACTTTAATTCAAATTCACAGGTTAAATAAACCAAATAACTGGTTCGATTCCCCGCTAATGAAAAAAATACTTAAATGAAAAGTTAACAAGGTTAGAGTTATGCGTTTTTATTCATCGTGTAGGTATGTTTATTATTCTGATGTATTCAGTTATGTACCTATTCAGATCAGTTCAGTACCAAGTTATTTAAAAAAAAATAGGTATGAAACAGCTTACCGCTCTAAATCCTCCGTGGTCTTATGAGATGCGGCTCAAATTGTGCTCCATTCATTTCGAGGCAGATGTGGGCTCGGTGTTGCGTCTCCTCATGCAGGCGGGCATTATCGTGGTCTTCGACACAGTCCGCACGTAGTTTGTCGAAAACATCCACGATCCTTGGCGCATTTCGTCAGCACTATCACACTCACGATTAAAAACCTTTCTTTCACATACCCCCACAGAAAGAAGTCTAACGGGGTCAGATCTGGTGAGCGAGGTGGCCAAGCGTGGTCCTAGTCTGCCAATCCAGCGATCATCAAATAATTCGGTAAGGCGCTCACGGACGAACCTCACGACATGTGGAGGTGCACCATCATGCTGGAACCATGTACGGCGATATTCATCCAACGATAGGTCGTCTAAAATGTCAACCAACTGTTCATTTATAAAGTTTAGGTATCCCTGTCCGTTAAGTCGCTGTGGCAGAAACACTGGTCCCAGTATGCGATCCTTAAATAAACCTGCCCATACGTTAACCGACCATCGGGTTTGGTGCGGTTTGTCGAACAGCGTACGGGTTAACCTCTGAATACACGTGTGTATTTCTTCGGTTCCATGCCGTTTCTGGTAAATGTCGACTCGTCCGTCCAGATAACGTGCTCAATGGAACCAGGCACGTTGTTGTTGGTCTAATAACCAACGGCAGAAAACTCGTCGGCGGTCGTGATCGCCAGGAACTAAAGCTTGCACTTTGTGCACTTTGTATGGCCGCATTCGGTTACGCTTTAACACTTTGTGAACTGAACAGTATGACACATTTGTTCCATCCCGACGTCTTAACAATTTAGCGATACTTCGTGTACCTAGGTTCGGATACCGGCGAACGACATCTAAAATGCGCTCCTCGGTGAACAGTCATTTGACTTCCACCTCCTGCCGCTACTGGAGCAATGGGCCGATTTTCCAACACTCGCTGAAATGCTGCTGTTATCAGACGAGAGTCAGCTGGGTGTCGAGCGGTCGGGAATTTCTCTCGGTAAATTCGTAATGCACGCGAAGCATTCCGCATGAGCTTCTCCAAGGCACATTAACATGTTGCCGTATTCACGAGCACTATAAACGTACGCGTTAGGCATTATTAAAACAAAAAGAAACACAAACGTAACAACAAGAATAACACGTAATAACAAGTAGGTAATACCAAGTAATAACAATAAGAATTTAATAAAAAAACAATTGAACTGTCGCTCATGCATGCGTGTCCAAAGTCAACACGGAACTGTCTCAAAACTAAAATCAATAATTAATCCCGCCAAAACTGAAGCCTACACTTTGAACATTCCCACAGACCGTCAAATGTTATGACATTGCCAACTTTTATTTTATAAGTTTAGTTTCCATATGATCCCTACGACTACTCTTTCATATGGAATTTAGAAGTTATAGTTGTAATTTTTAATACAATTAGACAATCAATTGTACCCTGACGAAACAAGCAGTTCGTTACTACAAAAATGATATTGAAATTAATAAACGTACTTACTTGGGTTTGGTTATCTTTGATTTTGTACAAGAAAATAGAAATAAAATGGTATTGAATAATTTAATAGTTAAAATCAATTGCAATTATGATCGACAGGTAATTAATCTAAAAAATAATTATTTTACTTTACTTTTATTGACTTTCCGTTTTAATCCATCCAATACTTTGATTTGAAAAGAGGTACGTCAAAACTATTAAAATTACTTGCAAGTTTTATTGTAATTGCCGCCTCTAATTCTTATGTCGCTTGCAAACAAATCTTAGTAGGTAAATTTGGGGAATTCCCCATATGTTGGCGCTGACGCGAGGTGACACACAGTCGGCCGGGCGGCGGCAGCGCGTGGTACGAAGGGGGCGCGACGGGGGAATGCTCGCCAGTATTACTGTGCGCGCACGCTATTGGTTCCTCATTCTTCCCGCGCTTTGAAAAGCGATGTTTCCCAATGTACAGTCGCACACAGCTTTCTTTGCACGACGCGCGACGATGGTTTTAAAAGGAAGGAAAGAAAAATTATTTATATCTATTGTTTTATGACTGAACTAGTGAACGAAAAGGTAAATAGAAGGTGAATGGGAAAATTGTGCAGTAAAGTTAAATGTATTGAGGAAGAATACCGAAAAAATTACCATGTGGTCAACCTGATGACGGAAACATTTATCATTCGCATTGATGATGACGATTCTGATGAGTGATGATGAAGTAGCATCCAGTAACACCAATACACCATCGACATTTGGTTTCCATGTTCCATGTTCCAATGGTATAATGGACAGCGTGTCACCCTTAGCTTAAGTTTTCTTGTTACAAACTACTTTATTTTACGATAGAAATAAAAATAATGCTCAAGCAAACATTATCCATTTTGAATTTCAACCTCTTCCAAAGTTCTAAGTAGCTAGTAAAGTACCTATTATGATTCTACAATAAAACCATTAATTACTATTATAATATTATAAAACAACAGCCTAGTACCATGTAGTACTTTAGAACGCGACTGTACCCATGCGCAGACACACCCCCTCCACTATCGCTCAGCGTTCTTTTTACGTGACGTTGAGTTTGGCTTCGACGCGGATATTGACCCTAGTCAGCTGATTTTATGGTTTATTTATTTTAAATTCCATTGCTGCTTTAATGTTTAAGTATTTTCATGTTTTATTTTAATGAAATTAACGTTTTATTTAACACGATGATTTATACTAACACGATGGAGCGTGAATAAAGCTAATAAAACGTTGTGAAAAGATGATTTTTTCATCAGGATCGATTTTATATTTCACCCATCATCTAAGATATAGTTAGTACTGTCGTCTGTCTTCGTTTTCGGGAGCGTTTCAAAATACCCTGTATTGAATAATAGCTTGCGATTTTACGGAAGTGTTACTCCTCGTAAGGTTTCTTATTGACACTAAATCACTATTCTGCTCGCTAGAAAGGAATAGTACTTAGCGTTTTTCCATCGATTTTGAAACGGTGATATTATTCCTGTCGTAAGCTATTACACACTCTCCCCGTTTTATTTTCGACTTCAAATAATTTCTCGGATTTCCTTCCCTATTTATTTTTAATTTCTGGTACAAAAGTTTATTTTTTTTAGTAACTCCCTTGCGAGGGGTACGCTGCAATAAAAGTAATCTATATATAGTGAATGAACCATATTTATAAGTCCTTCTAATAATAAATTCATTACTTTAGTGGTATGTCCTGCCCAGACACGACAGGATCCTTAGATCCAGCATATAAATGCATTTTATAAATAACTCCTAAGTTATCAGTCAAATTACAAAATTTCAGACCGCATCCACTTGCCTTCGACTTCATGTATTGACAAAAACTAAGCCTGCCTCACCATAGCATTAAAGACTCATCAGTTGTAATTTCCTTGTAGGGTGGTAAATATTTTCATGTTTTGATTGATTTTATCGATAAGAGTTTTAATTTTGTTAAGGCTCGCATTTACTGTAATATCTTGACGTTCAATGCACGCATGAAAGCAACGCAACGCAAAAAGGCATTTCTGACATATACTTTCTGAAAATGTAATTATTTTATAAATAATGAGTTTTCCAATTTTCGACTTTTCGGTTATATTATTGTACCCATGTGTATAACCAGTCCTATAAATGTTTTTAAAGTGTTCATTGTTATTGGTCGCCACCCTTTCATTCGGCAATATGTACGAGATGCCCATGTTTTAACTCATCGCCACGTTTATTCATGTAAGTTAAAATCAAATTTAGTATAGAAGGTCCTAAAACCAGCAAAAAAATCTATTGGTTCCTTATCCCTCATGTCTGTCAACTTTAAGGCCAGGATTACTCGAAAAATTAAAACAATTAGCATCCAGTGTATTTCCGTAATGCCATTCTTCTTCCGTCAAATTTTATTTAGTCATATTATTTTCGGTTTCCAAAAAGGATCAACATTGTCAAACGCCGGCTTACAATCATTATAAATAGATCCCTCTGCGTCCTGATTTTCTTTATCAAGTATGTCGTCTACGTCATCAACGACGATACTGTAAAGTTCGTCGTAAGTTAAACCTTCATGGTGTACAGTTGCCTCATTTTCTATGTATGCATCTTCCCTTGTTGCCAACGTATCATATAAATCATCGATGAAGAAGATGGTTGAGGATCCATCCTTGACCTGAAATAATATCATTGAAATTCATGCGCTCACCTACTTTATTCCATCACATACTCCTAAATAAACCGTTCATTACATTGTCCTTATGATAAATAATTACATATAAAAGTCGTCACAATCACGGGAAGTAGATGGTTGGGGATCCATTGTTGACCTGAAATAATAATATTATTGAAATTCTTGCACTCATCTACTTTATTCCATCAGATACTACTGTCCCCGTTTCACAAGGGCTCAGTCGTGATGCCGTGTATTTGGTCCATTTATAACGAAAAGTCACAAATAATGGTCAAAAATTTTTACAAAGAAAAAATAGAACCTACCCTAACGAGAGCAGAAACTTAAGTGACCGTATTTCCGCGTTCATACAATAAGAAAGTAATAATAATAACATAGAATCGCTCTGATTGGTCAATATTTCGCCAAAACCAAACAATACCTTTTTATTGAATTAATTAGGTTACTTAGGTAATTTCAATTACAATGATTAAAAATCGAATTGACAATTATTTATTATTACAATTTAAAATAATATTTGAGTTAAAAGTTGATAATTGTTTTAATGGGAGTTACTTCTCAATTAAGAGATTTGTAAACCATAAGAGTTTTATAGAACTAACTAGTTACATATTATGTTTCTGATAAATTGCTGTTATTAAATTGTAATATTGATAATCATGCACTATTGATTATTATAACAATTTAACGACAAAGTTTAAGCTTCTTCAACAGAAGATATCCTTGCGGCGACACATATATATAGTGTAAACCCTATATAGCAAACTTCTATTTAACGAAAAACTCCTTAAAACGTAGAAATTGTTAAGGTTTGCTTGGTTTTGTTACCATTGTTACCATTATATTGGAACACTATAGCGTAGCAACCACTCTCAATAGCGAAACAATAATCATTATTTAGACTCCAATAAACATTAATTTTACTGACCTTTTAACACAATACTGATATAGAGTCGTAAATATTTCGTACCTACAGTGGAATCCTTAGAAATGTGTTCATTTGTTTGTCTTACTTTACTTTTTACTATCTTCTTATTGCTATGGGTTGTGTATCTTATTCTTAGTTGCTTTCAACTGTTAACATGAACATTTTTGAACTGTTAACATGGCCAGTATAAAAAAGAATTTATGTATTGACCTAAAAGTGTCATTAATTCGCGCGATAAAAAGGGAGAAAGAAAAAGTGATGCAGCAAAACGTTTTGATTCAGTCCATCTACTGTGATTTTTCATTTGGAAAAACAAGGAAAAATTTCTACATGCAGAGATGAATGGAAAGACTTCTAAGAAATTAAAAAAATAAACCTAAATTTAAAGATTTGGGTCAGGCAATGTTGTCATGGTTTTGTAAGCAGCGTCAGAATAATATTCCTGTCTAGGAACCTACTATAAAAGCTAAGGCAGAGAAATTTGCTGAACAGCTTAGCATAACTTATTTCAAAGCGTCAGAAAGATGACTTGAAAAGTTTAAACAACGCCATCTTATCAATTACGGTAAAGTGAATGGAGAAGCATGAGATGTCGTCGATATGAACTCAGGACTTGATTAAAAAAGTGTGGCCACAATTAAAGGAAAAGTATGTTCCAAATGACATTTTTAATGCTGACGAAGGCGGAATCTTCCACAAGTTAACGCCGGATAAAACTTTAAAATTTAATGGAGAGAAGTGTGTAGGAGGAAATGACAGATCTACTTTTTGAAAACGATTTGCGGAAATTAGATGTAGAATTAAAATGACGAAAAATCTTGCTTCTTTCGAACACTGGCCGCTCACCCCCCTATATCTGACATTCGAAAAATAGAATTGGCATTTTTCCCAGCTAACGCGATGAGTGTCTTACAACCAATGGATCAAAGCGTGATTAAAAGTCTCAAAGGTCACTATAGAAAGAAACTGTTAATGGAGCTAATCGAATCAGAAGGTAAAACTTCTTTTAATATGCTGCATACAGTTACTTCTTATCCAAAGAATGGAAAGAGGTGACAGCAACGGCCATACAGCACTCTTATCTCAGAACTTTGTACCAATTCTGAAGGTGATGAAGAAGTTGTTGATTCAGCGAAGAAAAATAAAGAGGAACAAGGCGATGAAGAAGACAACGTGGGTGATCTTGAGCCACCAACAATCATTGAACAAGCTTTGCATGCCGCAACACTATTGGAAAAATGATTTTTATGAAACGAAGATGATCCCATTATATACCAAGATATTAATAAAATACAACGAAAGATACAATTAAAATACTGGCATAAAAAACTACAAACAAAGATAATAGATTATAATTACGTTACGTAATTTTTTCATAATGATTTCTTATATTTACCCGAACACTACACATTGAATAAAACTATTTTTACGGATTTTATCGCGTTTAATTTACTATTTTAGTTCCGGACGTTTGGTGCTTTACAGTACCCATGGTCACGGGGGTACTGAGGTGTTTGACGTCGCAATGTCATGGTTAGCCCGGCTACCTTTAGTTTTTTGAATATTAATTTTTGGTTCGATTTACGCAGAATGAGCTTACAGTATCTTGAAGTCTTGCAGTGGTATGCTTGGGTTTGGATTTAATTTTGTTTATTGTAGGATCCCAAGCAGATGGCAGCACCCATCCATCTTCTCTATTGAAATTAGGATGTTTTTTAATCTCAATAGCCTCGCGTATCATCCTTGGTAAGAATCGGTGTTCTTTTGCGAGAATTTGTGGTCTATCAAATCTGATGTAGTGGCGGGGACGATCTTGAACATGTTCACACACTGCAGACTTCCCGGAACGTCGGTGCTTCATGTCAGCTATATGTTCTTTTACGCGGGTTTTTATAGATCTTTTTGTTTGTCCTATGTAAGAGAGACCACATTCACAATCCAGCTTGTACACTCCTGCATCTTGTAGAGGGATATGACACTAGACGGATGGTAAAAATTGACTAATCTTCTTCAGCGCCTTGAAGTATGTTTTAATGGAAGCTCGCTTCAAGATGTAGCCAACCTTGTCTGTGACTCCTCTGATATAGGGTAGTACAGCAGGCACACGCTCGACTGTGGCCGGCTTCACTCGGTCACTGTGACGTGGCGCGCGACCCGAAGGTTGTTGTTTTGCAATACTTGCTTGACGTGCTGAAGCTCGGCGGCCAGATGTTTTCTGTCACAGATCCCTCGTGCCTCTGAAACAAAGATTTTCCCACGGTAGCTAACTGTGATGGATGATGGTGCGATTCACTATTTAAATAGCGGTTGGTATGGGTCTTTTCCTATACACAGTGTGACCAATAGTGTTATCAGGATTTCGGATGACTAAAACATGTAGGAAAGCTAAGGAATTGTTTGCCTCTAACTCTATTGTGAATTCTATTTTAGAGTTTATGGAATTAAGGTGGTCTAAAAATGCGGTTACTTTGAATAGGAAAATTGAAAGTATCGTCTACGTACTTTCATAATTTTACGACTTTGAGTAGAAAGCTCTTTATAACGCAATAAAATGTATACAGGGTTATTTTGCAATAACCGGCCAAGTTTGCAGAAGAGGTTCAGAATAGATAGCATAAGCAAATTGTGAAAAAAAAATAAACAAAAAAAAAACTGAAACATTTTATCCTTTTTATCCTTTGTATTCAAAATGTGTGGAAATGCATTATTTTCATTGCTTGTCGTTCATAAATACGCACGCACACATTCGTAAGGGAATGTTGAGTTCGGAAACAGTTGGTGTTGTTCGGCGCTCGCGCTCGGTTACAGATTAGGTATCTAATAGTTGTTTTGACTCGGTAAAACAAATGCGTCTCCCCCGCCCTTTCTCTTCCATTACACCGCTGGGTACGTTCACCTGGCCGGCCGACAGTGTTTTGAATTGACCGTGACCTCATTACTTAACGAGTGTCCTATTTTTAAATTTTCGTAGGTAGTATTACTTGTCACAGCCAGTACTACGTGTGAAAACTACTGAATTCTTCTGGATATAACCCATTTCATTTCCAACGTGTGCAAGCACTGAATAATAACGAAGGTGTACATCGAAAACATTTTTGTGAATGGTTGTTGTAAAAAATTGATAACACTAACATTATGTGGACTGACGGAGCCCTATTTACGCGTAGGGTTTTATAATAGTCGCAACGAACATTAGTGGGCAGTATGCAACCCACACGTTATAAAAGATAGTTATCATCAAGTGCGATTTAGTATAAAGACAGACACATGTAATTAATGTGAAAATTAATTTAAGGAAACTTGCTCAACTGTGCATTGTGAGGAACGGACTTCATTTTGAACACCTATTAAAATACCAGTCAGTTAGTTTTATTTTAAGTGATTGCATATTTAAGATGTAAATAGTTCGTTTTTGTAAATAGTTAATCGTTTTAAATTGTTAATAGGTGTAAATACTTGATTCCAATTTTTAAATACGCCGGTTAGTCATCGGTTACGTCTATAATACAACGATATACAAACACATACATTTTCTGTCAGTTTTGAATATGGTTATTGAACTACGCGCCGACGTGATGTTCGTTGAGGTCGGCAATGCTCGGCACCATTCCACTGCCTTCGTAGCCGTCCGGGTGACTTCGTTTTCACCGGCCAGTGCCAGCTAGTCGCGCTCGCGACGCCTGAGTAACCATATCGCGTTAACCTATCATTGGCCTTCCAGCTCAACTATCTTTCCTACAACTAATTGTTTACATTTATTCTTCACCTCTTTCCTCACTCTGTAGTCTTAACTTGTATTTCGAACTGTCTTTTGTGTGGGTGTAAAATATTATTTAATTCGAGGTGTGCAGAAGTTTTTGTTTGCATAACATCTATTCCAGTCGTCGATGAAATGTATTTTTTTAATTTTATTTATTATGACGGTCCTAAGCCCGTTTAAAGTATGAACAGAAAATTGGAATCATAATTCGCGTCGTAGTTAACAAGTTAGTAGTGAGCGTGTCATTAAGGAAGTAAATAGTAGGCAAAATCTCTGTGCATTGACCCGCAGACGCATGAGCGCGTCTTTGTTGCCCATAAATCACATTCATTTTCCGATATTTTCCAATAGATGTAGAAACTTTATATACGCATATTTTTCAAAACTGCTAAAAGTGTATGCTAGTATTTATATTTTGAACTTAATTATTAAATTTGGCTGGTTGAAAAATAACCCTGTATACAAGATGTCCCAGAACGTAACGATCAAACGAAAGGGGGTTGTAGACCATAGAAGGACTGTTCCAAAAAAAAAATTAAGTACTATACCCAAGTTGCGTGGTTTAAAAGATAAAGGCTAATTAATAAATTTTCCAGAAAATCACCCTTTGCGTCAGTATTTTGATGCTGTAGCTGCAAATGAAATCCGATTTTAATTTTTTTCTGTTTTGTATAGCCTAATAATATGCCTACTATACCTACTATTTTATTTTTCAGTAGCTATTACGGTTTGGTAGAAATAAATACATAAAAATTCGTAAAAGTGTAAAAATGTAACATTAAAGTTTTATCGAGCAAGTTGGACCCATGACCCTGTAAAAAAAAATTACCCACATGGACCTGGCAACTGTATTCAAAAGTTGGCGCAATTCATGTAGATTTCAAAATGGTATAATACTTGGTACTTTTATTTAAATTTTTTGTACCATATTTTTTTTCTCGCAGAGGGTAGATTTTGTGCAAATTACTCAATTAGATATTTTTTTAAATGGTTCGTCCCTTCGAATAATGTTAAGAAAAATAATTTGTTTTCTCGCTGATTTGGTCGATTTCAGACCTAATATCCATAGAAAAGTAAAAAGTAGTTCATTTTTTTATCCAATTTTGGTATTAAACAAAATACATTCAAAATTACAATACATACGATGCTTCTCAGCTTTAGTTGCTATGACGCATAGGAGTATGTAAGTGCAAGCGAGACTGAAGATATGGAAGTGACTAATCCAGATAGGTAATCCCGGTAACCCGCCCCCTTAGGTTTGTAAACTTACGAACAAAGGAAACAATAAGTGATAATAAAACCAGTAATTTCTTTATGATTTTTATTGGTTATTTTTACAATAAATGTTCGATTTGTCGACCTCCTGCTCTAATACAGGCGCGGCATCTTCTTATGAAAGTACGTGTTATAGGCCGCGCCAATCTTCTGTTATTTGCTTGTTAAGAAAATTTAATTATTTTTTGTCGAAACTCTGCAATATTGTGGATTGGGTTTGAATACACCTTTTCTTTTAGATATTCCCAATAAAAAAAATCCAATGGATTAAGGTCCGGTGACCGTGCTGGCCATAAAATAGGCCCCATGCGACCTATCCATTTTCCTGGGAAATATTCCTTTAAAAAGTTTCTCACCGGCAAAGCGTAATGGGCGGAGCAACCATCATTCTGTAACCTTCTAATAAAATGGGCAGGTCTCTTCTTAAAAATTCCAGGTAGACCTGCCCATTTAGTGCTTCTGGAAATTCGAAAGGTCCGATTATGCGCCCGTTAATAATACCGGTCCACAGATTTACTTTGAATTGATATTGAGACCATTCTTCGCGCATTAAATGCGGGTTCACCATACTCCAACTATGGATGTTGTGCATGTTCATAAATCCATCTTTCTTGAAAGTTCATCCGTCCATAAAATATTATTTAGAAAATGCTACCTCGAGCATAATCCCGTGGAAAAAGAGTCTGCACTTTTTGGTAGTGGTAGGGGTGGTACCTATTGCGTTGGAGCACCCTATGTACAGTTGTATTAGATATTCCTGTCTATAATGCAATGTTACGAACAGAAGTTCGCGGATCATTTACAACCTGCTCCAAAACTTCGTCTTCAATGTCAAAGTCTTCTCTACCACTCTCTACCGCAGTGTAGTGTCTAGCTGCAGCTCGAGTATCACGACATTCACCATAAATAAAATGCATGTTGCATATTGAACTGAGTGTAGTGTGCCGGCATTGTTTAACAATATCCAATCACAAAGAGCCAAAGTCCAGTAGATAACCAAAGTCGTCACCAAAAGAGTATCCACAAAGTCCAGTTGAAAGCCAAAATCGTCGCCAAGAGAGTATCCACAAAGTCCAGTAGAAAGCCAATGTCGTCACCAAAGGAAGAGCTACAAAGTCAAATAGAAAGCTGAGTCAGATAGTACTAAACACCGATGAGAACAGGAAAACAAGTGAAACACCGATGAGAACAGAAAAACAGGAGAAACGTGTATATGCGAACAAAGTAGAGCAAAGTACTGGCTATTTATTTATTTGTTTGATTTCGTTGTTGAAAACAAAGGATACGGGCGAGGTGTACGTTGGCGTTGTCGTCTGCAGGTGTAAACATCTGGCAGGTTTCGGGTCTCGGGGCAGTCCCCCATTACCCGGACTTTCCTCACGGCCCACTTCTATGGGCCGGTCCTGGGCGCCTTCTTGGCGTTATCATAAAAAGGAGCGATCTCGGGTTCGATTCCCCGGTCGCTCCAATGGTCTCAAATTAAATGGTATATTTGTCTCTGTTGGTCATTTTGTGACTTTGCGGGTTATTACTCAACTCCCTAATCTATGTAGGGAGGAGTTCTCTTGGTACAGGTCGCCCGTCCGGGGGGCGGGCGTGTAGCGGCGCGAAGTTATTCAGGTGTGGGTGTGGCCCGTTGTCGGAGCGGTTGAACATACCGCGTGACAACCGGACCACAAATTCTTCAATGGACTCGATCTTAAGGTTGGCCGCTATGACGTCATTCCGGACGTAGCGACCTGCACCGACAATGGTTCGTAACGATAAGTTCTGCTGGGCCTGCAGTCGCCGCCTCTGTCGATCGCTCAGAAGCGCGTACCAAGCTGGCGCGGCATACGTTATTCTGGGTCTTATATACAGCTTGTATAATTTGGTCTTAGTTTTTATCGGTAGCTTGGATGCCAGGACGGGACGAAGCGCCGCCCGCGCACCTCTTGCGTTGCGGACGACGAGATCGACGTGCGCGGTCATGCGCAACATCCTATCGATCCGGCATCCAAGATACGTCACGGTGTTTTCGTAAGTAATGTTCTGGCCTCTGAGCGTCAATGGTTTCTGAAGCGGCGAGTGAGCAGAGCGGTCGTCTTACCAACTTTGACGGCCATCCTCCACTCATCCAACCATGGTGGCAACAGGTCCAGCAGTCGTTGCATCCTGGCAGTGGCGATGTGGGCTCTTCTGGACGAGGTGAAATAGGCGCTATCGTCCGCGCCAGCTCAACGTCGTCCTCCCACTCGTGCAGATGTCCCGCCAGGGTTGGGATGTCATTGGTATAAGCCGCGTACAGGACTGGAGACAGACAGCTGCCCTGTGGCACGCCGGCTCTGATGGGTCTTGCTGCGGACACGGCGTCCTCTACACAGACGTAGAACCTCCTGTCTGCGAGAAACGACGCTACTAGCCGCAACATAGCAGGAGGGATACTGGTCTGATCTTCTAGTTTATAGAGTAATCCAGAGTGCCACACCCTGTCGAACGCCTTCTCTATATCGAGAAAGACGCCCAACGATGTGCGGCCGCGGTTGTGCTCGGCCGCAAGGTAGTGCAGCACTCTGGTCAGCTGTGTGGCTGTTGAGTGATCCCTTCTGAGAAGTTGGATGCACGTGCGGAGGCGTCTTAGCAACAGTCTTTCTAGCAGTTTAGCTATGTGCGGTAGTAGCGTAATTTGCCTATAACTGACAGCTCTACGCCTGTCCTTCCCGGGTTTTGGCAGTACGATGATTTTGCCAATCTTCCAGTCCTCCGGGAAGTGGGATATCCGCAGTATATCGTTGTAGAATCGACCCATTTCTACAAGTACTCTGTTGGGCAGCTGTCGGAGTGCAGCGTTGGTAATCCTTCGTGCCCCGGCGCCTTCCTCGGTTGCAGGCGGGTTACCGTCCTCCGCAGTTCGGCGGGGAGATGAACCACTATCCTGCAAGCAGTGGCGCGGGTGACGACAGGAACTCCTGTACGCGGCTCCTTTCGGGCATGAAGGTCCATGAACTCCGCACTTGCTGGGTTCGGCAAATTGCTCCTCGAAATGCTCTACTAGGATATCCGCTCTACCCTTGGCATCATGGCAGCGTTCGCCCGCGTTGTTGGTCAGCGGGCAAACGGCGGGTCTTGTTTTGTTAACTGTCGGTTCATTTGTAGAGCGACGCATCTTGCTCTTCCGCTTTTCAGATGCGCCGCTCCCAGGCCTCTCCTCTGTGGGCCTGGATTACAACCGACATTTCGTCCGTAAGTTGGTTTAGTCTGCATTTTAATCTTGGGCAGCGAGTACGCGCCCAGAGCTTCCTCAGCGCCCACTTGCGCTTAATTTGAGCGCATATGTTATACGGTAGAGCATCCCTTTTTGCTGTAATCGGGACGATCGTAGATGCCGCGTTGAGGGCTTCCTGGATTTTCTTGGATAAATTGGTTGCAGCGGCCTCTACGTCGTCCGCTGTACTTATAGGTATATATGTTGGAGGTCTCTCCTGCAGGTGTTGGTGGTAGAGCCTCCAGTCTATTTTAGTCTTAAAGACTCTGGGCAACGTAGCCACCGCCTTGAGGCCAAGGGTAATCAATATCGGGAGGTGCTGTGTATTCAGGTCGTACAGCACCTCTACCACTATCGGGTAGTTGACGTTCCTAGAGAGCAGGATGTCCAGTACGTCCGGACTTCTGCGCGTATCAGTTGGAACGTGAGTTGGTTCCTCGGGACCTAAGACGTCATAGTTATTTTCTTCCGCATCTTCGTATAGTGCACGACCCGGCAGGTTAATCAATCTAGATCCCCACGCCGGGTGTTTGGCGTTTAGGTCCCTGGCGATAATAGTGGGCGTTGTGCCTTCCATTACCGTCCGGACGTCTGAGGTAAAATGGAGTCCTGGCGGGCGGTATGCTGCAAAGATCCTTAGTTCTCGCCCGCCGCCTCCTTCGCCTTTACACCTCCTCTCTGGTTGAGGTGCTTCCGCCGCCTTCGTCCTGGGTATTGCAGGTGCTGCCAGCTGGGCATAACTTGTTGAGGGCCTCTGACCGTCATTCTGCGGCAGGCCCGATGGGTTGGTATTTGCCGGCGATGGTCGTCCGACGGATGCAGCTAGGGTCGCATATGTAGTGAACCCCAGCAGTAGGTTTCTTCACCTCCTTGTTCTTCTTGGGCCGAGTCCATAAGGCTACGTCGGTCCGGTGAGGTGGTTGAGGTGGCGATGGCGATTTCGGCAGGTGTTATGCACCCTCTTCCGTTCCGCAGTTCTTGGTTATTCGTCCTCGTCGGACGACGATGAGGACGAGGATGAGGATGATGATGATTCATGGGCTGGCGAGCCGATGCATTGCCTCTTTTCTTGGAGGGAAGCCTCGGTCTCCGGAGGAGTGTGCCGTCTCGCCGTTTTCTTAGCCCGCTGCGGCATGGGCGTCGTTTCCAGCCCAGTCGTTCGTTCAGGAACGGTTGGCGTGAACGCGGCGCTCGGTGCGGACTCCTTATGTGGCGATTGAGCTTTTCTTCGCGGGATTTGGCTGATTTTGGCCACTACGGACCGTTCCGGGTTCGACAGGTCGCGCGCAAGTAGAGGGCGCTCCAATACGCCCGGACGATCCAGGGGTTTCCTAACGCGAGGGGGTGGGGGCTCCCCACCCCTCGCGCCTCCTTCTCCCCTGCCCCTTACCCGTCATTGATGTTCCTACTAGTTCCTACTGTGTAATGATGCGCAATGTGTCCTATCTGTTACCTTACCTACGAGCCGACAGCAATGAAGCGCGACGCGAATGGTAGGTTGGGGGCGGAAGGTGATGGCTGCAACACTTAGGCGCACTGCCTACCCCTTTCTAACGAAAGGGTTGGGGGAAGTGCTTAGGTGGCACACTAGATCGCGACTTGACACTTAGGGCACGAGAACGCTCTAGAGTGCCTAAGAATCTACCTAAGGGCCGGTGACCTCGACGCCTCTCGGAGTATGCGGACTCAACGATTAGCGGAGTATGTCGTACCGGCGGTTGCTTGGGACCACTGCTAATCCACAAACAACACACACTTAGGAGAACGGGCGACCCATCTGATTTAGGAATTAAGAATATTCTAGATAAATATTGACCAATAATCGGATCACATACTTTGCCCCTATTTGTTCCAATTCTCTAATACAAGTTTTAATGATAAGCTTTTCTGATTGATTAAAATGATTATTTTTGGGGGATGGTTGACACACTCTCTAAGGAACAGGAACTTGTAACCTAATTTGACCCACTGCAAAATGTCTTATTTTAATAATATCAACCCATTTAGAGTAAAATAAGGACAGTCGACCAGCCGTGCTTACCTCTATTATCTCCTTCTCATGACTGCACGGCGTCTGCCGTGAGCTTCTCGAAAATATCCCCATTACTGAGTTGTAGCAGGAGCTCAACCTGGTTGAGGATTTTGCATGTCTTGTTTGTATTTACTCTGTTGTGACTTTATCCTGCTCAGGTAGTTGCCCTTGCCCGCCTCGAGGCTGGTATTGAGTTGTCACTGATGGAGATGGGCGCCAATAGTTTAAAGGGGTCAGTAAGTCTTTTTAGACCCTTCAAGGTTCGTTGGAATCGTCTAAAGATTAACCAAAGTTTCAATGAGAGTCCTCTTTTACTCATGTTAGTATTCACTAATAAAATATTACTTATATTATAGGAATATCACTTATAAAGTTACAAAAATAATTTAAATTGGAAAGTTTGAATTCGGCACGAAAAATTCACCATGACATGAGGCATATAATGTTGCCAGTGGAGCTGATATAGGTTGGAAGGAAGGTTAAAATTTGTAAATTTCGTCAATTCATGACTACGTAGTATACAAACAGAGGAGGCGTCAACGAATATAATCAAAGTATGTAACTGAACACGAAAATCAATTATATTTGTCAGAACAAACAAACAACCCCTTACCTGTCCCTTTTGAACAAATGCTTTTTATTTTCATTCGCTGTTACACGCGTTACATGTTTAACTATGTAAGCTATTAAAAATATATATAATTTTGTGTCTTAAGGACAATCACAGTCACGAAATTACGTGTTTTTCTTAATTGCTTACTAGTCTAGGTAAATAAAACTAAAAACAAATAACATTTACTATAACAATGTGACTTTGGATGTTCAAAGTAGCTTTATTATTACTTGTTTCTATGAAATGTTTAAGAGGCCTCTTACAAAATTGCTTGCTAGTGAAGTACTTAGTACAAAATGGAATGGTTTTATTAGTATTCACTACATTTTCAATTTCAGTTAATTCCTATAAGTAATGAGTACTGCGCTACCGAGCCAATTTGTCATAGGCCCCGTAACATGTAAATTAATCAGATACTTAAAGTGATTGACCCCATCCAATATTAAGAAAGATTCCTTCTCTTCTTCTTCAACCATTTCTTTTTGATTTGTGGTGTTTTCGTCGATTGTACCTAATTTGTATCCATGTTATTTTTATTTGCGTCTTGATATCCTTCATTTTACATTCGCGTCTTGATTTCCTTGATTTGATTCGCGTCATGATTTCGGTGAATTGATTCATTTTGACTACACTTTTAAGCGCAAATTTTTGGTTCTCATCCGTTTCGTTGAAGCTCTTTCATTCTTACTGAGCTTCCCTTCACGGAATTTTTCAAGACAATTTTGAAAACGTTTTCATTGTTATCTAGTGTAAGTGCCCAGAAACATATCAACTCATAGTAAAATTGAGGATGTTTTATATTCCTTCAATCCAATTTTACTTCACCACTCCTTCTGCTCCCGCTTGTCCATGTGGGTTTGCATAGAAATTCCCGAGAAAAACATATCCAATATCTTGTGTGTACATGTTTCATCCTTTCCATTTAATTGAAATACAAAAATATTGTTTCAATTGTTTAATTTTTGCCTTTTTTCAATAACAGTGACTCCATTTTCTCTAGCTCTAAAACATAGTTAACAGGTTATTATGATAAAAGCCTCATTACCTAATTTTATCTCACTATCTAATTTCGTGATCGAAATTCGGTTTGATACATTACTACAAATGAAGGTCCAAAATTTCTTTTCCACATTCATACTACCATTACAGGTTTAATAACCTTATGCGATAGTACATGCTAAAACTAATTTAAAAACCATCCCAAAGAAAAACAATTACAAATAACAAACAGAGCAGTCTTTGTGAATTCATTCGAGTGCAACAGAATAGGTCCACCCGATCCGACAATAGATTTAAAAGGCGTGTGGCGCGGGTAAGCGGCGCCTCCACAGCATGTTTGTGCTCGCACGCGACTCTGCTAGCAGCTGCTGCTGCCGCCCCTTAATAGACGAAACATATAGTAAACCAGAGCTAGTTCTCTTCTAACCTCAGTTCGTTATATCCTACCTGCCCAGGATGAACAAAGTAGGATACTTTAACGGGTAGAATGGGTATACTCCATACTGTTTCAGATATAAATATCGAATAAAGGAGACAGTTTCTTTTGTATGGAAAATGGGCCCACCACGAATTTTAGTGAACCTCAATGAAATGTATGTTGATTTATTCCTTATAATCTATAGATTACAAAATTAATATTAGTTTTATCGCATCTAACGGGAATTTGAGAAATTAAAATTAAAATATTAATATCGCAATAACCTTAAAACAAACTAAAAGCGATTTTCTAGTAGTTTTCACCGATATTTTGAGTTAGAATAGCGTATATAGAATAGAATAGCTTAATAATTAATAGTATTAAACAAAGTTGTAGGTACATTCAGCAATTATAGATATTTTTAGATAGATGGAAAATCCTTTTAGCAGTTCCGGCAAAACAGTGCACAGACAAACAAACGTGGTGTGGAGACTATTTTTACAGGATTAATTGATTACATCACACACCATTACAGTAATTAAATAAATATGATTAAAGCCAAGATGAATAATAGATAATATGTCTATTTATAATATTACCTTTAAATGCTATATAGTAAGAAAGCTGTTTTGAACTGGTTGTATAAGGATAAAACACAAAGTAAAATGCCACTGCATATATTGTTGTAATTATTTTCAAAGCAGTCTAATAGTGGAACAGACAGACAGACAGGTGCGGTGTCAAGACTTTGTTTTAATATGTTTTGGTTGATTAGTAAAGGTGCAGTGTAAAATTTGTTTTGAAATATATTAACTGATTAGTTATCATACCCCAAACACCATTAAAGCCAAAATGACTAGGTAATATCATGTTTATCTATGTTATTACACACTGATAAATATAACAAAAACACATGTATAATTTAATTGTATTTATTATTGTCAGTCATTATCATTTCAAAAGATATTTTCAAAATAACTTGATAATAACATGAATCAGAAGGATATTATCAATGTTGTGAGATATGATATAAGACTGTTGTATTCAATATCCATATACTTTTGTCTCTGCCTACGAGCAGCTCTGCAAGATTTCAGCCTACAAGACATACACATTTATTCTAAGCGATCCACCTGAAAAAGTTAATGAATATTGTATAAGACTATATATATACTATACTTAAAAGCCAATAAACTACATTCCATATTTTTGTCAGTATTTTGTTGTCTCTGCCTGTATATTAAATAAATAAGAAATTGTTATAAAATATACACCATTAATCAGCTCCATATGATCAAATACACAAATAGTAGTTATGGATTTACATCAATAATATTTGACTATGTAAAAGTTGTCTGATTTCTTATTTTCACTAGTTTCATGTAGGGGAAAAGGATATTATTTTTATATTAATTATCTGATAGTAGATGACAAAATAATATTCCTTTCTGCAGAGTTAACAACACATCAGTCTAAGGATAATAGAAGCATCTGATCAACAAGGGTATAACCATTACACAAGTAAAAAATGGCTTAACTAAGTTACAATACTTATGCAAACTGTATATTTGCTTCTAATACAAGTAATAAGTACTTATTTACACGTAAATATATGTACTATCTATACTGTCTATCCACTATGGCTGGCATAAATTCAGGATCCATGTTTGATGCCATTTGGTATTGTCAAGTATAGGAGCAGATTGCTGAATACATAAGGTATTTATACCTAAATACAGATACGAGTAAATGAATCGCTCTTCAAAGCTGATGAAGCTACATCAAATAGAAAAATCTTTAAATCCCTCGACCCATAGATTCTAATTTTCTTATAACATACAGAAAAACTTCATTTATGTATTTATTCTATCTATTATTTAATTTAAATTTTACTAATAACATAAAACTTTAATACTTTGTCACTTTTAACATACTAATAAGGTTCTAAGACCTGTGTTTGTCATTTTTTTTAGGTAATTCATCATAAATTATAGATCTAATTTAGATTTCCCAAAATTCTAGGTGTAAAAGTAAACTCTTGTATTACATACATACCTTAGAGAGTAATTGTGTTCTGTGATACATACTCTTATATTAATTAACTAAACTCATTAGTTTTCATTTTTCAATTTCGAATGTCATTGGCAATTTTACCATGCGACCACAAAAAATAAAAAGGAAAAATAGATATTATCCATTATATGTTAAACACTTGTGCATCGATGAGACGATATTTATTTTATTGTCTTGTAAACAAACACGTATAAACTTTTTAGCTATTAATTAATTTTGCTAGTTTGCTACTAAAAATTATTTTAAAGTATGTAACAATTAACCACAGAGTTTAATCTTAAAGTAGTGATACAACTCGAACTCTGTTTTCACTCGATTCAATCAAGTGAATCTGTGTAACTCGTTACTCGAGTGAAAATAAATTTAAGTCGAGTCCGCTTGCACTCGATTTACCGAGGCAACTCGACGCACCGTGTGGATTCGGAGAGCGCTAGATAGATGTCAGTTCACTAATTCATGAATTCTATCATCTAATCAACTAATTCACATAGCATAAGGCGCCGCGGGAGTGAAACTTGCATCTGGCATGTTGTAGTCAAATATGAACTTAGTTTGATTTATAATATCGTGATTGTGCTATCATTGTTATTTTTACTTCGTAGGAGTAATGCATAACATAAAGGTGATTTAAATATACTTGTTTGTTTAAAGTGTGAATAATAACAATGAAACAACAAAACAAAATCGTCAGTGTGGCTTATTTTGAAGCGATTTGTAAGATATGCGAAAAGCAGTTTATAGATTTTGAAATGCTACACATTTCTGTAGTAAATAAAAACATGGAAATACTACAAATAAATAAATAAATAATAAATATTTGTATTTTATTTCATATTGTCATATTAATTATTTAAGAAGTATATTAATATAGAATATATAAAGTATATTAACTAAGGTAATCGCTATTATCAACTCAGTGATAAACTTCATAAAACATTATAACATTAAACATTAACATTATAAAACCCGAGTGACACGAGTCACAAAATTCTACTGAGTCGCATCTTTATCTTACGGTCAATTCAGTGTCTGTCTACAATTTAGTGATGAACTCGACTCACTAATTCGAACAATTTTTGATATATTATGTAATATCAACAAGCTGATTAAGTATAATACGTGATAGTTAAGTTATTAATAACATTAACTATACGCTACGTCATAAAGTAAGAGTGATATTATTTTATGAAAATTGTCTATACGCAAACCAATAAAATATAACTACCTATTAAGTTAAGTAATAATAATTATCTTGGATGGAGGAACAAATATAAAAATAATTTGTAACAAACTGACACAACTTCGTTCCGCCAATTCGAGTTGCGTAACTCGAGTACTATTCGAGTTACGTGAATATTCAAGTTAACTCGAGTCGAGTTTTTCCGAGTTGGCACATCTCTATTACAATTTTTTTTAATATTACATTATCTGAACCAATGACAAGAACACAAATATCAAAACAACTCTTTTTTTCAGATTTCTTAATTCCGTTTAGATTTTCATAAAATCTTTATGCTATTTACAATAATAAATTGGTATCTTTTTTTTGTATATAATACCATTAAGGGTCGCGAAAATTTCTAGTGGGCCCAAAAACGATTGACTCCTTTATTTTGTATCCGTTACAGCATGAGATGGCTCCTTACTAAGGCATTATACAATGCTATAGCTGCCCTAATGTTCTTAAAGCCGTAAGCTCTGCGTAAGATGAAACCCAGATTGCAATATACCTTCTTGCAGATTTTTTCGACATGTTCTTAAATGAAAATCTTGAAGTTGAACGCCTAAATGCCTAAGTTCACTTAATTTGGTCATTGGGACTCCCGCAACCTTGTAATTGTTAAAGATAGGATGGTGTGCTCGTGAGAATGTTATTGTTACTCACTAAGAGGTATTAAACTTTAAACCGTTTCTCTCACTCCAAGCCACCACACTATCGATATCACTCTGCAATTTTTGCAGTCATCTCAATTCCGATCTCCAGATATAGTTTAAGATCGTCTGCGAACAACAAACATTTCGCCTCTTTCACTACCCCTGGTAGATCATTCACCATCAAAATGAATTCAAAAGGTCCAAGGTTACTGCCCTGACTTATGCTCGATCTTGTATAATATGGCTCCGACACGTAACCAGCGTACTCCACAAACTGCTGCCTGTCTCATATAGCTCGCAAAAATTTGTAAGAGTTTTGGAGTAAAGTCGAAACTCGCTAACTTTTGAGAACACATCATTGTCCACCAGATCAAAGGCTTTTTGAATTTAAAGTATGCAGCGTCATTTTGGTCCCCAGAATCCTCAGCCTTCACAACGTCTGACATGTAGTTGAGCCAACCACCACCGGGTTGTTGGTCGCTTCGTGCCGGGCGGAAGCCGTGCTGTGTCCATTAACTGAGGGCTTACTTGTGAGTACAATCTATTGCGAACTGCTGAAGCTAATTTCAGACTACGCTATACTATTGTGCTATATAGTATAGCAAAGAAGGACCTAATGCTATACTATATAGCATGGCGTTCACATTACGCGATATTATCGCAAGCATTTATAGTATATAGCAAGCTCAGTTGACCGTGATCTTCGAAGAGTGTGCACAATTGCACAGCACACATCACGATCGACACAATGGATTTAATACTGGATAGTCTTGAAAGCTCATCGAGCGATGATGACAATGCGGAATTTGACACTATCTTGTCATTAATGCTACGAAAGAAGAAAAATGCCAGACCCTGGATATCAAATCATATAAAATTCATAGGAGAACCTGGTGATTTCAAACTTTTTGAAGATTTAGATAATGAGGATCATTTTCAAAATTATTATAGGATGTCCAGGCAGCAAAACGATATAACAAAGCAAAATACACTACTGCGGGATAGCATTACTTCTATGGAACGATTAGCGTTGACTTTAAGGTAAGTAATACCATCACACTTTATTATTAATTTATTTTAACATAAAAATAAACATCGTCATTGCCATAATTACAATACAACGGTTAATCAACATCAAAATACAAAAATCAATGTATAAAAAATGGAATAATTAAATAGGAAAAAAAATTAAAGGTTTTTTTCGAATTTTGAATTTTTGCTGTTGAATGTTTAGTTTCATGAGTACATTGACCTGTCTTCGGATGTATACCCCTTTCCGGTACATCCTGTATAAAAATAGATTAAATAATTAGAAAAAATCATAAGTTTTCGTAAGTGTTAATGCTAGATATGAAGCTTCTTAAGTCATTGTTTTCAGAATTATCAATGTCTCCAGAATTATTAATGCTTCTGGAATTGATAATTACTTCTGTGTTTGCTAAATTTATGGAGTTACCAGAAGTCATTGTCAAATAAGACAAAGTTTAATTTGAATCAAAATGTGCTGGATAATTCGGCGAATCATTCTGTAAAGGTGAATTGGAATATACTGTATTGTTCTGTAACTGAACGTCTGAATTTGATGACATCGATGAATGGGAATGGTTTGGAGATGGTGTTTCGATGCGGGACATTTATGTCGGAACTCTAAATGGTACATTATATTTGAATGGTACATTATACTCGAAATTATTATATTTGATGTAGAGGTGCTACATTTTGGCAGTTGCACCCTGCTATGATTTTACGTGCTTCCATCACGATATTGAAAATTTGTCGTAGAATTTTTATGCCGGTAACACTTTAGAAGTTTCATACATTGTATCGAAAAAGCTTTTCAGCTGCATAGAATCATTTTGTTGGCGTTGTCCCAACACTTTTCTTCTTAGAGCGTCTTTTTTATAGAATACGGGTGACAAACGAGCACACAGTCCGCCTGATGGTAAGCGGATGCTGTGGCTCATAGACATCTACATTTATCCTCAATAAAGAATCAAAATGCAGATGCTTTGTCACCCCTGAGGACTGAGATGGAATGCCTCGTTTCCAGTAAAAGGGTCTCCGGTTTTCTACACACTCACCATACGAAACACAACAGCATTAAGCTGCTATTTTACGCTGGTATTCTGTGAGAGCGTGGTCCCACCCCGGACGAGTCGACCCATTCGTGCTGCAACCACAATATAGCTGCAGCATGGCTCTACCACCTAAAAAGTCTCTGGCCTTTGATCTATTCTCTCTGCGTTGGTTTTCATCGTGTAGGAACTGAACAATAGGATCAGGATTTTTCGTTTCCTTTCTGCGTACACTGATGTTTTTTATAGAATAAGGGTTACAAACGAGCACACGGTCCACCTGATTGTAAGTGGTTGCTGTGGCCCATAGACATCTACATCTATCTTCGTTTGCGAATTTAAATGCAGATGCGTTGTCAGCCGTGAGGACTAAGATAGAACGCCTCTTTTCCAGTAAAAGGGACACTGATGGTGATTGCCCTTTGGAGATACTGTTATTAATGTTTTGTGTTACCTCAGTGGCATTATTTTCAAATTCTTGTTGAAGGCTGTTTTCTGACTCATCTTGACTTTTGTTTGAAGAGTGATCCTGAATAACAGCATTTGTGCTTCTTGGTCGATTTGACATGTATGGAAGAATGAACTCAATAATTTTCTCGTACTTCCAAGGATTTATTGAAGTCGCAGCTTGCCCTGAGTTACGATATGGCGGCGATCGAAAGACTTTAAAAAATTAATTTAATTTCAGAAAAGTTACAAAACAATAAATTCAATTAAAATGTAAAGTTACAAAAGAAGTTAAGTTATACGTGGATGGTGTCAGACTGTGAGACAGTTCCATTGTCTCCACGGCGATCCTTTCCGCAGCGCAAGCATTCCTCATTTGCCCATTGTTCTGTGTAACTGCTATGTTAGCCTGATTTCAGGGTTACGACACGTTAACTCTTCCTCCTGTTGGAAGCTGGTTCTGCAGCCCAGAAGCGTCCTCGCGACTTGCTTTACTTGAACGCTTATTCCAATTGTATATCTTCCAGATTGCAATAGATGCTGCTAATATATAGAGGAGCACTGTAGACCAGCTGAGAATTGCCATCATATAAGACCAGTTCCAGGTTTCTATTTCTTGAATGTCTTCAACCTTGTTCATAAGTTCATTGATACTATCTAGTGAGATGTCTTCCAGATGTATCTCGTACTGGACTTCTTCATTGTGTATTAGATTCTCGTTGGGTAGAGGATGACTTCATTCATCGAGATGCTACTGGTGTGTGTTCTTATCGTTGTATTCATGATATTAACTTGACTGTGAAAATGTTCCTGATAGTTTCCTATATTCTCTTTTCTGTCCGCATTGGTTTTTATAATTTCTGGTTTCGTTGATACTACCAACCACTTATTTTCTTTAATCTTCTGCAATTTTCCTCGCTTCAGATTCATGCGTGCACGAGTGCAGTTACCATCTTTATGCTTGATGAGTGAGATCATGCAATCTTCAGATTTCTCTGGCTCTAGTATCCAGTGATTTGCAGAGCCAGTGCCTGCAGTCTCGACATAGATAGCGATCGCCTAAAACCGATATCGGTTGTTATGTCATAACGATCAGAATATAACGATATTTGGTAGTCTCTACTGTCAAAGCTATCGATTAATATCGGTACCGTAACCAACATTATAGCAACCTTTACAATTTTTGTCATGGTAGCGAATGTCTTAGCGACCATTTTTGACAGCCCGCTAAGTATTCGTTACGATCATTAGTTGTTTAAAAATTTGTTTTGAGTTTTATCATTTAAAATATAAAATATATTATATATAATTATAAAAGTATTAAGTAATAATGGCGGAATCATATCTAGTACAGGATTGGTCAGTGCTAGAACACAGGCGTGTTATGGTTATGCGGCGGCAAATCGCACAAAACCGGCGCGATAGTGAAAATCCTTGGATTTCGAGGATAGTGAATTCCTGTGTACCTTTACAGAATTACAAAAGATATGTTTAGCGAGCTCGTAGGTGCACTTCGGCCATCTCTTCAAAAACAACGGCCGTACGGACTTTCTGTGGAGTCCCAAGTGAGTGTCATCATGTACAATTGCCTATATACCTTTAAAAACTAACTCTTTTCGTTTATATTAACGCTTAGTTTCAATTTCTTCTAAATAGGTAATGACGGCACTCCGATTTTATGCAAGTGGTTGCTATCAGCTACCTGTTGGCCTGCAGTGGGTTTGCAGCATGAGCCAAAATCGGTTAGTCTAGTAATACATGCTGTAACCGAGTTTATTAATGAATAATTATTGAGGAGATTTTTGCAGGACTATCACAATTCATCTCAACGCCAACACTGGCCCTGAGTCCACCACCAACCACGCACCAACAAGACGCAATTGATGTTGAAATCACAACAGCCGATCGTACGTCTAGCTACATACATCTAAATATTTTATAAATACTTTATTAAGTAGGTATTTGAATTCAAGTTCATTTTGTTTACAGAATCTGTGGCAATATCACCACCCGCGCCTGCTACTCCTACACCATCTTCTAGCTGGCAGCCACCGCACACAGTCAACATCGCAAGACCGATCCATGAGGAGGAGTTCAAGAGTGCAACCTGCACCTTCTACCCTCCGCCGACCAGCAGGAACGATTACCATCAACCCCGAGGTCTGGGGTAACGGCTTCCCCTACACGAATGACTCTAAGGGCGCGCCGGAGGCGTACACTCGCACCATTCGATAGAGCGACGAGCGAGTTCGTTGCCATCGAACATTTACGTCTTCGGCAGGAGGAGAAGCGAGACAGGCAGCAGTATGAGCTGGAGACTCGAAGGATAGAGGTTGACCATGAGCGTAATCAAGTGTTACGCATGTTTGCAGACATTGCGCAAGCGTGGTTTGACCACTATCGGAGTAACGATAACACGGAGCAATTAGACGATATTCCATAGATACTACAATACATCACGCCTGTATTCCACGAAGGGTTAGGCAGAGGTGTACTGTACACACACATTTCGCCAATTATGTTACGAGTCACATGTAACTGGGGGCAAGTATACACAAACTCCGACTCCAAGCTGCTACTTAGAAATTTCTAATGGAAAAACCCAATAACACTGCCTGACCCGGGGATCGAACCCGAGACCTCACTACTATTGAAATTCGTCCGTAAAAGCTAGTTTAAGATAATGTTAGAAATACTTAATTTTCAACAGCTCTAAAGATTTTTAAATTTAGTACTAATAAGATTTATTTTTGGTACTGATAGTATTTTTAGTTTATTTAAAGTTTAATATTGTTATTTAATGAGTAGGTAGTTAAGTGTATGTACCTAGATATTTATTATTCAAATAGTTCTAATAAAATAAAAGAGTTGGTTATATAACACTTGTTTTGACTATTTTTTATTTTAATAACACATCCAGAATAGATGGGGTATGAGCGTGATACTAAGATGATGGCTGAAAGAGTATGAAAGGAAAGTACCACATACGCCGCTGACCCCAATTAAGTTAGGACAAGCCCAGGTGAATGGTGACACAATAAAAAAATATTTAAAATGTCATCTCTATAATTATGTAGAGACTGTTTTATTAATCAATGTTTTATAAAGAATTCCACCAAAAACATAACAACCAAAAATCGCAAGTCTCACAATGGAATCCTTCTACCACAAAAAGTTGTGAGATCTAACATACAAACATTTCAAGGTACTAAAAAACTTGTAAAAGGAATGGTCATATCACGTTACTTTACTTTTTTTATTGATAAGTTTCCTAGTCCAACCAAGCAACAAATGAAACATTTAATAAAATTTTATACATTAGTATTTGTCTATACAACTAACAATACTTAATATTTAACAAATGGGTACAAATATTGGCACAGTTGAACAATTATACTCGCTATAATGCTTAATAAATATATTATAGATACTTAACTACATCTACAATCTACTTATTAAATAATTGAGCATTGCCCTGCCTCGAATTAATTCATTTCGATTCTCCGTGGAGGTGCTTTGGGTGGTTTGTGTACTGGAGTCATCATTATCATCTACAGTAGCAGGGATATCACTAGGAGCTGGCAAGTGTGCATGAAGCGAGATGTTGTGTAGCACACAACATGCAAGTGTTATTTTGCTGGCAACGGTGGGATGATAATGAAGGACCCTGTCACGAAGCAAACACCTCCAACGTGTTTTAAGTAATCCGAAGCAGCGCTCAATGCATGTCCTGGCTTGTATATGACGAGTGGTGTACAATTCCTCTCGAGACCCATGTGGAGCATTTAATATTGGAGTCATAAGCCAAGGGCGTTGTGGATAACCAGAATCCCCTGAAAGCAAGAAGTTATGAATGAGAAAAGATTTAAAGCATACTTACCTATACTACTTGTATTACCTGTTATGCTACTTGTATATATTTAATGGTATATATATATTGAAATATCTTACTTACCAAGTAACCAAACATGTTCACCACTTTCATGAAGGTGACGCATATAGGTTCTACGAGACTGATGACCATATGTGGGAATCATGTGTTGCTACACCAAACTTAGAATTTAAGTTTAATATTTTAAATTATGATCACATACCTGAAAATGTAATTTAATGTAGTATCAAATAAAATTGGTAGTTATGAAAGCAGAAATAATATTTCTAGATTTAAATACAAACCATTTGAACGTTTAAGGAATGATATCCTTTTCTGTTATAGAAAGCATGCTCTTCTTCAGCTGGTTTTACTATTGCAATGTGGGTGCAATCGATGCATCCTATCACCCAGGCACATTATACTTCCTTTGAAATCTGAAAATGAAGATTTTTGTAATATAATATGACAGACAAGTAAAAACCTATTCATGATACTTAAATTTAATAATTACTGTAGTTAAGATATACTTCAAATACTCTATTTTTTGCTAACCATTACCTAGAAACATAAGCATGATTACTTACTGTTCTTTGATTAATGATCTTTCTTGTACTGTTTTTGGAAATTGAATCCACTTGCTCATGAGTGTGGGGTGGTTGAGCGCATCAACGACTTGCCGGACACACCGGCTCGTTGTTCTTTGTGTTAAATTTTGACTAACACCCACGATCCTTTGATAGGAACCAGTAGCTAAAAAACTAAGAGCAGTGAGCACCTAAAAACACAAAGTTATAAGGTAAAGAAAATGTTGAAATCAAACATAGTTGCATCAAATCTATTGTTTATTTATTTATTTGTAAACGTTTAGTAAGGTTACCTTAATTTTCAAAGGGATTTCTTTAGATCCTCTTAGCGACGTGTGAACACGCAAATCGTTGCAAAGCCGCCGAAAGGTGCTCTTATTCAAACGGAAATGTTCAACAAACAGTAACTCAGGCATATCTTCCACTGTTTCCATTTTTTGCCGGTAATTGTATCTTTTTTGACGCCTCAACCACACACTCTCATTATGTGCAGCCCTTAGTAAACGCAACGTATGCATTTTATCAAAAACCACGAAATAGAAGAAACAAGCAATAATTGATGCAAACAACACCAACAGATGACTAACAATTAGTCATGTTATTTTGCTTTTCAGGGTTCAAGTGTTCGCTAAGTTGTCGAATGAACGTTTCGACATCTAGCGATTTAGAATGTCAAAAGTGCCACTTGTCTACGCATTGCTAAGATAATATCGTTCGTGTTGTTAGTTTTCTTTATCGTTTCGTTACGCAGTTTGACATTGTCTAGCAATTAGCGATCGAAAACGATCGATCACATGATCTTTCGAAAGCATATGTCAATTCCATACATTTTGGAGTTCTCTAACTTCGTTATCGTCATTGAAAATGTGACTTTGTCTAGGCCCTCTGAAATGCAAAATTTAGCATTATAGGCTTATTTCACGAGTAATTCCACAGTCTGATTTCTCTTACTGCGTCTTTTGGTCCTGTATGAATACTACATTGAATCTATTCTGCTGTATCCCCGTATGATGTCTTGTATGAATATACATCAGACCCCTAACAAATTTAATGACTCTAATGTCTGATAATCTGACATTATCTCCATTGAGGTTTTAGTAGAAATTAACCGCTAATTGATTCCAGTCAATAAAATCTGTAAAGTTTAATTTATAGACGACATACGGTTTTCCCTTTTTCTTTGCATTCCTTATTAATTGGACGTATTGATCAGGAACGTATATAGGCCTGTTTTTTGCAATTTTAATCGAGTGTGCGTTTTAATTTTCAATGATAGAGTGTGCGTTGTCCTCTTCGTTTTGGGTATGGCCTCTTATTAAAAACTTATGAGTAATTGAATGAATTGCAATGTTCTTACTGCATATGCGTACATACTAAATATGTATCTGAAAAGAAACTTTCAAATATTGATTGTTGTAATCAAAATAATATTTGTATATAATTAAAACTCACTTATTTTCTGCTAGCCGCAGCAGTTATCTGAGTAAAACACAACACCAATATGTGGAGTGTCAAGAGCAACTTTTTCTAAAACTTAAAGACGCAAGAGCCTATTTCTACTGCACTCGATTGCCCAGTGCCTCTTGCCAGAAGTAACAAATTTGGTTTTATTTTTAAATCGAACACCTGAAATATGAAATGACAATTAATTTTAATTTTAATTAACTTTAATTAATGAAATCAAAATATATAACAATTTTCCAATAAACTTAAAGTAAAATTTAAGCAGTTTAATGTTGATATGTAGAAGAAGACCGACGATTCACCTATTGGTACTAGCATTACTGCCTGCAAATCATAAATAGCAACTAGGGTATTACTGTTGGGTTCTTTACAGATCTCTATATCTTTGGATTTTCACTGCGTACTTAGTTGTTTTTCTTTTGTGTGAATTATATTATAAACACGTATAAAAATAAGAAACATCACAGCAATTCACGCTCTCAGAAAACCAGCGTGAAGCAGCAGAATAATTCTGAGTTTAGTAAAGAACCGGAGACCCTTTTTCCTGGTAACGAAGTATTTCATCTCAGTTCTCAAGGGTGGCAACGTATCTGCATTTTGATGCTTAATCGAGGTTAGATGTAAATGTCTATGGGCCACAGCCACCACTTATCATCAGGTGGACTGTGTTCTCGCTTGTCACCCTTATTCCATAAAAAAGTCCAGTCGGGGATTGAACCTGGGACCCTTGGCGTAACAAACGTGCATACAAAATAACATGCCTGATTTTGATGGTTAAAATTTTTTTGCGTGCGTAAGTTACAATTTCTAGTTTTGTTTTCACTAAACACAGTGATTGTTGCGACACAGCCCATCTATCCGGCTGCCTCACTGTCCTGCCGGAACGTGTGACATAATAATTATTGTTATTTACTCTATCAGGTGCGGCTCCACTAGGTACAGTACAGTTTGAACACTGGTTGTTTTGCGGGCAGTGAGGTCGGATATCATTTACAGTATAGTGCGGCGTGTCCTGTCGATGTGAGAATCTATAATAATATGGAATCTGTTAGGTATAATTATGCTCTGGTTTGCTAATTTTATTTTATATGAAAGATATCGCAGCTGACATAATATTGTTCCTAAAACCATTTTCTTTTGTTTACATCTAGTAGTACCCTGACTTTTGTCTGTTACTTAATTGTATAGATTTCGTACGCTGATCGTAGTAGCATTTTTGATTATTTTGCCTTTACTAGAATTATTTTGTTCGTGCAGTTTGGGTCATAAATCATCGGATTATTTCTCTCTCTCCCACTCACGGGCCTTTTAGGCGAGCATAGTGATGCGCATTATTGTTGTCGATAAGTGTTATCGATAGTGTATTTAGTTTTGTCATTATGTGGGTTAGTGATAAAATGAAAAAAATAGATAAAACAACGTATTTATTAAAATAAGAATAATTATGATTTAAAATAAATTATTAATTACATATCTGTGTATTAAAACGATGACATTATTTGTTTAATAACACTTTTGTCAAAGTCCCTGACGACTGAATATGTTTTTAGGTTTTAATTATAGTAGCTGAAGTTGTACATTGTAATTTCCTATTTCAAAAACTTGCTATAGTAATCGACTAATAATAAGTAATCCACGCCTTTTCAACCGACTTGAAAAAGGAGGTACTCAATTCGACTGTATTTGTTACCTCAGTACTTTTTCTGGGTGAACCGATTTTGGTGATTCTTTTTTATTTGAAAACTGTAATAATTCTCATGTGATCTCATATAAATTTGATCAAGATCTGACGAGTAGTTTTTGAGTTATCCTTAATAATGCGTACATTTAACTGACTTTGACTACATTGATGATGTTATCATTTTATTTATATTGTAGTGGGTTGTACAAAATTTTCAATTTTACCACTTGTATTTGAAATAGATCTGTACCTACTTTTGCACATGGTCGGTCGGGAATTTCGTGAGGTTACATCTCTTGGTGTTCTCATCGGTAATATATAACAGAAGCAAGTGGTACAACCACTTGCTTCTGTTATATAACAACGCGAATTCATCATCATTCTCTGAATTCTTTCGCAACTTAATAAACTGTAAGTCCGTAACTTCAATAGCTGCGCTCAATGTCATATCTCTTGTGATCGCATAAACTTCATCGTGCTGTGTATAGTCAGCCCTGGAATACTGCGCGCTCAGCGCCGGCTTCTGCTCGTATGCCCGTGATAACGCGTCCGCATTAAGTTGATGTTTACCTACCTTGTAGACTAGTTTAAATGTATAGCGTTGTAATTTTAACCCTTAACACCACACGTGAGGGAGTAAGCTCCCCCACCGCTCACAATTTAGAAAATATTTTAAATGTTTGAAACGTAACGCGGTTGAGTGTTCGTGTATTCCCAGTGCCGCCCGAGGTCTCGCGGGGAGTGGACGCGCGCCTGGCTATTGTGCTTAGTTCAAGAGGTACGAGTCGATGGGGGAGCCTAGTCCCCCACGAGTGTAATTACGTTAGTTTTTTTGTTGTTTCATTTACTTATTTATTTGTTTTTTTTTAGGTTTGTGGCGCAATATGGATAAAAATTTGAATCCCCAGCAGATACAAGATCTGTTGAATGACTTAGACTCTGACGAAAACGTGAATGAGGACATTTTTCCTGATGCATCATCGGATTTGAGTGACGCGGAGTCTGAAATCAGTGATCACAATACTGAAAGTGAAGAAGAAGCGGAAAATATCTCTGAAAACGAAGACTCAAGTGACAACGATGAACAAAGCCGAAACAGCAATTCTTTTTATGGCAGAAACAGGTACAAATGGTCGAAAGTACCACCATCGCGATCACGAGTGCCAGCACATAACATTATTATTCATTTACCTGGTCTAAGAGGTCCTGCACAAGTCAAAAATGAAATATCTCCATTGGAAGCATGGTCTTGTCTATTTACTGAAGATATGATTGACTTGATTTTACAACATACTAATGAAAAAATCACAAATTATTCAGAAAACTATACATCTGACTCAGCCTATACTTACCATGTCACAAGAGAGGAAATTTTGGCATTTATTGGGTTGATGTTTTTGACAGGCATATTCAAATCTGCGAGAGAAGATGCTCAGCATATGGTCAGCCAAAACAAGGGGTAGACCTATTTTCAGAACAGTTATGAGTCTAAATAGATTTTTGTTTATCTTATCATGCCTACGATTTGACGAACAACTTACACGAGAAGAACGAAAAAAGACAGACAGACTTGCTCTAATATCAGAATTGTTTAACAAGTTTATAAAAAATTGTATCACTAACTACAGCTGCTCTGAGTACGTTACTGTTGATGAAATGCTCGTTCCTTTCAGAGGTCGTTGTATTTTCCGTACGTACATGAAATCAAAACCAGCGAAGTATGGGCTGAAAATAATGTGTTTATGTGATGCAAAAACACATTACTTGTACAATGCCTTTATTTATTCAGGAAAAGAGCAAACTTCGAGCTAATACATTGTTGATACCAACAAGGAACGTTTTGACACTGACTGAACCAATTTACCAAACTAACAGAAATGTAACTGGTGATAATTGGTTTTCATCGATTGAGTTGGTTGATGCTTTGAAACAGAAAGGCCTAACTTATGTAGGCACTATTCGTAAGAATAAAAGAGAAATTCCTTTGCAGTTTCTTCCTCATAGGAGCAGGCCAGCTCTCGTCAATGGCTTTCAAAAGATAAAACACTTGTCTTTTGTACCGAAAAGAACAATAGTATTGCGCTCATATCCTCCACGTATCATGAAGCTGTAACGAATCCTGAAACTAAGAAACCAGAGATCATTGAATTTTACAATTCTACAAAAGGTGGCGTGGATGCTCTTGACCAGAAGTGTGCTGCTTACACTGTCAACAGGAGAAGTCAAAGAAGGCCAACTACAATATTCTGTGCGATGTTGAATATATCAGGAGTAAACAGTCATGTTCTATATTGCGCCTCAAACCCTCAAAGCGTATGACCCGTTACAAGTTTTTAGAAGAACTTGGATACGCTTTAGTAACTCCACATGTTATGAATAGAAGATCTATGACAAATCTTTCAAAAGAGCTGAAAGATATGATTGACAAGTTTCTCCGTGAGGTTGGTGTTGAGCTACCTGAAGATCAACCTGCACAAGGACCGAGCCAAAATAAGAGACCAAAGAAATCATTTGTGCCCACGACTCAAAGACAGTAACACCCCAAGGGGGTGCTCAAAATGTATGAAGAATGTGTGCCGTAATCATTCTGTAGACGTAAAAGTATGTGCTAAATGTCAGGAAAAGTATTAATTGGGCTAAAATACATTATTTTGATAGAAAATATTGAGACTGAAATGAGGTTCCTAAACTTGAATGATTTTTGATATTTTCTAAGTACTATGTGCATTCCTCTTGTGATTTTAGACGTTTAAGTATTTTTGTAGATTTTTATGTATTATTTGTAATTCATAAGATATGAGTAACTACAAAAAAGACTCGATTTATTTCTTGTTTCTACTTTTAAGTCATAATCGCTTTTCAAAGTAAACTCTTAAAATTTAACGTATTTTTTGTGACTTGTTTTGTTTGACGCTAGAAATGTATATTTTTAAGTTTAAAGTTATAAATAAATATTCTAATAACATTCAAAAATGTATTTTATTTATTTAGTAGAAAAAACTGGTCTAGTAATGCAAATTGGTACTGATATATGATTTTTCTTTTGGGGACCACGCCCCCACGTGTAGATGCGTGGCCAGAAATAGCGTGTGGTGCTAAGGGTTAATAACATACGTTGGATATGTGATATATGTAATACATGATGAGTCCGATATATGTTTCCTTATAATGCTAACGAGTGGCTTGTAATCAGTTTCGATGTCTACATCTGTTATTCCGTAAAAGTACGCATGAAACCTCTCGCAAGTATAAACACAAGCATATAACTCCTTCTCTATCTGAGCATATCGCTATTCTGCTTTTGACAGTGACTTTGAGGCATAACAAACTGGCATCCCATTTTGCATTAGACAGACGCCTAAGCCGCTTTTGCTCAGTAGAAGCTACTGTTTAGAGCAGTAATCTCTTTTGTAAACGAAATAGGATCTAGTGGTTTTTCACAGATTTAACCGGTATTTTCAGCATTTGGGCAGTGTTGTAATCAGATAAATAAAGCGGTAAGATGACTGGTATTGCTGTTTTAATATTGTTCAAAATGAAAAGTTAGACAAGATAAAATAAAGTCTTTAATAAAGGTAAAGACGTTAGCGCACACTGTGCCACTACTAAAAAAACGAATGGAATGGCTTACTTCCTTTCAAGGTACATAATGTTGCCAGTAACAACTTAAATTATAACTCACAAATCATATTGCCTTTTAAAGGTACAGTTTACGACAAATTTACAATTAAATTTTTATGTTCATGTATTGAACATAGTTAGGCCAGGCGAGAATTTACAATAACACATTTTGCAACTCATTTTCTTTATTCTAAATATCAGTACAATTATAATAAAAGGAGCATGTAAAAGTAAAAAATATGCCTTAAAAATAATTAATTAATAGGTAATAGTACAATTTTGCAACGGACCTTAAATACACTTTATTATTAAACCTTACCTCAGCTACTCTTACATTCTTATCCTTGCCTGGAAACACCTTAACAATACGAGCTAGAGGCCATTCTAAAGGTGATGTATTTAATTGTTTCACCAGTACAATATCACCTTCCTTTAGGTTAGGTAAATAATATTTCCATTTTGGGCGTCTCTGTAACTGAGTTAGGTAATCTTTTGATCATGTTTTCCAGAAGTCTTGTTTCAGTTTTGTCACAATTTTCCAAAATTTTAAACGGTTAAATGAAATTTCAGACACATTGACCTCTGGATAACTGCAAATGGCTGTCCCAATAAGAAAATGCTCAGGTGTTAAATATTCACCTTCATTTGGATTAAGTGAAAGCAGAGGTCTAGAATTTAAAACACCTTCCATTTGTATCATAGCAGTATTAAATTCTTCATAGGTCAAGCACATGGTGCCTACTACTCTTTAAGATGGTACTTGACACTCTTTACCCTGCTTCCCAAAGTCCACCAAACTCTGAGAGTAACTGGGAATAAACACAAACTTAATATAATTTGTTTTACAATAATTATAAACAGCATCTCTATGAGATTTAGAATTTTGTAACTGATACAATTCTTTGAGCTGATTTTCAGCCCCTTAAATGTATTTGCATTATCGCAAAAGACTTTAGTTGGCATGCCTCGCCTTGATATAAAGCGATTGAAACATGCCAAGAAAATTTCAGTAGAAAGATCTGATACTATCTCAATGTGGATAGCTTTGGTTACAAAACAGACATATAAAGCAACATATCCTTTGTTACAAGTGGTTTTCGAATCCTGGCTACCTTCATGCTAAAAGGGTCACAAAAATTAATACCAACATGCTGAAAGGGTCTAGTAGCATTAATTTTTTCTGCAGGCAAGGAGCCCATAAGTTGCTTTGCAGCCTCAGCCTTTAACCGAATATATTTTAAGCATTTGTGCAATACTTTTTTAATCTCTCTAATGCCACTGATAATCCAGTATTTCTGTGAGAGTGAACTATGCACCAACCTAGGGCCGGCATGCAATAATCGAAGATGTTCCTCTCAATAATCAAAGATGTTACCTTGGAATTCTTTGGCAATATAATAGGATGCATTTTATCGCGCGGAATGCCTGCATTCTGAAGCCTACCGCCCACACAAAGAATATCGCTTGCATCAATAAAGGTGCAAATTAGCAATACCTGACTTTATTTTTAAATTGTTCTTAATTGCATATGTGTCATCAGCAAAATGATGCTTTGTACGGAACGAATAATGACCAGAAGAGCGTTTTCTAGTTCTGTAGGAGTGAGAAAATTGTCTTTAATTATTTGTTTCGTTTTAAAGCATTAAGATAAAATCTATAAATATATGCAATAATGTTTTGAAGTTTATTAAAACTTGAGTACCTTTCAAGCAATTCATATGGTGAAGTCTGTACTTGCTTTGAAATAGGCAAGAAACTTCCTTTCTTCTTGATTCAATGTGTCAACATTGCTATAAGAATTAAAAGTACAATCAGAACATTACAGAACTGTGGCTGTAATCTGTTTTGACAAATACTCAGGCCCATGCCACTATAGAGTTTTTCCTTGTAAATTTTGTGGGTCTACGCCTCGAAATTAGGTCAGCAGGATTATCCAATAACTTTAGATAGGACCATGATGACCTGTCAGTAAGTTCAACAATTTGCTTAATTCTATTATTAACAAAAGTATTAGCCTTTATTTTTCCAGACTGTATCCAGACTAATACTATCTGGGAGTCACTGTATAAGTGAAGTGAATATGCTAAACGGGATGTAATTATTTTACTAACCCTATTTGCTAGCTACACTAGCAACAATGCACTATTTCGCTCTAGCTGAGGTATGGTGAGTGTTTTTGCCAAAGGTGCAACCTGTGATTTAGAACACACCAAGTTAACTTCAATATTTCCATTAGTTTTAAAACTCGTAAATACAGGCAGCACCCATATGCTTTTGATGATGCATCGGCATAACCCACTAACTGAACAGATACACCATCATGGCTATTAAAATATCTGGGTACTATAATTTTATTCATTGACTTTAATTTGCTAAAAAATTTCCCATCGTAGGTGCATAGGAAGCAACATTGTGTCCCAATCAATGCATATTGACCACAACTCTTGCATTATTAATTTTTCTGAAACTATAATCGGGCCTATCAACCCCAGGGATCGAAGATTTTTCCAATGAAACCTAATATGTTCCGTTTGGTATTTAGTACTTCATCACAACAAGGGTTTCAAAATAAAAATGGTCTAACACTATATTGTATTTTAAGCCCAATGTCTTAATAACATAATCTCTATTAATATTTAAATCCTCAAAATATCTGCATTCATTCGAATCTCCTCAAGAACAGGATGATGGTTAGAGCACAACTTATGTAAATTAAAATTACCTAATTTTAATAGCTCTATTAATTCATATTTTAACAAGTGAAGCTCATCAATATCATCACTACAGTGAGAATATCATCCACATAAGTGTTCAATATTATCGCTTTTGCAGCCAAAAGATAACAATTTTATATCTGTTCGCTAACTCTAAGAGACAACGGGTTGCCAAAATGTAGATGACTTCAGTCCATAAGTGACTGTCTGCAACTGCAAGCAAATTATAGGCATGCCAGGTTATTTCTCCAAAGAATGTTTTGAAGACTAGTGGTGATCATTAATCAGAACACATCGAAACATCTTTTCTATGTCGGATACTAATGTAAACAAATAAGTACGAAATAAAACAAGGATATCGAAAAGCTCACCCTGCATTACAGGCCCATTCAGCATAACATCTTTTAAAGAAATTTTATTTTTGTTTTCATGCTTCCATCAAAACCACACGTAATTTAGTTGTCTTACTATCTTCATTGAAGACAGGGTGGTGTGATAAAAAATAAACAGAGCCACTATTAATATCATATGTACTTATATCGACCTCCTTGGCATGTCCCATCGCCACATATTGCTGTATAAAATCTTTATACATTATAAAAAGCATAGGACTTTGTTTGTGCCTTTTTCTAAAGATAAAACCTTGCAAGCAATCGAAAAGGAGTCCCAAGTAGCAACTCATCTTTGAACAGATGAGGGCAAGTCAACTGAAAATCTGTTATGCTCAAAAGTGACAGACTCTTGAAAAATAATTTCTGATTTTTTCAACTCACTTGTAATGCCTGTTATTGGTTGAGGTAATGCTTCAGTTATCCAAAAATTTTCCATTACATTTTCTAGCTTTCTTTCATCACATATAACAAAATTAGACACTAAATGTGAGTTTTCATTTTAGTCTCAAACTTACCAGCTACAACATATCCAAAAACTGTGTTTTGTAACACAGACCATCTGAACTTTACATATCCATTTAACAATGAGTTGAAATAAACATCAACTCCTAACAGTATTGAAAGGGAATGCCCACCGTCCATAGACACTTCGGCCATGGGTGCCCACATAAAAGCATATAGAAATGATAATATGCAATTATTAGAATGAACTGGGTAAAAATTGATTTAAAAAGTCCGGATTTTAAAATATAAAGGTTTTATTTTCACAAATACAGTTTTTAACAATAATTTTACTGAATAAAACTATTTTACGGATTTTATCGCGTTTAATTTAACTAATTTTGTATCCCGACGTTTCGGGTGCTTTACACACCCATGGTCACGGGGGACTGAGGTGTTTGACGTCCTAATGTCATAGTTAGCCCGGCTACCTTCAGTTTTTGAATATAAATTTTGGTCCGATCTACGCAGAATGATTGGTTTTAATGGATCTTTTGTTTGTCCTATGTAAGAGAGACCACATTCACAATCAAGCTTGTACACTCCTGCATCTTGTAGAGGATATTACACTTGACGGATGGTCAAAATTGACTAATCTTCTTCGGCGGCTTGAAGTATGTTTTAATAGAAGCTCGCTTCAAAATATAGCCAGCCTTGTCTGTGACCTCTGACATAGGGTAGTACAGCAGGCACACGCTCGACTGTGGCCGGCTTCACTCGGTCACTGTGACGCAGGCGCGGGACCCGAAGCTTGTTGTCTTGCAATACTTGCTCGACGTTTTTTTTTTTTTTTGCGCCCAATGCAAAGGCACCCTCCGGAAGCGGGGAGGGAGGTGGTGAATGTCAACATACCACGCAGCCGGCTGCGTGGTTATGTGGGACCCACTGACCAACCTAACTAACCCAAGTGCCTACCCACTAAACACCACCTTGGGGACGGCTTTGGCCATAGTGGCCTTACTGCCGAGTCGGACGCGACCCTCTTTAGGGAAAAGAGGGCGCAGGCGGCGAGTTGCCGCTGAGAGACTTGCCTACTAAGGCATATTAAATATTGGAAGTAGAAGGCTTTGCCTGAGCCGCCAAGAGGCAGTCCAGGTCGGCCGAAAGCTTGTTGGGGGGGTCCGAGAGAGCGTTTCTCGGTCTGCGGACTCGATAGCGAGAGGGAGGTGGGGCTGCATAGGAAGCTGCCTCACGAATGAAATGATTAGAGTGGGACTCTGAAGCTTTGAAGAAGTTTTCAGAGTTTTTTTAGAAATTGCTGGACTGTGGGGAGCTCTAAGTCTAGGTGGAGGTCGGCGTTACGGACGTACCAGGGTGCGTTCGTAGCCCGACGACAAAAAAGGTTTTGAACAACTTGAAGTTTGTTCAGGGTTTTGGGCTTAGCGTGAGCAAAATGGGGCCGCGTAAGACATTACGGGTCGTATACAGACCTTATAAATGGTCCGTTTATTACGGAGGGACATTTTGTGTCGGCCCAACATACTGTTGAGCCTACCCAGATAAATGCTCGACGTGCTGAAGCTCGGCAGCCAGATGTTTTCTGTCACAGATCCTCGTGCTCTCTGAAACAAAGATTTTCCCACGGTAGCTAACTGTGATGGATGATGGTGCGATTCACCATTCTAAAATACAATTCACAATGGAGTTAGAGGCAAACAATCTTTAGATTTCCTAGATGTTTTAGTCATCCGAAACCTGATAACACTATTGGTCACACTGTGTATAGGAAAAGACCCATACCAACCGATATTTAAATATCCTCTACAAGATGCAGGAGTGTACAAGCTTGATTGTGAATGTGGTCTCTTACATAGGACAAACAAAAGATCCATTAAAACCCGCGTGAAAGAACATATAGCTGACGTGAGGCACCGACGCTCTGGGAAGTCTGCAGTCTGTGAACATGATCAAGATCGTCTCCGACGTTACATCAGATATTTTATGATCTTATACATCATAAAATTCATAGACAATCAGTATGTCATCCAGAAATTGAGCAGGAGGCAAAATATTAGTCTGATGCCGTGCCCAACCCAAATACCATATTACTGTCATAACATGGGCACAGCATCCTACCGTTCGACGGCCGACAATACAATTGCAACAATACTTTTTAATTGCATTCCTACCAGAATCATTGCCACTAATTAAAATATATATAAAATACATTTTACGACTGATGTGTCGACTTGCAATTCTAGCCCTAAGTAAAGAGCAGCTGGGACTCAAGTTTATTACTTCCATAACGCTGCTCTTGTGGTCATTACATACTTCGATCCGGTAGCAACCATTAAATCTTATATGCTCACTATAATAGGAGCGAGCTTGCTTTAATTGGTATGTGCCACAAGCAATTAATATTAAGTCGCTGTGTTAAAACAGGAAATTTCTAAGATTTTCACAGTCTACATTTATATTTCGAAAGTCTGCCTAGCTCTATTTAGATTGTGTTCCTAACATACTCAGATAAATCATTATTTGTCTCCATATTTTTATGAACTATTTCTAGTATTTGAGCTGCATCATCCCTGTCCCTTATTTTGTGTGGAATTTATTAATTAGAGCAGCAGCCACAAAAGTCTATCATCAAATGTGTAGAAGCCCTGTTAAAATAATTTTGGTGAAATAATTTAAATTCACTTTTAAAATGCCACCTCTACTACCCATCGACACATAGTCACAGCTCTGGACTTATTAGCATCTCTTGTCGTTAACTGAGATTCACCATCTGTTGGAGGCAAAGGTACATGAACCTGATAACCACAACGTTCTAAAAGGGGCAATGAATTCCTTAAGCCTCTATCTAGGATGAATACATCTCCAGATTCAAAATATTGCCTTAATGAACTGGATTCATCACCAAATTCATTATTTATAATATCCGCATCTGAGGTTGTTGCAGGATAAGGGCCCAGAATATCTATGATGTAACCATCACTACACACAAAAAGGAAAGGCTTTATAAGATTGCGATATTTATGTAATGAGTAAGTTTTTTTCTGATACAAATAATTGGAACTCTTTTCTATGTAAATATATGTACCATCGGCAATTATGACGGGCCTCTATCTTCTCCCCATAAAGTCCATTTGGAATAGGAGATTTCTTTGAGCTATTTCTGCTCGGGATATATGATTTATGCCTACATTTATAGGAACAAAATCCTGATTTAATATTTCGCGGGCCATATTCATGAGCCGCTCTAATGTGCTTCTTGGTACTTGCAATAATGCCGACAGGCGTTCGTCACTATCTCCTGTTCTTAATTTCATCAAATATGCAGCAAGTGCAAAAGAACCCCTATGTTTATTTGATAGTCTCGGAACTTCAGACAGAATTTGTTCATATTGTGCCTTTGATAAGCCTAGATAATAATGTACAGTATGCCCAGGCATACTGTGAATATTTTCAAAGTCTATATGATGGTGCATATTATCTTTCAATAATGTAGCAAAATCTTCAATTTGTGCTGCACTTAATGTTTTAATAGGATTATATATTGTTTCTAAAAGTAAATCCCAAGAGTTGCTATTTAAATGGTAGTTACAGATTCTACATTCTGGAGGTACATAGTAATTGTAGTCGCAAAAAAGACGCACTCGCAATGCTGATGGAACAGTGAGTTGATTAGAATCATTACAACCAGGAAAAAAACATTGATTTTGTGTTAGTGGTGCTCTTACATAATTAGGGAGCAGTATACTGTGTGATGTATGGTCTAAGCTTTGTTGTTCTGGATGCAATACATTACCAATACTAGATGAATCAGATGGTTCCCGTTCCGCAGTTGAACGTGATACTGCTCTATCAGTCCTTCGCCAGCAATTATGACACACTCGAGATGATGATGGCAACTGAAACAATATTAAACAAAGAATGACGCCAAAGTAAACAAAATAAAAATAAAATAGATTTGTTTACTTTTAACTCAAATATAAATAAAATGTTTATCAAGTAAAACAATACTGCACAACGGCAGACTTAGTGCATTATATAATTTAATAATTAAGGACTGAGGACTACCAGTAGTCCAAAACAATGAAAATCAACTGTCTCATTTCTCGGTAGTTGATAAAATGGGCAGTTAACCCCGCAACTACCTGGTGTTAGCTGGCTTATCTTATCACCATGGTATAAATAGACTAGAATGATTGTCAAATATAGCGTGTGCAGATGTGAAAAATAAAATAACTTCTGGGGTTGATATGCAAACAGAGTATAAATATGTATCACTATGAGATATCTGCACCACACTTAATAAATTATAACCTTACCACTTGAACACTTACCTCACGTGGTGCAATCTGATGGGCAATCTCATTCCTTATGAGTTCCTCACATGGAGAATCGGACCCGAACAGTGTGTGTGATCTTATTCTCAAAAGTGACTTGCCACAGCTGATGCATACATGTCCATGACTAACAATTGGTGCATTTTGCTGTTCACTAGTTGGATGTCGTATTTGATTCCAGGCTGCAGTCCAACACAGTGGCACACTGTCCTCGAAACTTGTACCTAATAAAGAAGCCATAATTATTATATTGATATTATTTTAAGTCAACTCAGTTAAAAAGCATTTCTCAGAGGAAGACATGACACATGGTGACATGGTTCAACTATTTACCTGCTGTGGTCGAACCCATTGTTGTATAAGATGTCGCACTTCTGCAATTTCCAACAAATGTCTTCGTATTTTCGTGACATTTAAACCACAATTGACACAGCGTAAATGTCCTCTTGAATAAGTTACTGAGCGCTGGAAGAACTCTGGCCGGTGTGAAAGCTGGGGTCATCGTTAACAGTGGATAACGAGTCCAAGTTCGTGCAGGGGTATCGTGAGAAGCGGAAGGGATCCATGTTCAGGCCGTGGTCAGTAGGGTGCGAAGAATTGTCGGAGTCCATTTGAAAGCTAATTCGTTGCTTAGATAACAAATCCGCAAGAAAACAAACAAAATAACACAAACGCAAACGAATTCGATTTGTGACTATTTAGTTGTGATTTCACATGACACGACACCTATCCGTCAGATTCGATGTTGCCACTTAACAGAGATAAATGGATAAATCGATATCGATTTTTTATTCGATTTATAATTTCATTAAAAAGAATAATCTTTGAGGCGCTTTAAGTTCTGCACGCCTTTAAAAAAATGTTTTAAATGCTATTTTAAATGTATTTTTAAGAACAAATAAGAATAACAGTTAAATTGTGCAGTAGCGTTTTTGTTATGTAAAGAATTCATGGTAAATCAACTAGCAATTCGCTTGTTTAATTATCTTAACATTATAATAATCATCGAAAAATAATATTAGCATTATAATAATGTCACCAAAAAAATCGATCGAAAAAAGGGAATCGATTTTTTACCGAGATATGTAATTGGCAACACTTTTTATTTTATCCCCAAACTAATGAATTACGGATTTACCTAATTTCATTTTTATCTTTTCAGTACTTTTTTTGTGCAAACATGTTGCAATCTTTTGAATAAATGAATACCGCGATTAATAACCATAAAAAGATGTATTTTTAACAAATGCAAATTATTGGGCGTCTCATGGCCAAATTGGGCATTCCCTTTCTGAAGGAATGTTAAACTGATCATCTGATAACAATATATGCTCTGGAATGGTTGATTTCGAAATATGAACAAAATTTTGAGGTAAGGGTGTCGTAATTGAGTCAACCATTAAACAGTTTACATTAAATGTTATATCTTTATACACACAAGACCTTAGAGATAAATTAATAGTTTGATTAATTACTGTGATTTTATTGCCAATACCAATGATATTACTTGATGAATTTGAAAAGGTTTCAAATTAAATTTTTAGCAAGAGTGTTTGTCACAAATGAGGCTTGGCTACCACTATCGAGCAAAGCTCGAACATAAATGTCTCGACCATATTTGTTAATAACCTTTACCTTCACAGTAGGCAACAATGTAACATTAGAAGCATTGCTATTTGAAAACAGTGAACTTAGCCTCCTCCTTGACATGGAGGAGAGTATTATGAGACTTTTACAAATTCTACATTTAAATTTATATTAGACAGACATTGTCTGAATGATCCCTGCAAATAGAACACAATTTGTGATCTTTGACAAAAGATAAACGAGTCTCAATAGTGACCATCTTAAATTTTGGGCAATTAAAATTGCATGATCTTTCATTTACAAAAATCACACAATACAATGGATTGTGTGGAAACACTTGCAGCTCTTACTACTGACCTTAATTTATTTTCAAAGCAATTACTCTTATGTGGGCACTATCTTCTAGTGCCATAGCACGTTTTTCCAAAATGCTATAAATTTACCATTGTTGGTAATATTTGTGATCACTCTCTAACTGAAAGGTACGATTTGTGTATGAATCTAGTTTCCTATTGAGGATACAAATTAAAACCCGATCCCAGCTATCAATTGGTTCATCAAAGTTTTTAAAGCATGTAACTGCTGCTGTATTTGAGAAATAAAGGTCCGTATTGAGGCTGCTGTCCTTTGAGCATAGGTGGAATATCCAAAAGTATATTTATATGGTTACATAGAACGTGCCTTATTATCAAACCGTTTTAAAGCAAAGTTAGTGCTTCCTGATATGATTTATTTACTAAGGGCAAGTTAACAATTACTGATAAGGCTTCATCTAATAAATATTTGCGAAGATAAAATAACTTTTGGACATCCGATAAAGTCCTATTATTGTCAATGACAGCAATAAACAATTCATAAAATGGTTAAAATTTTGTACAATCTTTACCATCAAATGTGGAATTTCCACATTAGGTAATTTAGACGAAGACATGCAATTAGATTGAGAGGGCTCTGATTTATTAAGAATTTTAATTGCTTCATTTATTTTACCAAGAGCCATATAATACTTACCTTCCACCTCACCAATATCCTCAGAGTCCTCTTCATCTAGGCTTAAAATATCCAACTGAATACTTTCAAATTGTTTTAAAACTGAAATTAATTTATCTTTACTAGCTTCTAAAACGTCTATTGTTGCTTAAGCAATATTAGCTGGTTCGCGAACAAAACTTTCAATTCGCGTCAACGCTCCTTTGCAATGCGCCCGCGCAATTTTTAACTTTTTCAGCTCCGGCATGATTGCACAACACCAACACCAAATTTCACTAAACTTATTATTGGCCTTATTCCTTCACGTTTCTTTTGAACTTACAATTCACAATCACAAACACTATTTTATTCTTCAAATGAAGTCGAGCCGTTGTTTACTAGAACTTGAACTGTCAAAGTCAAATTCAATTGACAGTGACACTGACACTTCCAGATGAACGCCTTGTTGAGTTGCTCACCATAGACAAATATGGCGAACGGAAATAAATTTATTTTTCAATGAAGGTAGGTAAAATCACAGATAGAAGCTTCTTTTTCGGTTCACCGTCAGTTACACAATTTGTGTAAAAATTGAAATATTGCAGACTCTGCAATGCCTCGTCAATATTTTGACGAAAATGGATGAATATTACAGGCAATAGCAGGGCAACCAACAAATCACCCAAACTATAAGCTGGGTGAGGTTTCGCTGCCTTAAAGCCAGGACACTGTCCAAGTAGAACGTACTGCACTCTTCAACAATACACTATATCACACTTTACTTTTCGAAGGACCACTTAGCTTGTTCAAAATGAAAAGCTAAACAAGATAAAATAAAGTCTTTAATAGAGGTAAAGACGTTAGCGCACACTGTGACACTACTAAAAAACGAATGAAATGGCTTACTTCCTTTCAAGGTACATAATGTTGCCAGTAACAACTTAAATTATAACTTACAAATCATATTGCCGTTTAAAGGTACAGTTGTACGACAAATTTAAAATTAAATTTTTTATGTTCATGTATTGAACAAATATTACTTAGTATATGATCAATACAAGACGATTTTCGTAGGTTTTAACCCAGAACCGTACCCATATAAGAATTGCATTAACGGTACCCTGGGTACAAGCACACCCAAATAAAAAGACACATTATTCAAAAGTAATAAAGTTTTATTAAAAATCAACGTACATATGCTATCTTACATTAATTTTGGTCTCAATTAACACAATTAAGGCACATAAAATTAGGAACTTAAACAATTTTGGCAATTTTTTTGGTGGTCATTATAAATGAATGTTTTGCACGTGACACATTGTGTGTAATTTACGGTCCTTGGACCTCCGACAGAAAGAACATCTTCCAGATTTTAAATTTTCATTAGTTACCGCAGATAATGATCGCTTTTTTCGTAATATATCCCCAATACTTATTTGAAGGGATGTTGGCAAAAGTACGATACTGAAATCTATTTTCCAGATGAGTTTTGATGAGATCAAATGCGAGTGTCTTCAGATAAGTGCGCCCATTCTGAAAACTTGCTTAGTGGCATTTGATGAATTGAGGAATATCATGGAATTGATCCCACAATATTTAGTATTCCATAGTATACACAAAGGCTCCAGCGGCAAGTTTTGCGTGACACACTATACGTATGACAAAGTTGGTCGAACGTATCTACTCCACCTTTCGTTTTATTATAAAATGATATTATATCTGCAAATTAACAGCTTTGTCTTTGTCTGCTTGTAGTGCATGGTGGAAAGCATAAGGACGGTTTTCTTTTTCCTTTGCTAAGCTTTTGAGGCACATATGAAAGTAGAGTGAGTTCATCATAAAACGCAAACATTGATGTATTCAGGTCACGGTCTTTCGTATCAGTAAAAACATTCGGTACTTCTATTTTATTTTTCTTCAGTATTCCAACTGTAGTTACATTTTTGACAGCAGTTTCTGAGCGGTAGGTATAGAGGTAAACTAATTATTGTATGTTATATTTCTGATGGTATTGTGAATAGAAGTTGACAGCTCAAGAGCGTAATACTCAGCAACGGGTATTCCATTCGTAGTAGAATCTTTTCCTGTGTATTTGCTATGCTGTGCTATGTATGGGTTATTTATCATGCAGCATCACAAAACATCAGTAGTTTGATTCCATATTTATCTGGCTTTGAAGGATGTATCCGAAATGGACACCTTCCAAACCAAGCAACTGCTCATCTATTGTAGCAGTCAGAAGGAGAATACAGGTTTTTGAAGTCTCGATTACATGATCAAAGAGTTCTTTTATGGGCGCCAATTTATTCACCTGTCTTATCTCAGCTCTTGTCGAACTGTTATACGGGACCTCGTAAACTAGGTTTTAAAAAACACTTTTATTACACAACGGAAATAGTATTATTTAGAAATAGAATTGGTTACAAATTTTAATTGGCCGGAGTCGAAACTGGCAGGCACGCGATGATGACAGAGGTGTTAGGGATTCAGCGGTCGAGCAGAGACTGACTTGTTCCCGGGAGCGGGAAGCAGAGGTTTTAAATGATGACAAGACTATTTAGAGGAAATCTATGTAATCAGTTATTGTCCATGATTAAGGGTTTTCCCTAGCATTGGGAAACCGTAACAGCCCCTGATTTAGAGTAAACTACACCGTTAAAAGTGGAGTTTATGTTAAAGTAAATGAAATATAAATCAGCCGATTCGAAGAAAAGGTCCCGTGTTAGTGTTTGAGGGTTAATGTCATCTAATTCAGTGTCCTTATTTTCAGGAGTTTTATTTTCTCTAGATCTCATTATTTTCTTGTATGCCAGTTTCATACATCTTATAAATAATAAAGCACATAATAAAAATTATAATTACAATTGTGATACCTGGAATATTTTTGATATAAAACAATATGTGGTTTTTCAATTATACTGCAGTTTTCAGATTTCAGGATCATGATAAGCTAAGGAATCTAAGTTAACATTCTTAAGATTAACTACAGGTAAGTTTGATACAATGTTATTATACGCTACAATATTAAAACAGGAATCATTTAAAATATTAAAATTAGGTACAATAGTTTTCAGTTGAATTTCACGATTTTCATGTGGTATAAAAGTGTCTTTACAGTAGGCGACACATTCAGGAGGTAAGAACAATATACCATTTCCACTAAATTCTATTTCAGTAACTTGAAGTTATTACATTCAATACTTATTTAGTTTTTCAGACATTACAAATAACCATCTATTAAAGCGTAGTGGCTGCCAGATGCTAACGTGACCATAAATAAATTTGGTTTCACAAATCGAAGGGATTGAGGTAAGTACTTTGTAATAATTTCACTTTCACAGGAGGGCGTCGTGGAAGAGGAATACAGTATTGGTGTTTGACAAAGGTAATGATCATTTTATTACTCTACAATAATCTAGGTTATCTAACTTACAATATTGATCTATCTCTTATACCAATATATTTGGAGGATGGAATGATGGTCGAATATGACTCTGGATTATTTTTATCATGAGGACCAGTGAAGGTAAGTTATGGTATATGTTTAAGCATAGGGTTAATAGGAGGATTTTACTGCAAACACTACTTTTCTTTATTAAAGTAACTAGATATTTCTGATACATTTAAAATAGTGTGCATGTTATAGATATTTAAAGGAACTGGGAGTTGTTTAGATTCGGGCAAGAATCTGTAATTTTCGACCAATTCGATGTAAAGTTATTTAGGTGTTAGGGTAGTAGGATACAGGATATTAGATTTGCTAAACATGATAGCATTAATTATGTCCTCAACTTTGAAGGACAAGGCTAGGAGACTATTTTCTATCATGGAAGTTAATTCCAGCATGCGAGATCTAATACCGTTCTCTTGAAGCGTAAGTCAGATTTAGGATGTCTTGGGACAGTCCATCATTTGCTTTTTCAGGTGGTTTCATTTAGTTTAATTTTATACAGAGTTTCGTTAAAAGATCTGAGCGAAGAAGTAGTGACTAATATATTTTCCTTCATCAGGAGGGCTAATTATTTTGGTCTATTTCACCTCTGTGATGGCGTTGTCGTATCGGATGGCATCGTCTTCATCCATTGTGCCAAACAACTTTTTGATACAGTGCCTACGAATCCTAGAAGTGCAGACCTTCTCGACTAGCGAGACGTAAGATGAAAGATGGCTTCGTTGGCGGGCTATCATTATAACGGGTGTTCAACGGTTCAAAGAGATTAGTACATTCTAAACGATCAAAGACTTAGCCATCATTACATACTTATTTGGATTTATCAAGGACAAGTCGCAGATTTAGAATATGAGGATTAATAGAGGATACATCATACGGGATAACTACACCAAGATAACTATCAACTAAACTTAAGGAACCTAAAGGGTCGAAGTAGATACCAGGACTGTTCGTCAAGGGCGTAATGAATTCTTGACTCAGCGCGGAATTACTGTAATAGAATATAATTAAAATTAGTATTATATATAACTAGGTTACGTTTCAGATCTAGGAGCTAATTTAACTTCGTCATAGTGATGTGTCACATGACGTCTATTTATGAGTAATGTCAAGGTGTTTCTGCCATTGATTTTACGACTTTATACGGTCCTTTCCAAATAGGTGAGGGCTTTGCGCAGACGCACATGATTCTTGAGATATACGTAACTCGACTTTATACTGAACGGGCCGTGAGCGGGTGTCGTAATACTGTTTAGATCTTTCTTTAGATCTTTGTATGTTTTCTAAGGCTTCTTCACGTGAAAGTTTTAGAGGATGGTGTAGGATTTGAGATATTCTGGATATGTAAGGTCCGATTGTAATTCGTAGATGGAGTCCATAAAAGGCTTGACCGAAGAGGAGTTCGTATGGTGTGAAATTAGTAGAATGAGTGGTGTTATATGCCAACATAGCGGTAAACATACTTATGCCAATCGGAATGATTTTCGTTGACATAAGATTTAAGATATTCTTAAGTGTGGAGTGACTGCTCAAGTGCACCTTGCGTTTGAGGATGGTATGGAGAAGACCAGATTTGTTTAATTTTCAGGAAGTTGCAGGTTCTTTTAAATAGGTCTGCGGTGATGTTTGTTTGATCGGTTAAAATAGACTTCGGGATGCCGAAAACAGAAAAAGTGCACTAGACATTCACATGTCTCTTCTGCAGTCGCATTAGCGATAGGGTAAGCAAGGAATATTTGGTGAGATCGTCCTGCAACGTAAAAATAAATTTGAGTTTATTAAGTCCAGCTTCTGGAAGGGGTCCTACAAGGTCGAGGCTGATTCGTTCAAATGGCTTGGTGGAAGTGGTAGTTATTTGCATAGGCGATTTATTAATTTGTCTTAGGGCTTTATTACTTTGGCATTGGGAGCAACTCACGTATGTTTCAATATCTGTTCGCATATTTTTCCAGAAATACCTCTTTCACTGATTATACATTCGCGTAGATCCTAAATGTCCGGCAATTGGAATGTCGTGGCTTTCATGGAGTATTCTAGGTATCTCAGAGGTGTAGGGTAAATTATAGTATTGTGATAAATATAAACTGATATTTGAGTATTGTTAAAGATATAGCAGAACATGTTGTATATTTTCGTCCAGATGTGTTTGTCGAAAGGATTTTGGAAATCAGTAATGGCTAAATTTAGATTGGAATCAGTGGAATTACGTAATATATCGCATCGAAGATTTAGTAGGCTTTTATAAATGTCTTCATAAGAACTGTTATGAAAGTTGTATACTTTGGTGAATAGGAAATATATTGTCTTTCCTTGTGATCGAATGAGATGAAGGAGTAAAGAGTTCTTTCCCTATCTAAGAGTTCTTTAGAATTTTCGAGGTTACTTAGAATTTCTTCTACGTGAGGGTTGGAGTCATCGAGATCGATGGAGGTAGGTATGACAATGATCTTGCAGTTAGTTTTCAGGATGCTTTCGTTATGTTCTAGGATGTTAGCGTTACTGTTAAAGTCTTTGTTGCTCATTGTTTTTAGAAATTTGCTATAATTATCGTCACAAGAAGGTTTGGTATGAGATCTGGGAATTTGTTAGATGGTCGGTGTAGGAGGATCGTCGATACCTGGTATTGAATCATCGTTTTTCAAGAGGTCTACAGAAGGTAGTTTGTCGTCAAGGTCTAAGGAATCAGGGGTAGTTGGATATCAAGATCATTAAGAGTAAGAGGGCTGAATTGAGGTGTGGAATTATCTTAATTTTGATTAGAATTGGATGGAATAGGATCAGAGTTTGATGGTTGAACTGGTTTTACAGGATATCGGGATAGGGCGCCAGCAGCGGCATTAAGTTTTCCTTTCTGGTACTTGATCTCATACTCGTATTCCATTAGTTTTAGGCGCCATCTTTGTAACTTGCTACTAGGATCTTTATGATTGAACAACCACTTTAGTGGTCTATGGTCAGTAATCATCTTGAATTTTCGTCCATAGAGGTATGAGCGAAAGATTTTACAACCGAACAAAATAGTAAAGTTCTTTTCAGCGGTATTGTAGTTACATTCGCTTTTGTCCGAGAGGCAAAGGCTATTGGCATATCCTTGCCAATTGACCTTGACTGAGTACAGCACCGATAGCGTAATTAGAGGCATCACATGTTAGGTACGAAAGGGATGGAAAAATCTGGATAAATGAGGATGGGAGCAGAGGTAAGTTTGTGCTTGAGTTCGTCGAAGGCGACTTGTTGTTGGTTTTCCATAGAAAGGGACATCCTTTTAGAAGTTGAGTTAAAGGTTTAGCAATTTTGAGAAATTGGCAATGAAACGGCGATAATAGGATACAAGACCGAGGAAGGACTTAATGTCTTTCGGGGATTTGGGAGGCAATTGAGTTACCGCTTTTACTTTCTCGGGGTTAGGTTTTACACCATCTTTGGTTATTTGATGGCCAAGATATGCGACTTCACGTCGGAGAAACTCGCACTTGTCAGGTTGGAGTTTTAAATTGTAATTTCGAAGCCTTTGGAATACTGACGAAAGGTTATCAATGTGAGGATTCAAATCATGAAAATATATGACGATGTCGTCAAGGTAAACAAAACATCGTATGCCTTGGAGGCCTGTGAGAGCGGTATTCATTAATCGTTGGAAAGTGGCAGGCGCGTTTTTTAAACCAAATGGCATTCTTGTAAACTGGTAGTGTCCTTGTGGTACACTAAAGGCAGTTTTAGGAGCGTCTTCTCATTGATCAAAATCTGGTGAAACCTGACGCAAGATCAAGGGTTGAGTATTTGTTCTGTCCCAGCTGATCTAAAATTTCGGATATTTGCGGTATAGGTAGCTGTCACAACAGTGATGTCGTTTAGTTTCCGATAGTCGATAACTATACGCCATTTTGCTGTCCGGATGCGTCAATTTTTTGGGACAATCCAAATTGGTGAAGACCATGGAGACTGAATGTTTTATGATTCCCTGGTCGAGCATTTGATCAATTTGTTTTTAACTTTGTTTATGTACCTCTGGGAACCGATAAGATTTTACATTTATGGGATTTTGATCGCGTTTTTATGTTATGCTTAAGGGCATCTGTGTGGAAAGTTTATCGCCAGGAATAAAGAATATATCCGAGTATTCAGAGCAAACATCGTGAAGAGCGTTTGCCTCTTCAGGATTGAGGTGGGAGACTCTAAGGAGGTTTAATACTTTTGTGTTCTGAGGTAAGAGTTTGTTTATCATGAGTCCCTATCATAAGGGACAACAGAGGATACAGTGGATATAGTATTTCGTTTAGTTCGCAAGTCCCTACTATTAGGGACAACAGAGGACAGTGGATGTAGTATTGCGGTTAATCTGCGTGTCCCTATCGTTAGGGATACAGAGGATACAGTGGATGTAATATTGCGGTTAATTCGCGTGTCCCTATCGTTAGGATACAGAGGATACAGTTGATGGTATTGCGGTTAATTCGCGTGTCCCTATCGTTAGGGATACAGAGGATACAGTGGATGGTATTGGTGCTTTGATATGGTAATGTTTTTTGAATTCGATGCTTGGGTCTCACGAGACACCACCGTGAGCCCTTTATGCGTTTAAATCATCGTTTGATTTACCCTGATCTTCCAGTTGTCACTGCTTTAATATTTACCGCGTGGATTTGAGCTGATTATTTTGATAGCGTCTTGGAGATAGACTTTGATTATTTTGGTCTCTAAAGCGGTTATTGAATTCTGCTCACAATCCTCGATAGTGTGGCCCACGTTTTACAATAACGGTACACTGGAGGACCAGTAGACGGCCTTTGACTATTGGTATTGTTTGAGCAGCCTCGCTGTGTAGGGTTTCGAACTTGTTGGGATTGACGTTGAGGCCAACGTCCTTGATTAGGTGAATTGGTATTAATTGCCGAAGGATTACGCTTAGAAGAGGTCTGCAATATCTTTTCTTCGGATACAGCGAAGCCAATGGCTTCATTTAAAGTTTCAGCGTCACGGCATCTGACTACCGTTGACAATCGAGGATTTAAACCACTTATAAATGCATGCAATGCTAAGTCTTGCATTGCAGCGACGCGGCCAGTCAGTTCTTCTTTTCGTGGGTATTGAAATATTGATTTCGGTTAATAGTTTTGATAGGCATGTCTCTACGCGTAGTGCGAACTGGTTGACCGTTTCACTATTAGTTTGACAACAATCTTGGAGGTCCGAGAGTAGTGCAGCGTAATGTTTTTTCTCGCCAAATTGGTTTTTGAGAAATTCTTCTAACTGTTGCCAGTTCTCGAACTCTTTAATGGAGCACGCACTTTCGGCACGGCCTTCGAGTTGGCTTAAAATATATTTTAATATTATGTCTTGTTGAGACGGTGACGCAAGGCTTATTGCATTTCTGCAATTATTTAAAAACGCATTAAGTTTTTCGCGGTTTCCATCAAATTTATTAATGAATTTACTTAGAAGTTCATGTCGCTTTCTTTTGTTTCTTTAGACATGGCAATAGGCTCGTCCTTAGGCATAGCGAGTTAGTCAAAACAAAGATAACGCGTGAGGTACGGAGTTGCGATTAGAATGGAATGTTGCACTATTCTCAGAACTGAACGATAAAGAAATAATACAATGGAACAATGAATAATTAATTAAATGTTACTAAGTCTAATACTTTGCTCTTAATACTTTAAATTAAATTGGAATTATGCGATGGAACTTTATAGTTAAATCACTGACACTTTTTTCACAACACGAATAGTTTCGATGTAGAATGAATGTACTTACAGGAACACTGCAACTACGACGGCAACACGAACCATTTCGTAGCCAGGCGAGATCACCCAAGGTGAGTGATAGGTCTTCGGAGTATGCCCCAACAAGGCACGTGAGGGTCTGATAAGGCCAGCAGGATACAGCGGTGTTTGATAGAGATACAGCGACACGGAGATGAGATCGGAATTTAGCACTTTTTACCGACACAATCACACGTAGATATGGAATTTATTTAATTTAATTTTCACTGAATTGAGGCGTTCCGAGGATTTACTTATTTCTTTTAAATCCCTTAAGCTGCCACCAATGTTATACAAGACCTCGTAAACTAGGTTTTAAAAAAAACACATTTATTACACAACGGAAATAGTATTATTTAGAAATAGAATTGGTTACAAATTTTAATTGGCCGGAGTCGAAACTGGCAGACACGCGATGATACAGAGGTGTTAGGATTCAGCGGTCGGGCAGAGACTGACTTGTTCCCGGAGCGGAAGCAGAGGTGCCTTTAAATGATGACAAGACTATTTAGAGGAAATCTATGTAATCAGTTATTATCCATGATTAAGGGTTTTCCTAGCATTGGGAAACCGTAACAGAACGATCGTCGAAACGGAGACAATTAGTTAAAAATTCAAATAATTTTTCACTCATAGTACCGGACCGGAAATAACTTACACCTTTATTTTTGTCGAAGATTTCTTTCACAGTCAGGTGATTTATTCTCAGTACATCAACCATAGTATAGCCCAAAAGGGCTTTCAACTCTGTTTTTGATGTATCTCGAACAAATGAAGGTCGTATGCGCGATGGAATAAAATTGTCATCTTCAGTGAGAGTTGGCCTGTCCGATTTATATTTTTGCGTTGCTCAGAAATCTTTTGGTTTGTGTTATTCATGATATTCTCCAAAACGTCAACCGAAAAACAATTGCCAAGTATCTACTGCAGTAATAAATCTAGCAGAACCTTTGTTACCTGGAGGATGGAATATGATGTTCCTCTTTGGTGTGCGTGATGAACGAGGATGAGATCCATGCTACACGAACTTTTCGCATTTTTACTGTTTTTTGTGCCTCTGCCACGTAAAACATCTGGAACACTGAGGACAGTAACAGGTGCTTTATTAAAATCTAGTTGCAAAGATTCTTCAAGTTCTTCATCTGAATCTTGAGGTGATTCTGGTTCTAAAGCATCAGGACTACCAGCTGGTCTAATATCCTCTGTCAAGCGAAAGTCTTGAATAATTTCATATCTCTCATCTTCTAACTCCTCGCATAAAAAGATCTTCATCTTCCGCCTCCAACAGAACATTTTCTATTTGACTCTTCTTCAAATTTCACCGTGATGTCATCTGAAAAAATAAATAAACAAATAGCACCAAAACACAAATACTCAGAGGCACACTTGTATATCTATTAGTAAGAAAAACCTACACTGCAAAAACCTACATTTTTGAATAAGTTAATTGTGCATAATATAAAGATGTCCTACAACCAAAAATCACATACAATGTCAGTAGATAATACAAACAGCATAAAAAACACGAAGTAACAAAAAAATAATAATGATTGAATACTTACGTCGAAAGTACCCTGGGGTGCTGGTGTAGACCACAAGCAGCATGTCGCGTCCACTCTCTAGCAGAACCGCCATCCGACTGAGGTATCTGCGCGTCCCTTCGCCCCGGGTAAATACAAGGTCGCGCGAAATAAACTGTCAAAGAGTAAAAATGTTACAGACAATTTTTTTTTTCATTTGTACCCCAGGGTACGATTCTAGGTTCGTTAGGCATCGTTAAGTTATAATTCAGTGCTAAATCGTTTAACATAGTTGTAAATTTGCCAGATTTTGTCGTGTTAATATCTTAACACTGGTGGTTTTGATAAACACTTTTTATAACTGTTAAACACTCGTTATGTCGTTCATCTCAGTGCCATTCCGTTTCTTTTTTTAACAACTCTCTCAACAACAATGTTTTATCAGATACATTTGGTCTAAAAGAACCCATGTAAGTGATTGGTCCTAGTAATCTACGTTCTTTTTATTTTCAGGTTATGGCATGTTCGTTATTGCTGTAATGCGAGTTACCCAGGTAAAGCCCCTTTTGTAATCCTATGTCCTAAGTACCTGATTCCTTCTAACTCAAATTTGTACTTATTTTTATTTAGTTTGAGGTTGACTTTCCTGCACCCGTTCAATACTAATTTAACCTATCATCATGTAGAATAAAACTATTTTACGGATTTTATCGCGTTTAATTTTACTAATTTTGATTCCCGACGTTTCGGTGCTTTACAGCACCCATGGTCACGGGGACTGTAAATTTAAACGCGATAAAATCCGTAAAATAGTTTTATTCAATGTGTAGTGTTCGCGTAAATATAAGAAATCACTATCATCATGTAATTTTTTTGCTGCTAACGTATATTAACAAGTCATCGATTTACATACAAACTCCATCCAAGTAATCAAAATTTTCGTATTTTTTATGACACAACTTTACCGCCGAGCATATGACATTAGGTAACCTTAAGAACTTGTAACGTCCAAAGAGTGTTGAACGTGCACAACTCGCTAGTAACTTCTAAAGCCACCTGCTAAAATCTTGACACTGCATCTAGAGTACTAAAATACCTAGTGCTTGAGAGTTTTGATACAATCATCGAGTGATGGTAACCTAAATTATTCTCCTTTGATCGCGCTATTTAATTCCTTCGCATGAAGACACAACCCAATCCCATGGACTCTACTTTGGCTATAATGATCTACTTTGGCTATATTATTTATTATTTAAAACTGTTATTTGTAAATTAGCATGCTGGCGTTTTGGGCATACTGTAAGCTAGCATGTACACTGTTTAATTAAATTAATATAAATTAAATAATGCCTTGTTTTTCCATCTCTTTTAATTTCATCTTAACATTATCTCTAATTGCGAACGGTAGTTTCCTAGGAGCATGAACAACTGGTACAACATTTTCATTTAATTTTATTCTATATTTCCTCGGTTGCTTACCGGTATGACGACGTTTTTAGGTATAGGGTATACCCTAATGCCCTAAAAGTGAGGGAACTACGCTATCCTCCTGTATCGACATCACGCGCCTCATCATATCCAACTGCACTGCACGCAATCTGCCCAAAACTGGCATAGACTTAACATCTGCTATTTTAAATTCTAGCATGTACATTTTACTTTTGCAATAAACTTTAAAGTAATTTTTACTACTACTTTTAAGGCGGTACCCGAGTGGTCAGACAACTTGGTATTTGCTTTTAGCAAATTTATATCCGAGATCCCAAGATAATACAACGGCAATATATTTACATCTGCCCCAGTATCTAATTTAAAGATAACTGACTTATTATTAATCATCAGGTTAACATTCCACTAATTACTAGATTTTACAGTATGTATTGCCTGCTCATCAGACTCCTCGACATTACACACTAGCACCACAAACTCTTGCAAAATGATTCATTTTCGCAAATCTTAGACACTGCTTGCCATACACAGGTCAATCAAACTTTTATGTACACTTCCACAATGTTCATACTACTCATGATAGGCGTCGAACCTGAGAACAAACGCCTCTGCGCGCGGCGTCGGCACTGGGCCGGTGGGTCACGCCGCCGCATCCGCCTCCTCTGCGCGTCCGCACTCACGCCACCTGTGCCGCTGCGATATCATCTCCTTGAATCCATCCTGTGCCGCAAACTCCAAATATTCTCATCTTTTTCGACCGCTTGACTATTATTGGTTAAACATTCTGATAACTGCTCCTGTTTAATATAATCCGCATACACCCTTGACACTATCGCGACTCGACATATTTCTGGTGCTTTACTTTAAGTTAGATAATCCTCCTTAGTAGTCGTTTTCGAATAGCTTATTGGATACGCCACATACCAGCCTATGTTTTATAAGACCGTCGTTTAAGGCCCCGAATTAAAAGCCGATTTCCGCAAGTCGAAAACATATTGTTCTATGGACTCATTTTTCCTTTTGGTTTCTATTGTAAAAATCGGTGTCGTTCCACTGTAACATTAGATTTAATATTAAAATGTCCATCCAATATTTGTGAGACAGTCATGGTAGTGCATTTTAAAAGTGAATCTTTAGAATATTTTTTTTTCGTAAATCTTCCTCCATTTTGTCCAACTGACACTTAAACTAGCGTATTCCGAACTGCCGTGGAAAACTAAGTGGTTTTGGTGGACTTAAGACACCTTCCATAATTATTAAATGTCATTAACTCAAACACTATTCGAATTAACTTGTAATATAATCAATAAACTTATTTGCTTTTCCGGCTGCTCCACGTAGACATGGGCACGCGTCAATCAAACTCCGATCGAGTTGAGACTGATTTATTCATATAAACCCTCAACTAATACAATAAATTCTCACAACCACTGCAAGACTAAGATACAGTAAGCTCTTTCTGCGTAGATCGGAACAAAAATTAATAATTGAAAGCTACAGATGCCGGGCTGTGACATCGGCACGTCATACACCTTATTCCCTTCGTGGCCATTTGTGTTGTAAAACACTGAAAATTGAACGTGATGAAATCCGTAAAGGTTGTTTTATTAAATTTCTCATGGTTAGTTTTAAGAATCATTAGTTTTTGTTATTAATAAGACATTTCTTAAACAACTAAATCATTTATATTTCTTCTTTTATTTAGGTTTTACAATGATGTATTTACATTATATTAACCCCTGTGTAGTGGCAGGAAGAATACCCACCACCCCATATCTTCCCGTGGGTGTCGTAAGAGGCGACAGAGGAAACTGTGACAAAGATGGGTAGCAGCGTCTTTCCTATAACAGCAAATTATAATAATAAAACTGCGGTTGCCAACCTGCTGCTAAGTGTGGAAACTATGCATACCCCATGGCGAGAATTACAAAAGAACAAGAAAATATGTGTTCCAGTTCCTTCACCGCGTTCTATGGTAACTCCTTTACAGTTCAGGCTACACCCTTTGGAACTCCTTGCCTGATGACATCAGAAAAGCTCCCAATAAGTTTGCTTTTAAAAAGTTGGTGCGTAATCATCTATTAAAGACAACACTTCTTACATGAATCATCCATGTCATTTATATTGTTAGACGTATATATTCATAGTTATTTATATGTACTATTTATATATGTTGATATATATATGTATGTTTATGTGTGTATTTATATATTTGTATATATGTATAATTAGGAGATATTTCTATAGTTTATTTATTGTATATATTAGTAAAATGTATATATAACGTAATTAATTATCATTTTTATTTTGTTTTTATTCTATATTGCTACACCTACGTCAAATTCTCACCACTCCATGGGTTGACTGGTAGAGAATGCCTCAAGGCATTAAGTCCGCCTTTGTATTATTTTATATTAATGAATGCAATAAAGAATAAATAAATAAATAAATAAATAGACAGTTCTACCCACACTCTCTCACCTGTCCCTCTTCTTCCACTAGCCTGTCCTTTTCCTCTAGCCTGTTCTCTCCTGCAACCCGCCCTCACCTCTTGCACTGGTCATCCTGCCTGATCTGCCTCCTCGTGTACCCTGCTACTGGATGGTGTCGAGATAGGTGGTGGTGCCTCATCTACTTCAGAGGACTCGTCGGTAGAACCAGATTCACTCTCCTCTAGATGGTCTAAGACCCTGCCACAATATCCTCGTTGTCATCGGCAAATTCCTCGATTTCCGAGTCATTTCCATCTGCTAATATTTGTGCAATGTAGTCATCCTTGAGGGTAGTCCTAAAATTAAGAAAAAACCCTTGTTAAACAATCATAGATACAAGAAAATAATGTTTAGGTACAAAAAATGTATGAAAATCCTTTTAGGACGTACCACCTAACCTTCACGATCGTGGGTCCTTGATTTTGAGTCACAATATACGCCTAACTAAGCGTGCTAGGTTTAAATTACATACATATAGGTATAAAACAACTCTATTTTAAGTAAATAACACAAACTGAACAATGAAAATTGCATTAATTTAATGAAAACAAATTACTTACTGGGGAGTTAGCGCGCCATAAAACGCAGCCATCTTTAACTGTAGTTAGGGGCGACTGACAGGTTCAAACTGGTTCGCAAGAGGCCCGCGCGATTTTTTCCAAGAAAAGGATTGTCTCACGATCGATCGAGGCCGGTTGCGTCTTGAAAAGTCGATTTGTGTACTCGCCAGAATTTTGAAAATCAAGTCTCACGATCATTTCAAGTCGGTTGTAAAGGATATCCATATCAAATGAAATTGAAAACTATTTCAATAAATTCCTTAGCTATATGTCATTTGCAAAACAATATTAGAGTAAGCGTGCTGAGAGTTGGTCCCAAGTTAGATTAAGCCAGACATATGTACTCACGTCCTTTAATCTGACATAGCCCCTACCAATGTAATTATAAAATACTTTTATGTCATTATTACAAATATAAATCACAATACAATAATATAAGTCAAGCGTTCAATAATGTCGTGAAACAGATCAGTAATGAATTTAGCTTATGCCATATTATGTTATTGATATAATCGGCAAGCAGATCTAGATCTAGATTCTAGATGCTGCTTTTGTGTTTGTCACCGCTTTGGATACTTTAGATCTGGTGACTGGTAAATGTAATCAGAATAAGTGAATCATTTATGCTATCTGTTTTGTTTGATCAAAGCTAATTTTGTTTCCTTTCCAACAGGATTCAAACGGATTGTTAGCGCAGTGACTAAGCTTTCAGCATTGCTGTGGGGCGCGAGTTTATATCCAGTATGGAACAAATCATCACAATGTTTGTCTATGTGCTTTTGTGTAAGTAAAACGCCTCTAAAATTACGATTTATACGTAAAAGAGCCATGCTACAGCTATATTAATAATATAGTTGTAGCATGAAGGGGTCGGCACGACCGGGAAAGGATCACGCTCTCACAGAATACCAGCGTAAAGTAGCAGCTTAGTGCTGCTGTGTTTCGTTGGTGAGTGTGAAGAACCGAGACTCTTTTTTACTGAAAAAGGCATTCCATCTTAGTCCTCACGGCTGACAACACATCTGCATTTTATTCGCAAACGAGGATAGATGTAGATGTCTATGGGCCACAGCAACCACTTACCATCAGGTAGACTGTGTACTCGTTTGTCACCCTTATCCTATAAAAAAAGATACAGGGCAAAACGGGGCAATGTTTTAAAAAATCGAGTTCCAATAGTAGCAAACATGTCTACAAAGTTTTGCGGAGGTTATTTATCTTTAGACGAATAAAACCTCAGAGTTAAGCCGCCCTGGCGTGTTTAGTCAAAGGCCTAAATTGTTGACACCCTCCCAATTTGTTTTATTTGCTGACGAAACTTTCATCACTGCAGAAATTATTAAATTCTCGTATTATCTTCGTGTGTACACTATTGACAGTGTAGCGTAGTTGTCAGAGTATTTTTCCTACGTTACGGATCATGGGTTTAAAAACGCAGAAGTGTAAATTAAAAATTGGTAGTTTATTATTATGTGTTTTATCGCAAAAGCGTTACATTAGTCTTTACATTAATCTCTGTGGTAGATAATACTTATTTTGTGTCAGTAAAATACTTTTTTGTTAGAGGTGACGGTCTAATCACAATCGCCAAGATTATTACTGACTGATACCCTAGAAATGGTAAAAGGAAAGAGGAAGGCAGGCGAAAAGATGGCAGGATGAGATAAAATGAGCAACTGGTCTATTTGAGAAGGGTTGCTAGAAGTAGAAAGCAATGGAAGATGTTAGAGGAGGCCTTTGCTAAGAGACAGGCTGAACTGAAAGACATTCTATAAACATCAAAATAATTTGGACAGCAATTGAAAATGTTCAGGATAAAAGAGGCTTGTAGATTGATTGATTGAAAATACTTTTAGAATATAATAAAATATAACAGATATATGGTGTGTTTCTACCAGTTTGTTGTCCAGCCACATTCCACGCATTCGAACTTAAAGGTTTGGTTCGTCCTTCATAAGCATACAGCAAATCTTTCCGTCCAATTACAATCTAGGTGTCTTTAAGGTAAAATTGGTTTTTGTTACACTTAGACAATGCTATTGCAAACAAGTATTAAATAAATATAGGAAATTAAATGGAATAGAATAGCTTTACGATAATCACATATAATAAATACATATAATAAATCTCATACATATAATAAATCTGTAGAAAGTCGTGTCTGTAATTCCAAGATATACTTGAAAACAAGTCCAGGGACTAAAGGGTTCTGAATCCAAATTAATGGTTTTAGAATTTTGTCTGTCTGTGTATTCCGGATTCACGCAAAAACTACTGAGAACCGATTTACATGAAATTTTGTATGTAGGTAGTTAGTAACCCATGGCAACTTATAGGCTACTTTTTATCCGATTACGGAACTTCAAAAACAAGGTTAAGTACCTTTTTAGATGTTAATTTTCTATTATATCTTAGCAGCGGATGATGTGTTTTTCAAATAAATACCATATTTATAAATAAAGTTTAAAATATAGTTATAATCTTGGTAAAATTATTTGAAACTACACCGATTTAGTTATCAAAACAGCGCCATCTATCAACAAATGAAAAAAGTAGTATATTTTGCCTTCAGTTACTAATAAATTAAATAATAAAAATAGCTTACATTTATATGTTTAAATAATTAGATTTTAAAATTATATAAAAATTCTTACGTTTAGTTTTTTAGTATTTTTGTAGAAATATAGTAAAAAACTAAACGTAAGAATTTCGTAGAATTGATCATATATCATAAAGTAATCTATCATTTCGTGAAACCATGTCATGATATAGACCATGTCATGATATAGCTTGACCAAATCAATGAATAGAAATCGTTTGAAGATATTAATAACCAAACACAACGTTGCTATCTCATGATATGGTCATATGACGATCTCATTAAATCGATTTTCACTGCTAGCGGCGCTGAAAGCGTATTTTTTAACAGAAACAGAACTTTTAACAGAATTACCATCACTTTATGCCTTATTGTAATAATAAATAAATGTTCGCTTCTATCGCTGATATTACTAGATAGTATAGTTTTGGCTTTCATTATTTCATGTAATAATAGCGCCACTTACTTATTTTTAAATAAACTAAAATGGTTAGTCACTGATAAAATTAAATAATAGAATGCTACTGAATATTTTGTTGGATGTGTAATTACTAGAAAAGCTTAGTTTCAGTTTTTATGAATTGTATTTGAACAAATATCGCTCGCCGTGAGATTTCATCATGGCACGGGAGAACTTCGTGGAGAAACCTAGATGTCTGAGTAATTAAAATAGTCATGGAGATGTGTTAATATGCATTGAAGCATTGCAGCATACTCTATTATTCTGCCCACAAAACACTATAGGTAATGAAGCGCCCTATGCACAGTAGTGAGACGTATGTTAGCTGCTACTTTACTTTTTTACCTTTAATGAGACTTATAAATCAGTCTGTAATTTAAGATAGCTTTCATATTTTCAGACATATTAAGATATTTGTGACAGTCCTGGTTTCATAGCTCATATATATGTAAATGAACGGGCTCTTGCGGAAAAATACTTTAATTAAAGAAAGCTGATTTTACTTAAACAAAGGTTCATTTTATTTTACTTGAAAAAGGCGGTAATCAAACTGATTAAAACTTAAATTTCATGGTACGTAAGCATGATTATATATTTTAGCATATATTTGAATTGCAATTTGAAGTGTCGATTTACCACGTTCTCGGCGGTGAAGAAAAACCTGCATATCTGAGAAGTTTCCCAGTTGAGGTCATCCCGCGTTGGAATCAGCGCAGCGAACTTTTTTGGCCAAAAACTCTCTTCGGCCTGTGCCCAGTAGTAACATGTATGTAAGCTGCTACTTTTTTACTTTTCATGGGGCAATATATGCAGTTTTCATTTCATTTATATTTTCGGGGAGGAATAGAAAGTAATTTTTTTTTGTAAAATATATTTAATTAATCAAAGTATGCACCGTTGTTATCTTTGCACTTTTGCCATCTCATAGGTAAGTTCATTGATCCCTTTACTAAAAAAAACCATGGGGGCGAGAATCAATAAACTATTTGAAAAGGCGGACTGCTTGCGCATCGGAGTTGAATTTTGTCCTTGTAAGAAGTTGTCCAAATTCCGGAAAAAATGGTAATCTGTTGAAGCAAGGTCCGGGAGTACGGTGGATG